>JAGFNQ010003003.1:25186-88952 GCA_024364735.1 Boesenbergia rotunda | reverse complement strand
TAAGCTATTACTTTACCATCTTGCATGAGGACAGCTCCAAGGCCCATCTTGGATGCATCACTGTAGATGTCAAAGGCCTTGTCACTCTCTGGAACAGTCAGGATGGGAGCACTGGTCAGTCTCTTCTTCAGCTCTAGAAAACTGTGCTCGCATTTATCTGACCATTCAAACTTCTTGTTCTTTCTGGTCAAGGCTGTGAGTGGAGAGGCTATCCTGGAAAAGTCCTCCACAAATTTTCTGTAATATCCTGCCAGGCCTAAGAAGCTTCTGATCTCACTGGCATTCTTGGGTCTACACCAGTTGCTGACTGCTTCTATCTTGGCTGGATCAACTTGAATGCCTTCTTTGGATACAATATGACCTAGAAAGGTCACCTGATTTAGCCAAAACTCACACTTTGAGAATTTTGCATAGAGCTTCTCCTGCTGAAGGATCTGCAGCACTATCCTCAAGTGGTGTAGCATGGTCCTCTTGGAGTCTGTGAGTATATGAGAATATCATCAATAAATACCAATGACGAATTTATCGAGATACTCCCTGAAGATGTGGTCATCAGCTCCATGAAGACTGCTGGAGCATTGGTTACTCCAAAGGTATTACTACAAATTCGTAGTGGCCGTATCTTGTCCTGAAGGCCGTCCTGGGAATGTCACTTTCTTTAACCTTCAGCTGATGATACCCAGAACGCAGATCTATCTTCGAGAACACTGTAGCCCCTTTGAGTTGATCAAATAAATCATCTATTCTAGGAAGGGGGTACTTGTTCTTGATGGTCACCTTGTTCAGAGCTCTGTAGTCTATGATAGACGCATAGACCCATCCTTCTTCTTGACGAAAAGTACAGGAGCTCCCCAGGGTGAATGACTCGGGCGAATGAAGCCCTTGTCTAGTAGCTCCTGGAGTTGCTCTTGTAATTCCTTCAACTCTGCTGGAGACATATGATATGGGGGCCTTCGAGACCGGACCGGTACCGGGCACTAGCTTGATCTCGAATTCCACTTCTCGGTGGGAGGTAGTCCAGGCTAATTCTTCTGGGAACACTTCTGGATATTCGCAGACTACCCGTACCTCTCCTGCTTGAGTTCTTCCTTTGCTTCTGAGTCCACTACGTGTGCAAGAAAACCAGCACACCCTTGCTCTAGCATCTGGTGGGCTGCCAAGGCTGAGAGAAATTTCTGAGTCTTCCTCCTTGGGGCTCCTTGAAACTCGAATGGTGGTTCTCCTTCTGGGCTGAAAACCACCTTCCTTCTACGGCAGTCCACTGAAGCGCTGTACTTACTGAGGAAATCCATGCCTAGTATGATGTCGAAGTCCTGCATCGCAAGGACTATCAGATCGACATATAGCTCTCGATCTGAAATCTTGATTGGCACAGCCCGGAGCCTCTGGGTGGACTCCATGATTTCCCCTGAAGGGAGAGTTGTCAGGAATCTAGACTCCCAACTCTCTGTAGGCACCTGTAACTTACTAGCAAAAGGTACTGATACGAAAGAATGGGTCGCCCCAGTGTCAAACAGTGTAGTAGCTAAATGCTGAAAAATAACTATTTGACCTGTTACGACCGTGGAGGCGCTAGCAGCTTCTTCCTTCGTGAGGGAAAAGACTCTGGCATTGATTGGAACTGGCACTGCTTCCAACCCTCCTTGACTGATCTGAGGTCCCTCCAGTATAGTAGGCATGTAATGTAACTGAGGCTGGCCTCCATACTGTACGGACTGCTGAGGAAGTACCTTGAACTTGTTTGGGCAGTCTTTGGATCTGTGTCCCTCTTGTCCACATGAATAGCACCCAGTTACGCCCAAAAGGCATGTTCCTGGATGGTTCCTCCCACACTTAGGATAAGGTGGATACCTAGCTTGCTTATTCTCTGGTTTCCCTTTCTGGCTGCCAGGCCACTGCTTCCTTTTGTGGTTCTTGTTCTTCCAGTTCTGGCTATTTGGCTGAGGCTTCTGACCTCCTATTGTCTTGTTCTCAATCAGGACTGGCTTCTGCTGTGCTTGCTGTGCCTTGATGCTATTCAGGTAGTGCTCTGAGATTAGAGCACTACTGACCAACTCCTCGCTGGTCTGGGGTCGGTGCATCCCGCTGTTCACGTTGAGTGCTATCTCAGGGTTCAGCATGCGGAGCATCAGTCTGACTCGCTCCTTCTCTGTGCTGACTAGCTCTGGGCAGAGGCGAGCTAGTCTGTTGAACTTTGCAACTGCTTCTCCCACTGGTAGGCTACCCTGTCTGAACTCCATGAAGTCCTCGAAGTGCTTGTTGGTAACCTTCATGTGGAAAAATTCCTCATAGAACTCGTGCTCAAAATCTGCCCAGCTCATCTGGTTGACTATCTTCTTACTCTTGACTCGCTCCCACCACATACGAGCATCTCCAGTTAGGCAGAAGGAGGCACATTTGACCTTCTCAACCTCTGGCCAGTCAAGAAGCTCCATCGTGCTCTCTAAAGTCTTGAACCAAGCCTGGGCATCCCAGGGCTCAGTCGTGCCTGAGAAGCTTTCTGGTTTCAGCCTCTGCCACTGGACGAGGTATGCTTCTTGTCTTCGGTTCACGGCAGGGGTCTCCTGTGTGACGGGTGGAACTTCAGTCACCACTGGAGTTCCCACTCCTGCTGTGGGTGGTGTAGGGGGCACTGGGTGCTGATTCGCCATCAGTGTGGCGATGGTCTTCTGTTGTTCTGTAATCTGGGCTTGCATTTGAGCAATGACTGCCATCAGGTTTGGCTGTTCTGTGCCAGGCTCACTGTTATCTTGAACTGGAGTTCTGTTATTAGCATTAGGAGCTCGGCCTCTTCTTGCCATCTAATAATGCATAAGGGAACAAGAAATCACTATTACATCTCTAGGTATAAACTTATCTTCTTACTTAGAAATCTGATATCCATTCTAGGGATTAAACATGATTCCGTGATACTAAGGGATTAAACATGCTTCCTTGTTCTATGCACATGTGAGTAGTACTTAAGCATTTCTCTATACTGCAATTAAATAAAGGAGCAATAGAAAAACTGAAACTTAAAGCTTTCTTACTTGAAGACGGCAAGGTTGATGCTGATGTGTGTGTGATGCTGGAGAATGGGAACTGCTCTGATACCACCTGTAGCGACCCGCCTTCTCCTACCTTAGACGGATCGTTACTTTTCTCTACATCTCAACTTTTATACACGACTAAAAATTGCGGAAATCTTTTTTTTTTCTTTTTAATCTATCTAAGAATGATATTCTAATTTAAGTAGTCATGCATGATACCGTATCACACTTTCCTTCTCAAAACTCGTAGTTGATACTTATTGATCAAGCCTCACCCAACTTAAACTGCCCGTACCAGTCGACTGGTGACGTAGCAGTCGACTGGTACGCCTGTAATCAGAATTACAGGTTTTCGGCTCTTGCTTCTTAAGTCCACCATTCATTCAGTTTCGAGTCATATCAAACTACGACACCATTTCTATACTCTATGTCAGTTTCCTAAACAATTTAGCCAATCAAACGAATCCATAAACTTGAATTTAGGACTTTTATGGAAGAAAATAAACTAAACAAGTTTATATAAACTTTAACAATAGAGTTTGTACCAATCTTGACTCCTATGCATTCATAACGCCAAATACATGTTCTACAACCTTGCTAATGCATTATGAAATGTGATTGCAACTTTTCTAAACATTTTTAAGCAATAAAAACTTGATTCAAAGGGAAATTGATACTATCTTGGCACAAACACCTTTTTCTCTAACAAAGTATCAATATCTCTAACTACTTACACTTCTACTCATCCAATGCAATCATAAGGATATGTATGCTAAATGAAATGACATGGAATCTTTACTCTAAGAAATTGAGCATGTAAAACTATCCAAAACTCAAATACTCTATAATCTCCATAAGCAAGAACTTGAAATTTGAATAAACTTAAACATTGCAATTCAAATAACTAAATTGTCTCGTCTCAAAGATCTCTCCATAATCAGCCACCACACACACTCTACTCAGCACCGCCTCGTCGTCTTCCTTCAAAATTGCTTGCCTTTACCTTTATCTGCAATAAGAGGAAATGCAACTAGTAAGCAAAAAGCTTAGTAAGTACTATCTAGCTCACAAAAACTCGAAATATGCAAACATGCTTCTAGATCAAACTGAACATCATATGAGATACTAATATGCTTGAAAGAAAACTACGAACATGTATAGCTCAAACATGCATACTCAAGCAATAATAAATCTCAATTTACTTTTCTTGGCTCAACTTGAAACTTTAGCTATTCTTTAACTTTTGAAAACTTTCTTAAACTTTAGAAAACTTTGCTAAAGCATATACTTAAAAATAATAATCACTTGGATCCACTGAAGACGTAAGTACCATCTCATGCGCGTTCCCTAAAAGGTTGGGGTAGCGAGCCACCAATCCTAATAGAGCAGACCTTGGTCTACCAGGGCCAAGACCTTGGAATTGGACACCTGGATTTCTTTAACGACGCCCTTGGACGCCGGGTACTGGTCTTAGAAAAATAAAATAGCTTTTCTTTCTTTTCTTTCTTATCTGTAAATGCCTTGGCATTTTCTGGAGCACCTTGCGTGCTAAAATCCCTAAGTCTTGACTTTTCGGGATTTCTTAAGGCCTTGGCCTTTTCTTTTCTTATCTTTATCTTCTCTTTTCTTTTCTCATAGCTTTTCTTGGTCCCTAATCTCATATAGGGCACTCAATAAAATATATAAGCATATAATGAACTAAGATCACATGCAAAAATCTTAACAAAAAGTAAATATCACTTTTAAAAACTTTTAAAAGAAATTCTCGCGGAAAAACCGCCTCTTACTGCAGGTGAGCAGTACTTACATTGATATCTTGGACTTACAACCAAGATTGACGTCTAGAGCTTGGGAGAAACTTGAGATCTCGGAGAATTCTTCACGCCTACGCGTTCCTCTCGTCGCGGGGATCCCGAATATATGATTATCTCTTGGAGAAGAGTCTTGGCCGACCCTCTAGAGCTTGGTGTTGGTCGGCGTCGCCCCAAGAGAGGAGAGGAGGTCGGCGTGAGGGTTTGGAGAGGAGAGAAATAAAACTTCTCTCTTTAATTAGCTATTTATACTTAAGGGTCGGATCAACCTAACTATACCGTAAATACCCTTCTCTCCGTCCCTTGTTGTGCTTGATACCCTAGCCCAGCTGGTCGCGCGCGCTCTTGGTCTCGTGGTGGTCGCGGGTTCGAACTCCCGGCTGCCCTTAACCGGTTTTTTCTTTTTTTTTCCTTCTTCTTTTTTTTTATACTAAACGGACTCGGAAAATTCCATAAAAATATTCTAAAAATCCCTAAAAATATCTAGAATATTTCTAAACCATTTTTAGAAAATTCTAAGGACTTTAAGAACTAAAGATGGAAATTTTGAGGCGTTACGAACAGGGCGCCCCCAGGGTCCCGGGCGCCCCCAGTGTCAAACCTCAACCCTATTCGAGTGGGATAGAGGTTGACAGAGAGAAAGGGGGATCGCGTGACACATGGGGGGGGCCCGACGTCCATGGCGCCCCGAGGTGCTATAAATAGCACCCAATGCCCAGGCTTCTGAATATCCAAGTTCTCGAACGCATTCACGCTCTTCTGCTTCCGCGCTCTGCTCCGGCAACCTCCCGACTCGAGATACAAGCGTCGACGATGTCCTACTGCTCTGGAAAAAGTAATCTACAACGAGTAATCTACACCGGACGTCGGTAAAAAGAAGAGTTTAATTTCAGTACTGCACTTTAACTGTAATTCTATTTCTGTAACTGATTTTGCGCGATTATAGTATTGCCCGCAGTAAATGGTCAGCGACCGTGGGCCTTGGAGTAGGAGTCGACCTAGGCTCCGAATCAAGTAAAACTAACTGTGTTTGCGTTTGTTTGTTTTAATTTCCGCTGCGTAATTTCGCTATCTCTTAAATCCGAACGTTTTCCGATATTCACCCCCCCTCTATCGGTTCTCTCGATCCAACAGCTAGGACCTGGCTTCACTCACCAGGATTTCATCCAACTTAGCTTCCCAAGCTAGGACCTGGCTTCCCAAGCCTGGGTTTCAATCAACCTAGCTTCCCAAGCTAGGACCTGGCTTCACTCACCAGGATTTCAGTCAACCTAGTTTCCCAAGCTAGGACCTGGCTTCACTCACCAGGATTTCACCTAGTCCCACTAGGTGTGTCTAGTCCCACTAGGTTTTTTCCTCCTAGTCCCACTAGGTGTGCTTAGTCCCACTAGGTGTGCCTAGTCCCACTAGGTCTTTTCCTATGCCAGCGTGCGATCTCCCCGATCCACCTGGACTTAATCCGAATTCACTCAATCAAACTTAAATCGTTGTCAATACCAAAACAACAATCGGGTCAGATTGCATCAACAGATACGATGGGGCATTACATAAAAAGTTTTATGGGATATCCTTGACATAGTACAAAATGAGATTTGCTTCATATTGAAAGCACTTATGAATCCTCAAGCATTAGTAGAAACTTAGAGGGATATTCTGAGTATGATTATTCTTGGCTTGCATTAATGATTGAATATTTAAAATATTATTCACTATGCAATCAAATAGATCAAATTATATTCCACTACATACGGTTTTGCTACAAGTTTACATTTGCATTTATTTAGTTTCCTATGGAGATTCTTATTTGAAACTTTTGAATTCTTATCCATAATTTTCATATATACAAATTAAGGATTATTAAAAATTGATTTTCATATAGAATAGAGACGGACAGTTATTTTTTGAGTAGACTATGATAAATTTATTTCTTGTTTGAATGAGAAATGAATTTCGCAAGTTGACTCAAAATGTTCCTATACCAAATTGAAGATCGTTGTATCTTGGAACATGATTACTGGCAAATCATTAACGCTTAGGCAGAGTAATATTGTCATAAAGTGAAATAATCCAATCGTTGTCTTGACCTTAAAATTTTTATCTAATTGGAAAAACCCAAAATGATGTGTAGTCATTTGAAGGGTTGAACAATGAAATGACTGTCAATATTAAGTCAATGACAATGATACAAGAAGAGTTATTTGATCAATTTTAACAAATGCTCTCCAACATTATCAACTCATAAATGAGTGACGGGATATTAATCAATAATTACTTAACGGTTAGGGTAAAATATTCTCAATGATTTATCTGCTTGTATATAGCGGGGGGAGGGGAGGGGGGGCGATGATACTGAACTGCTTAGGATGAGCATTATCATATGTTACTCTAACAATTACTTAACAGTTAAAATATATCAAAATCATTCATAAATGACTATTGAAATACATCTTCCCAATGTCCATTCTACAAGCAACAATATACTTAGTTCAGATTAGTAACCCACTTTCTCTAATTGCTAAACTTAAACGATCATTAATTATTCATCACAACAAGACAGGGATATGATAACTTAGTATATTGTATTTTTATACGTGAATATATATAATCTAGTTTAGTGACCATGGATGATTCGCTCACCAGCGGCCCCTAATCTACTTTGCCTTCTATTTGAAGACGTCCAAATCAATTTTTATCACTTCTCTCCACCTTTAACAATGAACTCTTTTTATGAGAAAATTGATAAAAACTCTCCAATATAAAATTGAGCTTTGTATGCTGTCTCTACGTCATAAAATCTTTATATGCACTCTTGATGAGATTGACATGATAATTTTGCGAATTATTTTTTTATTAGTATAAAATAGTAAAAATTTATTAAACATTATAAAAATTTAAGTATAAATTATTTGAGATTAGTACTAATTTAAGAAATTTGAGAATTATTTAGAAAAATTTGAGTATACAGTAAAATTTTCAGTATATATTATAAAAATTTAAGTATGAATTGGTTTAGATTGAGTATTATTTGAAGAAATTTGATTATAAAATTGAGAAATTTGAGTATGTGAGGTTGTATTAAGATCATGATGGAGAGGTCACTGAAATGTTATACTCAAATTTTTTAAATTAGTACTAAATCTCAAAGAATTTATACTTAAATCTTTATAATATATACTGAATTTTTACTATTTTATACTAATAAAAAAATAACACACAAAATTATCTTGTCAATCTCATCAACGAGTACATGCAAAGATTTTATGGGGTGGAGACTGCATGCAAAAGTCAATTTTATTTTGGAGAGTTTTCACCAATTAACTTTCTTTTTTATCAAAGACATTGGAAAAGGGGATCAAAACATCACAGCATATAAAAAGGAAGGCATTGTTTGTTACGAAAATTACATTTAAGCCAACACCATAACAATTTAGATTGAGACATGCATGTGAAATGTAAGTGAGGACTTTGATTATTACTATTTGTTTTTGTCTGAGATCATTAGAGAATGAGTAACTGGTGAGATATCGCTCATGTTGATGAAGTTGTTATAACCAGGAGGAAGGTGGGACTGTCAGAAAAGCCTACAGAGTTGTAGAAGGGAGTTGTTAAACAATGTCGGGAGGGCTTAATTGTTTTGAGAGTCTACGAGGAGTAAAGGAGCAAGGTAGGAGGTTAGAATGGATGCCGGGGGTGTCTCAGCTCATCACTCCAATACTCAAGTCAGTCTCCAATGGGGGGGAAATAGAGCAGATAAAAATAGTAGATGTGTGTGTTGGGACCGGGTGCATGTTGACAAGGATACGAGTTCGTAAAATTTTAAATTTTTACGTGCAGCGGAAGAATTTGCATAAAAATAATTTCCTAAATTATTTTAACTTCGTATCTAGCATGCAACCTTATGGTGTATCGACATAATCATAAAATAAAAGTTTGCGAAAAGTAAACTAATTTACTTTTATACCTCGCGTAACTCGAAGAAAAGGACGAGATCCAACCGTAGCGTCCCTTGGAAGCTCCGCCTCTATTCACGTCCACGCCGACTTCTCTTCGGGATGACTTCGCAAAGTCACGAGTTTTGTGCCGACGAGAACTACTAGATTCTCTATAGGCACAACAAGAACAACAAGAGAGAAAATAGGAAACTAACCATCAAGAGGTTGAATTCACTGCTTGAAACAACAACTTTCTCCAACCGCTTGAAGCATGCAAAACAAGTCCATGACTTGCATGGAGAAGCCACGGTTGAATTCACTGCCCATGCATGATGAATCCCGTTTGCATGTACAACCCATGCATGCTCCCGTTCCGTTGCACTCAAGCATGGAGAAGAAAGCAGCTTCATGCATGGAGAAGAAAAACAACCCTGCTGTTTTCACGCGTAGACTGCTCTGCGTGGAGAACGGCTGCATGCACAACCCGGAGAAGTACAACAGTGTTGTTTGGCGCCGCACTACGTGGAGAAGAACTGCTGCCTCTCTCGTTCGGCGTCGCATACCGAGAGGGAGAGAGAGAGAGAAGAGGAGAGGAGATTAATTAGGGTTTTCCTTGTGTTCCCTTATATAGTAGCAACTCCTTTGCTAAGTCTCCCTCTTAACAGAATTAACGGAATTAACGGAATTAGTTATAAGAAATTTATCTTATAAATTCTCTTATTAATTATTCCGTTTAAGCCGAGTCTTATTATAACTAATTTATAATAAAACAAATTCTTCTTCTCTTTAAATTATGAAATAAATTTTATAAGAAATTTGTAAACTTTCTTATTATGGAAAAATCAATTCATAATTGATTTTATAAAATTAAAATAAACCAATTCATGGATTATTTTAATCTTCCATAAAAAGAATGAATTTCTATAAATTTATTTATATAAATTTCTTTATACAAATTTATTTATCCATAATTTATAAAACAAATCGCGCTAGATTTATTTTATCAATTAAACCAATTAAATTGGTTTTTCTCCCTTTAATGGCCGGCCCTAATATAGAGGTTTGACACCCTCTTTGGTCGGCCAAACCGACCCGAACTGATCGTGAATTAAACTCATTTAATTCACCCAAAAAGCCTTCAAAAGACTTAGCCATTTTTAGTTTCCGTTGCGCCTCTGATTAACTCAGATTCGACTTATTTCTCTTGATCGGAAAATCCAATTTTCAACTCGTTTTAAATCCCTCGGATTACTCGTAGTACGTGTGACTTAATAGGCTTTCGATTTATGTTGGCCGTCTATAATCAACCAATTATAGAATGATCATGAGTGTCACCTAGTAGTACATCATGATCTATAATTAATCGAAAGATCAACGGTTTGACCTCAGAAGAAATTATTCTGAAACCCTTCAGCAGCTCTAATGAATCGTGCCTCATTCCCTTCACCACCTTATACCCACTTGGTTCAGGACACGGTCAATGGTGTCAGTCCCCACTAGGCTGACTACGTCACACCTAGCCCAAGTAGTGTCTTTCTCGTCCTTTGGATTTCTAATTACTCTCATGTATTTTAGAGACTCTCACTCTAAACATGATATACTCTGGCCAGAGGTTTTGAGTAACAATCCGACGATAGGCCTGGGTATACATCTCCTCGCAAGGAGTGGTGAATCCTTTGTAGGTTGTTCAAACATCTTCGGGCACTTCGGCTTATACCCAATCATCCTGGGTCCACACCTCCTTGGAGATGCTTGCTTAAGATGTTAAAGTATAAGTCTCCATGACCAAGACGACTTGAACACCGCAAGTTAAAGGAACATCGCACTTAAGCTGCAGTAAGAACTTCATTGACATATCTACATGTAGATTCCCATATGAAGTCTTACAGCTAGTCACTCCAATGAACTAGTTCCCTTAACTAGCATCCATGTTTATCTCCGGACATCCCAATGTCTCCAGCCAGTGAGAATCAGCTGATTAGAGAATAACCCATGCTAGTCTCAACAGAATTGATAGTGTCCGTTTTTATCAATTCATCGACTAGGGATATTTTCAATACTTCACATTTGCACATTTAGAGATAATCACTAGTTGTGATCCCATCACAAATTCTCTTATGCTGTGAGTTGTATTGCGGACATTCAGTAGATGAGTTTAAGATCCCAATCAAATACACAAACATGTATACTCAAATAGTGAATTATCATTTATTAAAATAAATGTTTACAATCATAAGGCGATTGCCTTAGGACACTTCTCTCATATCACTAACAAACTCCCACTTGGCCTAATGCCAATCGCTACGGTATCCATTACCACAGGCTCTAACATGACCCTCAAACTTGCTTTGAGGCAAGGCCTTAGTTAAAGGATCCGCTATATTCCTTTCAGTGGGAACTCTCTCAATTTGTATGTCATTCCTACTTATAATCTCTCTGATCAGATGATAGCGTCGAAGCACGTGTTTGGATCGCAGATGAGACCTTGGTTCCTTCGCTTGTGCAATAGCTCCATTGTTGTCTGATAAGCACCATTTTATTGATTATTTTAATTGCTAAAATCCATGTTTGACCCATGTTTTTATTGCTTAATTATGATTTTACCCTAGGTTTTGGAACTTTATCTTATTTTGGACTTAATTGCAAAATTACATAATTTTTGGATTATTTGGCAACTAATTTTCTGATATATTTTTGTAGACATGAAAGGATCCTGGACCTAGGGCATACTGGGTCAAACATGAGTCGGATGTGAACCGGATCGAATTATCAAGCCTACGATTAATCCGGGCCATCCGATTCAAGAGCGGCTAGATCTGAGCCATCCGGGACGATCTGAAGCAATCCGAGCTAGGGTTAGGGTTGATCAAGCTCTATGATCAAGATCTGAAGGTTTCATCCCAATCAGAGCTAAATCAACCGTTGGATCAAGCAAGGAGGGCTCTAGAGCGTCCATTCATAGATAGAGTTGATCTGGACCATCCGTTGCATATCTGGAGGATCCGAGCTACCACAAGGTAGATCCTGACCCCAGATCATCATCATAAAAGTTTGGCTCAAATCAGACTAAGATCTACCGTTGGATTTCATCAAAGCAATCTGAGCCGTCCAGTTGTTCATATTTAATCAGAAATCGCCCGCAGCTTCCCTTGTCGCGTTTCCTCGCTGTTCTTCATCTTCTTCGTTTGTTCATCAATTCTTGAGTAATTTTCTTCATCCAAAGAAGCGCGACCCCTCGATTTATCCTTTAGATCATGTGCAGTGGGAGAGCTTCTCGGTGAAATTCCAGCCTCAATTTGCCCAAGAAACAGGGATGTTGAGAGGTTTCTGCAACTCTGCCATTTGATGCCTTTGGATCGGTTGTGCTCTATTACCTTCCATCTGAGCTATCCAGAGGGGTTCCCTGAGTAGCTTTGATCATCATTCACTCACCAATTCACGCAGACGCAGCTGCAATGAAGATTTCGAATGGAAAATTTCAGATTTGAGCAATGTGAGCTCGTTTTGAATCGCAGGGGTTGTTACCATCGACTTGCTGAGCTTGCGGGTTCGAGGCTCACCCTTGCGTGACGAACAAGGAGCACTTGAGCTTAAGGAGGATTGAGGATTAGTTAGCTTAGTTAATTTTTATTGTTTAGCTGTAAATTTCGTTTCTGATTGTTAAAATTCATTTCTGCAGTTTCTGATTTCGTTTCATTAGCTGTAAATTCATTTCTTGGTTGTTTTGCTTAAGTTAGGTTTATGTTCTGCAAGTTTTATAGTTAGGAAATGTTTGTAGTGGATAATTGCTTTTAATTCTAGTTTAATTGTAGTTAATCTTTGTGTATCAGCTGTGTCCCTGTTTTTTCAGCTTGCGTATCAAAAATTTCTGCAACTTTAGTTTGTTATGCAGTTTCAGTTCAGTTACTCATGCGTTTTGTGACATTTAATGTGAGTTTCACTTAAGCCTTGTTGATCTATAGAATAGAGAATCCACTCTAGTTCATTTGCTTGCTTTGTGCCAAGTTAGGGACTGAATTCTGCATTTGGTTTACTATTTGTTACTTTGGTTTTAGTTCTGAAATATTTCAGTTTCAACTTTCGATTTGCATTCAATGAATTCAGTTCTTAGAAATCTTATGTGACTTTAGCTTGGAGAAATCAACTTCAGCTTTTTGTTTAGTTTAGCATCCAAATCAATTTTATTTCGAAAAAAAACTGCAGCTTATTTTCTGAAATTGGCAGTTTGTGGTGTCAAGGTTTTTCCACTTGTTTTTTGTTCAGTTGTTGCATTCTGAAACTTTTCATTCATTCCTGCATATTTATGCCTTCTTAGCTGTCTCTTCCCAGCTTAATCGATCAATTTAAACCCTTAGTTTTTAGAACTAGTTTTTGGCACGAAAAAAAATCAGCCTTGGCACAAAGGGTTCCATTGCTTGCCAAGCTATTTTGGGGCACTGTTTTGCATCCGAATTTAACATGCTTTCTTGGTGTATGATTGTGTTTGAAATCAATTTCATATGCATTTGATTTATCTCTGAATTGTAATCTTAATTTTGGCACATAAACATCTCAATTTGCATATCTAGTTTGTTTTATGGTTGCATTGTGTGTCAAGATTAAATTTCGGTTGAATGGTACTCCTTGGAGTTAAAAGCAATTTGTCGTGTACATGCATTTAAGTTCAGAATCACTCCTTGAATTCGGCTAAGTGCTTTGCTTAATGAGATTTTCCATTGGTTGAGTCCATGAATTGCCATTACTTTGTTTAAGTTGCTTGGTTCAGTTTCCTTCTTTCTTTATGCTTTCATTGTGATTTTATTTCCGAATTGCAACCCAAACCCAAACTTTATTTGAAACCCGAATTCACAAACGACACCTAAATACAAGCGCTAATCAAACAAACCTTCAACTAGTCCCCGAGAAAAATACTACCTGTGGCCCCTTTACTACGTTTTCATATTCTTGATTACAAAAAGGGTTTCCAGCATTCATTTATAAATTCTAAATTCTGATGGATCCACACTCGTGACAAATTTAATTAGCTAAATTGGGTCCGTTAAATTTTTGGCGCCGTTGCCGGGGACGCAACTAGTTGATTTGTTTGATTTTTGCTTGTGTATTTTTAGACATATCATTGGGTTCTATTTTATTTTGCTTTATCTTTCATATACGGTTGCTGCCATTTTTCTTGTTTGTTTTGTGACAGGGCTGCAAATTCAAAATGGGGTCAAAAGAGATAGAAGAGGCATTGGAGGAGTTAAAAAATGTGTTAAAGGGGTTGGACTACCAACTAGAACGTAAAGCTCAGTCATCTACTTATCAGAAGCTACCTCAGCCACAATTTCAGCCTCTCCAGCAATTTCAGCAGCTAAATCAAGAATTCCAACAGCCCTATTGGAATTTTCAGCAACCAAATCAGTTTTTTCAGCCACAAGATCAACCATCATTTCAAAATTTTCAACCAAATCAGTATTTTCAGAACGGGCAGCCACCATTTCGGAGCTATCAGCCCCAATTTAAGCAACCATATCAGTTTTGTCAGCCTCAAATTCAGCCACCACAACAATTCCAACAATTTCAGCAAGAATTTCAGCATTTTAACCAAAATTTCCAGCAGCCTTTTGAAAATTTTCAGCATGGAAATAATCAATTTCAACCTCAATTTCAGCCATATCAACAGGGGCAGCAAGTGTGTCAAACATTTCAGCAAGATCCGCCTTAAAACCAGCCATTTTATCAGCCCATACAGCCCTTGAATCAAAATTTTCAGCCTTACAACCAAGGGTTTCAAAATCCGAATTTTCACCCCTTGCCACAGAATTTTCCACACCAAAATCAGAACTTTCAAGGCTACAACTCCCAGCAAAGTTTCCAAGAATATCAGCCCTTTAATCAGCCTCAACAGCCATGTTTTCAACCAATTCAGCAAGCTCAAAATTTTCAGCCTACTTCATCCTTTCAAGATCAGTCAAGGAGCTATGCTAACCAAGGAGGCTATGGGAGTTCTAGTGCAGGAAATGTGCTCCAACAGAAGGTCAAGGAAATGTTGCAACAAATTAGGCAACAACAAAGGTTGGAGGAGATTTATCAACAAGTTGTACAATATCATCAAAGGCAACAAAGGCTTCAAGACATCGAAAGAGGCGTTGGTCAAATTGCTAGTCAAATGAATCAAATGCAAGTTCAAGGTGACCCTAGCGTAAGGCCAAATCTTTCTTTAATGGATCTTGCAATTTTAGAAGAAGAAGAAGAAGAATACATTAAAGTCTGGGCACCTACAGCATGCATCCCTTCGGAGACTCCTATTCAAAATCCAATTCCATATTTTTCAGCTCCAGAAGAAGAAATTGAAGCTCCACAGGACCATTCTAGACTTTTATTTTCTGATGATAGCATTATTGATGGTCCTAATTTTTCTGACACTGTCATTGCAGATATTACAGGAGAAGCATGCAGAGGAGATGATTCCATAGGTGTAGGGGATTGCACTAAGCCCCAGGGACCACCACAAGATTTAGATGATGAACCAGAAAGTGTAGGGACTTGCATGGTGGAAGCAAGCACCCAAGGATCACCAGTTGATTGTCCACCAGAGCCTGAGGCTGAAGGGGAGCATGAACATGACCAGGAGGAGGACACAGATACATCTACTACTATAGAACCTTCAGGTATTATCCAGCACGCTCAGGTAAGTATTTCTCCTCTTTGTTCAGAAAAATGCAGTGAGGTACTTAGTACTGATTTTATTAGTTCTGAGGAATTTATTGATATACCTTGTGTAGAAATTGTTTGTGAAAATCCAATAGAGGTACCAAACATTGATTTCATTGATCGTACTGCATTACTTGATACATCTCTTGCTATGGATAGTGAAATAATTTTAGAGGCACCCATAATTGATGTAGTTTGTTATGATGAATCTTTAGATACATCTTTTGTGAATATGGATAGTGAAAATTTTTTAGAAGTGCCTGAAATAGATGTTATTTATTTTAATAAATCTCTTGTTATGTCTTATGCTGAAATTGAATGTGAAAAACTTATGGAGATATCTGATATTGATGTGATTGGCTGTGACACATTGCTTGATACATTCTTGATAGGAAATGATTGTGAAATTTCTATTGATGAGCCTGAAATTGATTTCTTTATTTGTGATGAGTATCTGGATGCAAATTTTGTAGGAAATAATTTTGAAAATTTCATTGAGGTACCAGAATTTGATTTAATTGAACATGATACAGTTTTGGATTCATTTTATGCAGGGACTGATATTATTTCATTTCTTTCTGACCCTGAATGCTTGAGAGAGGTATTACATTGTTTTGCAGGGTCCAGAAGACTCCAGGAGTGGGTGCTCCAACTGAACAGACTTCAACCTCCTGAAAGGACTTCTGAAAAGCATAAAGAAGGAGGAGATGATTTTACTCCAATTCAAAGCACTCCACCTCTTACATGGATTCTGAACCTAAATCGCCTGTGGCCATCGGAGCAAATTTTTGAAAAGTTCAAGTGTGGGGGAGTCCTAATTCTCCCAGCCACCCAGACACCTCCACTACCACGATGGAGGCTTCTTCTGGATCGACTCCGTCCACCCGAATAAAGGGGAGTTTATTTTTTCTTGCATTTTCTTTTATCGCATTTCTCACTTTTATGTTTTCTAGAGTAAATTGAATAAATAGACATTGTAAATACCATGTCTTTTCTTTTAGCACTTTTTCTTTCATGAGTAGAAATAAATGTATCCCTCTAGGTTATCTTATTGTCATTTTAGAGTCTTTTGAAAATAAATTAAATTTGGTTGTTAAAACTTAGGATTTGAGATCATGGATGAAATCTTGGATGCTTGAGTACTACTTTGCTTTAAATTCTTAATTGACGACTTGAGATGAATCATTTGCACCTAGTGAGAATTAGCCTTATATTTGTGACACACATGTTATTAAACTCTAGAACTTGCTTAGGTTCTTTCAAAACCATATTTCAATGATTGGATCACATCTATAGAGGCTAATCCATTTATTTTCCTTTCTACATCAATTTTTAGCAATAATCATGTTTATTCCATTTTCCTTTACTTATTTCTTTCTCTTACCCTCACTTTTCTTTGGACTTGTTGTTTGAAATGTTTCTAATGATATTTTGCCCGAGACGGATAATGATTTAAGTGTGGGGGAGTGACTAAAGTTTTGGATGCATTTCAACTCGAAAAAAAAAAAAATTTCATCTGCCAAGTGAGTGATGTTTGGTGCCAAGATTGAGCTAGAGAGATGGAAGCAATTGGAGATTGAGTTTCCTTATCATATTTTGAAGACTTAAATGGCAAGCAAAGAAAAATCAGTGCTGAAAAGAAAAAGAAAAAAAATGGCAATGTATCAACTTACCTAGTGAAGCATTTAACTCTCCATTACCATGTGATGTATTGTTTGGAGGAATCAAAGTTTTTGCAATAAATCTGTCATGAAGCTGAAATTGAGAGCAAAACAGAAAAAAATTTCAGAAGCAAATCCAAGACAAGTTGGCACGCATTGGAAGCAAACCATGCTAAGTCGTAAGCTTAATCGAATACCTTATGCATGTGAAGCTGCAAAATTGCTTAAGAATCTGAATTAAAGAGCTGATGAAGTTGGAATTGAAAGTATAGCTGCTGAAATCAGAGAAGGAAAATACAGAAAAAAAAATCTGGAAATTGCAGCAGAGAAGAAAAAAATCTGGAAATTGCAGCAGAGACAATATGAATTTGCAGCTATTTTTTTTTGCTTAGAAATAAAACACATCTTGCTAAATGGTTTGTAGAGCTGGGCAGCTCTGAAAACAACAGAAAAAAATCAATGTGCCAAGTATAAATGCAGAAATCTGGGCAGAAATTGTTTATCATGTCATACAAGGAAGTTATGTACCAACTTCAAGCTAATTCAAGCTTCCTAAACCAGCAGTGTATTGCTGGTTTTCAATAGAGCTGGTAGACTGGTTTTTAGCTGAAGTCAACCTCATAGGGAGCAAGTTTCAAGTGAAGGAAATAGGATGAAATCAGAATACTAAATAAAGAAATGCTAGAGAGGCAGTTTGTTCTAAGTTGAGGCTGAAATCAGATTTTTCAAGGCTGTGAATTAGAGAACAAATTTCGAAAATGCATCAAAGAATGTTGAGTACATCACAGCTGATCAGAAACAAAAGAATGTAGCTGCTGGGATGTTTCAAATCAGAACAGAGAAAGAAGAAAAAAAAATTGCAGCTAAAAAAAAAAAAAGATAACAAGAAGTCAAGTTGGCACACCATTGAAGTCTTGGTACTTTAAATCAGTGAAGTGCCCTCATCTGAATCAAATCTTCTTTCCAATTCATCTCTGACCTTACAAGAAAGAAAGAAAGAAGAAAAAGAAAAATCAGAAAAGGAAGGAAGCAAGAATTGGCACACAATTGAAAAACTTAGCACAAGGAAGTCAAAGAAAGGTTTTTCATCCAAATCAAAGGAATTTATTCAAGTTTCACTCCACCATACTTTGTATTTCACTAGAGGACTGAAAGATGGGGCAAAGCACATTGGAAACATTTTTGAGCAACCAAGTCTCCCACTCCATCAATTTTTCCATTTCCTTGATTTTTATTCCATTTCTTATCATTTTCCATGTTTTCACTTGTTTTTATAGATGTTGATCCTATTCATGATTAATGGTGGAGATTAGATAATAAGCAAGCCTATGGTAGTGTATGAAGCATGTGTGTTTGAGTGAGCTCCACTTCCATCATCAAGTTAGAATTTAAGGAGAGAGCCACCAAAACTTCCCTTGAAAGGCTAGTGATTTAAATTCATCTCAATGACTCATGATTGATGAAAAGGCTAAGTTGTTGATTTAAGGACAAGATACTAATCCATAGAGCTTAGATTTATGAGAATTGACAACCCTAGGTAATTTCTTTTCATTTGTTTCTAATTATGCTTAAGAGAGCCTAAGGGATACTTATTTAGTTGTTTCGCGAGACGCTCAAGGTTAAGTGTGGGGGAGTTGATAAACACCATTTTATTGATTATTTTAATTGCTAAAATCCATGTTTGACCCATGTTTTTATTGCTTAATTATGATTTTACCCTAGGTTTTGGAACTTTATCTTATTTTGGACTTAATTGCAAAATTACACAATTTTTGGATTATTTGGCCACTAATTTTCTGATATATTTTTGTAGACATGAAAGGATCCTGGACCTAGGGCATACTGGGTCAAACTTGAGTCAGATGTGAACCGGATCGAATTATCAAGCCTACGATTAATCCGGGCCGTCCGATTCAAGAGAGGCTAGATCTGAGCCATCCGGGACGATCTGAAGCAATCCGAGCTAGGGTTAGGGTTGATCAAGCTCTATGATCAAGATCTGAAGGTTTCATCCCAATCAAAGCTAAATCAACCGTTGGATCAAGCAAGGAGGGCTCTAGAGCGTCCATTCACAGATAGAGTTGATCTGGACCATCCGTTGCATATCTGGAGGATCCGAGCTACCACAAGGCAGATCCTGACCCCAGATCATCATCATAAAAGTTTGGCTCAAATCAGACCAAGATCTACCGTTGGATTTCATCAAAGCAATCTGAGCCGTCCAGTTGTTCATATTTAATCAGAAATCGCCCGCAGCTTCCCTTGTCGCGTTTCCTCGCCGTTCTTCGTCTTCTTCATTTGTTCATCAGTTCTTGAGTAATTTTCTTCATCCAAAGGGGCGCGACCCCTCGATTTATCCTTTAGATCATGTGCAGTGGGAGAGCTTCTCGGTGAAATTCCAGCCTCAATTTGCCCAAGAAAAAGGGATGTTGAGAGGTTTCCGCAACTCTGCCATTTGATGCCTTTGGATCGGTTGTGCTCTATTACCTTCCATCTGAGCTATCCAGAGGGGTTCCCTGAGTAGCTTTGATCATCATTCACTCACCAATTCACGCAGACGTAGCTGCAATGAAGATTTCGAATGGAAAATTTCAGATTTGAGCAATCTGAGCTGGTTTTGAATCGCA
Source organism: Boesenbergia rotunda (assembly GCA_024364735.1). Lineage (NCBI taxonomy): Eukaryota > Viridiplantae > Streptophyta > Magnoliopsida > Zingiberales > Zingiberaceae > Boesenbergia > Boesenbergia rotunda. The sequence goes on along the minus strand of JAGFNQ010003003.1, from coordinate 69,199 downwards.
GGGGTTGTTACCATCGACTTGCTGAGCTTGCGGGTTCGAGGCTCACCCTTGCGTGACGAACAAGGAGCACTTGAGCTTAAGGAGGATTGAGGATTAGTTAGCTTAGTTAATTTTTATTGTTTAGCTGTAAATTTCATTTCTGATTGTTAAAATTCATTTCTGCAGTTTCTGATTTCGTTTCATTAGCTGTAAATTCGTTTCTTGGTTGTTTTGCTTAAGTTAGGTTTATGTTCTGCAAGTTTTATAGTTAGGAAATGTTCGTAGTGGATAATTGCTTTTAATTCTAGTTTAATTGTAGTTAATCTTTGTGTATCAGCTGTGTCCCTGTTTTTTCAGCTTGCGTATCAAAAATTTCTGCAACTTTAGTTTGTTATGCAGTTTCAGTTCAGTTACTCATGCGTTTTGTGACATTTAATGTGAGTTTCACTTAAGCCTTGTTGATCTATAGAATAGAGAATCCACTCTAGTTCATTTGCTTGCTTTGTGCCAAGTTAGGGACTGAATTCTGCATTTGGTTTACTATTTGTTACTTCGGTTTTAGTTCTGAAATATTTCAGTTTCAACTTTCGATTTGCATTCAATGAATTCAGTTCTTAGAAATCTTATGTGACTTTAGCTTGGAGAAATCAACTTCAGCTTTTTGTTTAGTTTAGCATCCAAATCAATTTTATTTCGAAAAAAAACTGCAGCTTATTTTCTGAAATTGGCAGTTTGTGGTGTCAAGGTTTTTCCACTTGTTTTTTGTTCAGTTGTTGCATTCTGAAACTTTTCATTCATTCCTGCATATTTATGCCTTCTTAGCTGTCTCTTCCCAGCTTAATCGATCAGTTTAAACCCTTAGTTTTTAGAACTAGTTTTTGGCACGGAAAAAAATCAGCCTTGGCACAAAGGGTTCCATTGCTTGCCAAGCTATTTTGGGGCACTGTTTTGCATCCGAATTTAACATGCTTTCTTGGTGTATGATTGTGTTTGAAATCAATTTCATATGCATTTGATTTATCTCTGAATTGTAATCTTAATTTTGGCACATAAACATCTCAATTTGCATATCTAGTTTGTTTTATGGTTGCATTGTGTGTCAAGATTAAATTTCGGTTGAATGGTACTCCTTGGAGTTAAAAGCAATTTGTCGTGTACATGCATTTAAGTTCAGAATCACTCCTTGAATTCGGCTAAGTGCTTTGCTTAATGAGATTTTCCATTGGTTGAGTCCATGAATTGCCATTACTTTGTTTAAGTTGCTTGGTTCAGTTTCCTTCTTTCTTTATGCTTTCATTGTGATTTTATTTCCGAATTGCAACCCAAACCCAAACTTTATTTGAAACCCGAATTCACAAACGACACCTAAATACAAGCGCTAATCAAACAAACCTTCAACCTACCCCGAGAAAAATATGACCTGTGGCCCCTTTACTACGTTTTCATATTCTTGATTGCAAAAAGGGTTTCCAGCATTCATTTATAAATTCTAAATTCTGATGGATCCACACTCGTGACAAATTTAATTAGCTAAATTGGGTCCGTCATTGTCGCAGTAAACTGGCACTGCTTCATCAATGGTTGGAACCACACCAAGTTCTGAGACAAACTTCTTGATCCAAACTGCTTCCTTTGCTGCTTCCGAAGCTGCGATATATTCCGCTTCCGTGGTAGAATCCGCTACGGTGTCTTGTTTGGAACTTTTCCAACTTACTGCGCCTCCATTCAAAGTAAATACGTATCCAGACTGAGATTTGGAGTCATCCTTATCTGTCTCGAAGCTGGCATCTGTATACCCACGTATTACCATATCTCCTTCTCTATATATTAGGAACACATCCTTAGTTCTTCTTAAGTACTTAAGGATTGTCTTAACAGCCACCCAATGATCCATTCCTAGATCCGACTGGTATCTGCTTGTGACGCTCAAAGCATACGATACATCAGGCCTAGTACACAACATAGCATACATGATAGATCCTATCGCGGATGCATAGGGAATCTTATTCATGCAAATCCTCTCGTCTTCTGTGCGCGGACACATAGACTTCGAAAGGTTGATCCCATGCCTGATGGGAAGGTAACCTTTCTTGGATTCCGACATGCTAAACCTTTTTAGCACTCGGTCTATATATATAGACTGCGAAAGACCGAGCAACCGTTTTGATCTATCTCTATAGATCCTAATCCCAAGGATATAGGTTGCTTCTCCCAGGTCTTTCATGGAGAAAGTTTTGGACAACCAAATTTTAACTGTCTGTAAAACTGATACATCGTTTCCTATAAGTAAGATGTCATCGACATATAATACTAGGAATACGACTGCACTCCCACTAACCTTTTTGTACACACAAGGTTCGTCAGGATTTTTGAGAAATCAAACTTTTTGATTGTCTCATCAAAACGGATGTTCCAGCTCCTAGATGCTTGCTTCAGTCCATATATGGATCGTCGAAGCTTGCATACCTTGGTTTTATCAACCGATGTGAAACCTTCAGGCTGTATCATGTATACGTCCTCAAGCAGGTTTCCGTTAAGGAAAGTTGTCTTCACATCCATTTGCCATATCTCATAATCATAATGAGCTGCTATGGCTAGGAGCATCCGAATGGATTTAAGCATAGCTACTGGCGAATAGGTTTCGTCATAATCAATTCCTTGTTTTTGATGATATCCCTTTGCCACTAATCTAGCCTTAAAGGTAACAACATTACCTTCCATGTCGGTTTTCTTCTTGAAAACCCACTTGCACCCTATGGGTTTAATCCCTTCAGGTGGGTTAACCAAGTCCCATACTTGATTTTCGTACATGGAATCCATTTCCGACTTCATGGCTTCAAGCCATTTGTCCCTTTCTGAACTTTTCAGAACATCTTCATAACTGATAGGTTCGTCATCGCCAATGAGCAACACGTCGTTCGATTCACTTACGAGAAATCCGTATCTCTCTGGAATGTTGCGTGTCCTATCAGACCTACGAAGAGGTGGTGTAGTTTTAGGTTCAACTGATAGCTCATCATTATGAATTATCGGTTGTGGGCCTAGACTCGGTGTCTCTGTAATGTCTATTGGAGTTTCTTGAACTTCATCAAGTTTAATGCCACTCCCACTGTTTTCTTGTAAAAGAAATTCTTTTTCTAGAAATACTGCATGCCTTGAAACAAACACCTTTTGTTCCAAGGGATGATAGAATTGGTAACCTTTCGTTTCCTTAGGGTATCCAATAAATAGACATTTATCAGACTTAGCATCCAATTTGTCTGATACAACCCGCTTCACATAAGTAGGACAACCCCATATCTTAAGGTGAGTTAAGTGAGGTTTCTTACTATTCCAAATCTCATATGGAGTAGTAGAGACTACCTTGGTCGGGACTGTTTAATAAGTAAACAACTGTCTTAAGTGCATAACCGCAAAAGGATTTTGGAAGAGTTGCATGATTTATCATCGACCTAACCATGTCCATCAAGGTTCGGTTTCGCCTCTCAGATACACCATTATGCTGTGGTGTATATGGCGGAGTCCATTGGGATAATATCCCATTGTCCCTTAGATATTCTTGAAACTCTTGACTTAAGTATTCACCACCCCGATCGGATAGAAGTATTTTAATACTTTTGCCAAGTTGTTTCTCTACTTCATTTCTGAACTCTTTGAATTTCTCAAAAGCTTCAGATTTGTGTTTCATCAAGAACACATACCCGAATCGTGAGTGATCATCGATAAAGGTGATGAAGTAGCTATAGCCTCCTTGTGCTAGAGTTGACATTGGTCCACATACATCGGTATGTATTAGACCAAGCAATTCTCCCACTGGATTACCTTTTCCCGAAAAGGGTAATTTGGTCATCTTGCCTTTTAAGCATGATTCGCATGTATCAAATGAACCGGGTTCAAATGATTCTAGAATTCCACATCGGTGTAATTCGGTCATGCGTTTCTTACTTATATGGCCAAGACGACAATGCCACGTATAGGAGTCTATTCGATTATCTATTCAAGCACGTTTGTTGCTAACTTCGATATTGAAAACGTCACTGGATAAATCTAACGTGTAGATGCCATTGCATAAAGTTCCATTCCCATAAAGAATGCCATTTAAAGTTATGTAACAACAATTGTTACTAAAAGTTAAATGATAACCTTTTTCATTCAAGCATGAAATAGATACAATGTTCTTTATTAACGAAGGAACGAAATAACAATTATCCAGTTCTAAGACACGTCCAGTGGGGAGCTTTAGCAAATATGTTCCGATGGCAACAGCAGCAATCTTTGCTCCGTTTCCAACTCGCAAATTCGCTTCTCCTTTGACGAGTCTTCTTCTATTCCTTAGCCCCAGTATGTCATTACATATATGTGAGCTACACCCAGTATCGAGTACCCAAGTGTTTGAGGAAATAGAGTGACATTCAATAACGAAGATACTTGAAGAGGATGGGGCATCGGATGCCTTCTCTTTCAAGGACTCAAGATAAATCTTGCAGTTTCTTCGCAAGTGACCCTCCTTGCCACAGTGATGGCAAGTGCCTTTTAGGGTTTTTTTCAGTCTTTTTGGCCTTTTTCTTCTTTCCCTTATTCTGTTCTTTGGCCTCCCTCTTAGAACCTTTCTTCGAGGAACCAACTAACAGCACCGTCTTCTGTTCCTGCTTTACAGAAGGCTCTACAGTCTTCAACAGGTTAAGCAACTCAGGAAACTGGTCTAGAGTTGCATTTTCAGGAGGACGGTTGGGAAGTAGATCTTCAAGGACATAAGCAAGCTTCTCTGCCTTGAGGACTATCCTCAGGTTTCGAAGCCAGTCCATGAAGTTCGGCCCAGTCAGTTTATTGGTGTCCAAAATGGAATGCAAGTTTAGGGAAGACATAATTGAGTGATTATCCTAGAAATACAAATTGAGATTATGTGAGAAGAATGATTAAAGAATGTATCAACATACATTAATAAAAATCCTATTTATTTTTCAAATTGAATAACCCTTTTTATCAATTCGGGAGATTGTAGGAACATCTCCAAATAGGTTGATATCCAACCATAGATAAGAACCACCATGGCTGTGGCCATCAAGTTTTTCTTAGCTATGAAGGTAGGTAATTACACCGATTACATATCACATATATGTAACTATCACTTTATGCTATCAACTAATTGAATATTTGCATAAATCATTGGGTTGTTAACTCATTAACAAGTATGTATCAATATGCATAGCACCCAACTGCACCTCTCTTTTCATTGACCTTGGCTGTGGCACAACAAATCGATGATCCAAGCTTAAGGCTGACCCATTAATCAAGAAATAGTTTTAATAAGGTTGGAGCTCATTCAACCGTTTAGTCAGGCTTGGATGTGTCCAACAACCAAAACTAAGGATTGACCTCTGACTCCAACTATATTATTCATAAACTAATTCCATGGTTTGAACATGTTGAGGTTCAAGCTGGGCATGGATGTGTCCATCAACCCAAACGAGAAACAAAACTCCGATTCTAACCATATTAATGGAAGGTGTTGGCCTTAGTATTTTGTAAGGGGTTTTTAGGTCTCATTTTTTCTAAGCACATTCATGACATAGAATTATGTCATGACTAACGATTTCCTTAATAAAGTATGTATGTGACTTAATTTATCAAGTCTCATGAATTAAATTAGGAACCGGATTTCCTAATTATAATTTCATACTTTATTAAAGGAATTGTTTTGGGAAACAATTTCCTAAATTGTCATAATTAATTTCGGAAATAATATGTTCAAGACTTTGATTTCTCTAAATCAAATCTTATTAAATTAAGAGACAAATCCCTTAATTCAACTACATATTATTTTCATGAAAATCTTATTTAAGAATACTCTATAGGAAACCATTTTCCTAATTAATTTTGGAGACAACAATATATAAGAGCTTCACCTCTTCAACATATTTTATTCATGGATTTAATTAATTACAACAAATTGTTTTCTAAGGGTGGCTCCCCGAGGCTCAGATACCCAAAGAAAAGTAATGTGTTGTAAATCTAATTGGACGGCTCCCCGAGGCTCAATCCAAATCAAACATGACAATTTCAATTAAAAATTGGGAAATTAAATTACAATAACTAACTTTAAATTGGACGGCTCCCCGAGGCTCAATCCAAAATAAAGAATTTTGTTGTCAATTTAAAAACCAATTCAAATTTAATTGTCAATTAACTGTCCATGAATTTGTCTAGACTTTCTCAAAAGAAAGTGCCCAAAATTGCGAGATTTCAAAATTAATTTTTCAGAATAATTGTAAGTTTCTGGTAAAAAGAAAACTTACATATTTCCAAAAATTAGAAAATTTCTAAAATAGAAAATTTTCCAAAATTTGGAAAGTTTCCAAAGATGGGAAGTTTTCACAATTATCATAAAATTTTAGAAACTAGAAAATTCCAAACGTTTGCGAAATTTCTTGAAGATTTCCAAACTTTGAAATTTCTAAATTTAAAATCTATTATAATTTGAAAGTTTCCATAATTGAAAATTTTTTCCGAAATTGAGATCATGACAAAGTGTTCCGCAAAACAATTATATGATAATGTCGAACACTAACCGACTCTGATACCACTGTTGGGACCGGGTGCATGTTGACAAGGATACGAGTTCGTAAAATTTTAAATTTTTACGTGCAGCGGAAGAATTTGCATAAAATAATTTCCTAAATTATTTTAACTTCGTATCTAGCATGCAACCTTATGGTGTATCGACATAATCATAAAATAAAAGTTTGTGAAAAGTAAACTAATTTACTTTTATACCTCGCGTAACTCGAAGAAAAGGACGAGATCCAACCGTAGCATCCCTTGGAAGCTCCGCCTCTATTCGCGTCCACGCCGAGTTCTCTTCAGGATGACTTCGCAAAGTCACGAGTTTTGTGCCGACGAGAACTACTAGATTCTCTATAGGCACAACAAGAACAACAAGAGAGAAAATAGGAAACTAACCATCAAGAGGTTGAATTCACTGCTTGAAGCAACAACTTTCTCCAACCGCTTGAAGCATGCAAAACAAGTCCATGACTTGCATGGAGAAGCCACGGTTGAATTCACTGCCCATGCATGATGAATCCCGTTTGCATGTACAACCCATGCATGCTCCCGTTCCGTTGCACTCAAGCATGGAGAAGAAAGCAGCTTCATGCATGGAGAAGAAAAACAACCCTGATGTTTTCACGCGTAGACTGCTCTGCGTGGAGAACGGCTGCATGCACAACCCGGAGAAGCACAACAGTGTTGTTTGGCGCCGCACTACGTGGAGAAGAACTGCTGCCTCTCTCGTTCGGCGTCGCATACCGAGAGGGAGAGAGAGAGAGAAGAGGAGAGGAGATTAATTAGGGTTTTCCTTGTGTTCCCTTATATAGTAGCAACTCCTTTGCTAAGTCTCCCTCTTAACAGAATTAATGGAATTAACAGAATTAGTTATAAGAAATTTATCTTATAAATTCTCTTATTAATTATTCCGTTTAAGCCGAGTCTTATTATAACTAATTTATAATAAAACAAATTCTTCTTCTCTTTAAATTATGGAATAAATTTTATAAGAAATTTGTAAACTTTCTTATTATGGAAAAATCAATTCATAATTGATTTTATAAAATTAAAATAAACCAATTCATGGATTATTTTAATCTTCCATAAAAAGAATGAATTTCTATAAATTTATTTATATAAATTTCTTTATACAAATTTATTTATCCATAATTTATAAAACAAATCGCGCTAGATTTATTTTATCAATTAAACCAATTAAATTGGTTTTTCTCCCTTTAATGGCCGGCCCTAATATAGAGGTTTGACACCCTCTTTGGTCGGCCAAACTGACCCGAACCGATCGCGAATTAAACTCATTTAATTCGCCCAAAAAGCCTTCAAAAGACTTAGCCATTTTTAGTTTCCGTTGCGCCTCTGATTATCTCAGATTCGACTTATTTCTCTTGATCGGAAAATCCAATTTTCAACTCGTTTTAAATCCCTCGGATTACTCATAGTGCGTGTGACTAAATAGGCTTTCGATTTATGTTGGCCGTCTATAATCAACCAATTATAGAACGATCATGAGTGGCACCTAGTAGTACATCATGATCCCCAATTAATCGAAAGATCAACGGTTTGACCTCAGAAGAAATTATTCTGAATCCCTTCAGCAACTCTAATGAATCGTGCCTCATTCCCTTCACCACCTTATACCCACTTAGTTCAGGACACGGTCAATGGTGTCAGTCCCCACTAGGCTGACTACGTCACACCTAGCCCAAGTAGTGTCTTTCTCGTCCTTTGGATTTCTAATTACTCTCATGTATTTTAGAGACTCTCACTCTAAACATGATATACTTTGGCCAGAGGTTTAGAGTAACAATCCGACGATAGGCCTGGGTATACATCTCCTCGCAAGGAGTGGTGAATCCTTTGTAGGCTGTTCAAACATCTTTGGGCACTTCGGCTTATACCCAATCATCCTGGGTCCACACCTCCTTGGAGATGCTTGCTTAAGATGTTAAAGTATAAGTCTCCATGACCAAGATGACTTGAACACCGCAAGTCAAAGGAACATCGCACTTAAGCTACAGTAAGTACTTCATTGACATATCTACATGTAGATTCCCATATGAAGTCTTACAGCTAGTCACTCCAATGAACTAGTTCCCTTAACTAGCATCCATGTTTATCTCCGGACATCCCAATGTCTCCAGCCAGTGAGAATCAGCTGATTAGAGAATAACCCATACTAGTCTCAACAGAATTGATAGTGTCCATTTTTATCAATTCATCGACTAGGGATATTTTCAATACTTCACATTTGCACATTTAGAGATAATCACTAGTTGTGATCTCATCACAAATTCTCTTATGCTGTGAGTTGTATTGCGGACATTCAGTAGATGAGTTTAAGATCCCAATCAAATACACAAACATGTATACTCAAATAGTGAATTATCATTTATTAAAATAAATGTTTACAATCATAAGGTGATTGCCTTAGGACACTTCTCTTATATCACTAACAGTGTGTATATAGTTATATGTAAAGGTGTATGCATACCTTAGCCTACAGGAGCGAACTCCTTTTATAACATGGAGTGGTAAAGAATGTGCCACGTTGCCATATCTAGGGTTATGTTATTCATGTCTTATACTTTCAGAGATCTTGGAGGATCACGCTATGTCAACCATATTGCTCCACATGTTCTGACAACCCACGTGCTACTATGATAATATATGTGGTGCTATGATAGTCCACGTGCTACTCAACATGCTCTTGATCAATTAGGGTAATTAGATTGGACGATTTGGCATGTGAAGGGGAGTTGGATCGGAGTGTAGGTGAGTCAGAGTGTTCGAATGGTGGGGTTGATCAGAGATGACTTGAACATTCGATCAATGGGGATAATGGAGAGATGGATTGGGATTCGGGAGGTCAAAGAGGAGCGTTGGATTGGCGGTTGCAGAATTATTCTTGAGTGGGGCGAGGGTGCTGGAGCTGGAGAAGACCTCGAAGATGAGACCCTGATCCGAGGTGAAGTGAAGCGTGGCTCCATCACAAGAGACGATCTTTGCGCCCTCTTGGCCTGGTGCTAGAGCGCATGGAGGCCGGAGGCTTTGGAGGCAGAGCACAATAGGGGTGGCATGACAGTGAGGGTTTGGAGGTGAAGAACAACAAGGGTGCGCTCGACAGTGAGGGTTTGAAGGCTGGAACACAGCAGGGGTGCATGTGACAGTAGCGCTTAGAGGCAGAGCACGTCAGGGGTGCACACAGTAGCGAGTTCTAGAGGCTGGAGCACAATTGGGGTGGAGGACGAGGAAGCCGCAGAGTGGGTGATGGGCCTCGTATAGGTGTCACAAGTGAGCATCAAATTTAGAATTTATAACTGAAAACCCTCACTAGCAAGATTAAGTGTAGAATAGGGGCCTCAGGTCGTATTTTTCCAAGGACTAGTTGTGAGTGTTTGAATCAAGCTCGTATTTGTTTGTCGTTAAATGTTTTGGGGTTTTCGAATAATATGGGGGATTGTTTTGCAAGTAAGAATGGAAGTGAAGTTTGTAATGTAATTGTCTCAACTAAGTAAAGTTAAACTAGGTTTTGCAAGAAGTAAACTCAACCACTAAGAAAGATGAACAAAACAATTTGAAATCGCAAGATTGAAATATAAATCTGATATCAAATGCAGAGTTACACTAGAGCTGTGTTTAAGTTCAGAAATGAAGGATTGAAACAATGCTAAATACTGAAACAAAGTACGTTTTGTGCAGGAAATTTCCTGACCGGTCGGCTGACCAATCAAATACAAGCCTGATCGGGCTGGTGTCCGATCAGGTGCTGCCTGGATCGGTCACAACGACCGATCAGTAGTTGATCGCAATCTGAAACAAAACTGAAACGATGCAGAATTAAAATCAGAAACGAAATCTACAAACTACAAACACCAGTTCAAGTTCTTCACCGAGATTTCTCTTTGCTGTCACTCAAAGATCGAGCTCGGAACCCCCTCGCCCAGGAATCTGATTAGAATTTAGCTGCAGAGTCTGAATTGCGAAGCTTGAAGTGTAATCTGAACTCCTTCCAATCCTCTCTTCAGCGATGATTTGGATGGCAAGTGATAGCTCGGGAAACCTTGAACCAGCTCAGAGAACCCCTCTGATTCGGGAACGATTGATGGAGAAGTGGAATCGAATGAAGGAAGGTCGGACGAAGCTAGCTCACGGTGAAATCCTCGCCGGAGCTTTCAGATTCTAATGGATTACGAATCCCTTGCTGAACTGACCTCGATGAGTTGAAAACTAGAGAAGATCTTGATCTGGGTGGTCACCTGCGATCGGAATTGAAGAACAACGAAGAATAGAAACGAAGCAGGAGACGCGATCTGGCGACGACGAGCTCTGCGAGAGGGAATTCCTCATTTAAATTCCTTTTGAATTTTGGACGGTTGTGATTGATTCGGACTAAACCAACGGTTATATCAAGTCAGATCTGACCCAAATCCTACAGATCTTGATCAAGGACTCTGATCTACTGCTCCTTAGCTCGGATCGATCAGATCTATGGCGGATGGCTCAGATCCTCCCTTCTCTTAAATGGATGGCCTAGATACTCTAGTGCTTGATCCAACGGTTGAATTAATTCTGATCTGACCCAAACTTTCAGATCTTGATCATTGAACTTGATTAAGTCTATCTTGAGCTTGGATCGACCAGAAATTAGCGGATGACTTAGATCTAACCGTTCTCTTGAATGGACAACCCATGTTAATCCGATGCTTGATCCCTTTGATCCAGGTCCAATTCTGACTCAAGTTTGACCCAATCTGATCCAGGTTCATGATCATTTGAAACCTACAAAATGATATTCAATTTTAGTGCCAAAACATCATAAATATAGAAAGAATTGAATTTTAAGCCAAAGTGGAGACAATCCATGAAACCTAATATAAATGCAAACTTAAGCATATAAAAGTGGATCAAAACATGTAATTGAGGGCCTAATTTAATCAATAAAATGAAAGTTATCAACTCCCCCACACTTATCTTGGGCGTCTCGCACAAGCTACTAGTAAACAAAAGATGTATTCCCCCTAGAATATTCTCAATCATAGTTAGAAGTAATTGAAAAGAAATTACCTAGGGTTGTAAATTCTCAAAAATCTAAGCTCAATAGACTAGTATCTTGTCCTTAAATCAACAACTTAGCATACTTCCTCTTTCATGATTCATAGAGATGAACTCAACACACGAAACCATCCAAGGGGATTTTTAGTGGCTCTCTTCTTAAGTTCTACATTTCAATGAAAATGGAGCTCACTCATACACAACATGTTTCTTGAACTACCATAAGCTTGCTTATTATCTACTCTCCACCATCATTCTTGACTTGGATCCGCATCTACAAAGGTTTATTAGAACACATTAAAGAAATATGAAATGAATAGAATGAAAGAGAAGTTCCATGAATTTTGATACCAAAGACTAATTGTAAAGAAAATAGAGAAATATGATATGCTAAGAAAAGAAATAGGGTAAAGAAATATAGCATGAGAAGAAATATGGGAAAGTAAGGAAAAATAGAAGACTTGGATACTCAACATTATTTCTAATGCTCTTTGCCCTCTTATGGTAGCCTCTTATGAATTTCGAGCCAAGGGAAGTGAGTATTAGCTGGTTTGGAGGAGGTTCAATACTGAATGCAGCGTTCTGTGCTGTGCCAGCTTCACTGATTAGTCCAGAGACCGATCAGACATTGCCTGATCGGTCTGGTGATCGGACTGGTCCTCCCTGATCGGACTGGTGACCGATCAGGGGCTGATCAGTAGCCAAACTCCAGAATCTGCAACTGTCTTTTGCCGAGATTTCCTTTCTCCTTCAATCAACACTACATCTTAACTCATCTATCTTCTTATTCACGACTTCTAGTTCAGCAATCTACCCATCTTTTGAACCTTCATGTTTTCCTTTGACTTTTCTTCCTTTTCTTTTCTTTCTTTCTTCTTTTCTGATTTCTATTTTTTTCAGCTGCTTGTTGTTGTGTTGTTTTTTTTTCTCTATAGCTTCTACTACCTCCAACAGCCAAATTCTACTCCCTCATCTCCACTTCAGTTCTTGGCAATGATTAGAACTTTTGAAAACACTTCCACTTGCCAATTCCATGTCTAAATGAAAGCTTTTGGTAGACTCGAAAAGTTTCACTAGTTACTAACCTTTGTAAGCTCCCATTCCTTTCTAAATTAGCCTCATAGAGTTGAAACACCAAATAATATTTGGAACTCAAATTGCTCCAAAAGTGATCTCTACTCCTCAATACTCACAACTCATCTTTGATACACTACTCCATCTAATTGGTACACTTCTTCATTTTCTTTTCTTTTTTTTCTGTTTTTGCATTGCATTCCTCATATTCTTCCATTCCTTTAGTCCCTTCAAAACACTCGGAATCCATAAAAACAATCCATCTTAAAATCCATAAAACAGATAATAAACTTCAAAATACCTCACTTCTCACCAAAACCATTTAAAAGCACTAACCACCTCCCCCACACTTAAACTTTTGTCCGTCTCGAGCAAAGTAACATCAAGAAAAATCCCAAGTAACCAAGTCTATAGAGAAATTTGGTTATGAGCAGAAAAATAGGGGAAGGAAAAAGAAATAGGCATGAATCAACAAGGTATATTGCAACAATTATGTGAAAAAGGGAAAACAAATTGATTAACCTCTATAAATGTGGTCCAATCATAGAAATATGGTTTTAAAAGAACTTAAGCAAGTTCTAGAGTACAATCACATGTGTGTATCTCAAAAATAAGGCTAAGTCCTCACTAAGTAAAAAGAGTTCATCTCAACTCATCAATCTAGAGTCCATAACCAAGTAGTACTTAAGCAACCAAGAATTTTCATCCATGACTCAAATCCTAAGTTTTGACAACCAAATTTAATTTGCTTTCAAAAGACTCTAAAATGATATAGAGGAAACCTAGAGGGATACATTTATTTCTACTCATGCAAAAATAAGGTGCCAAAAGGGTAAAATGGTATCTACAATAACTATTTATTCAATCTACACTTCTTAAGCATTTATTGTCAACAACTCATTGTAAAAGAAAGATTTAACTACTTAAAAATAATAAAATGATATTTACAATGAAATAAAAATTCAAGAAAAGAAAACTCCTCTTAGGTTGGGTAGATAGCGTCTTTGATGTCCAATCCATCCACCTCAAGCTCCTTTAATTCTTCAAAGTACTTCTTGAGCCGGTGGCTATTGACTTTCCAAACAAAATTATTAGCTTCATCCTTAATTTCAACAACACCATAGGAAAAAATGTTAGTTACAAGAAATGGACCTTCCCACCTTGACCTCAACTTACCCTTAATCAACTTGAGCCTTGACTTGTACAATAAGACCTTGTCGCCAATTTGGAATTCTTTCCTCATGATATGTTTGTCATGGAAGTTCTTGGTCTTTTCCTTGTAAATTCTTGAGTTCTCAAATGCCTCTAGTCTAATCTCCTCAAGCTCTTGAAGTTGAAGTTTCCTCTTTTCTCCCACCTTGGTAGCATCAAAGTTGCAAGCCTTCACCGCCCACTATGCTTTGTGCTCTATTTCCATGGGTAGATGACAAGCTTTTCCATACACTAAGCGATAGGGAGACATGCCAATTGGTGTCTTGAATGCCGTTCTATAGGCCCATAGTGCATCATCTAGCCTCTTGCTCCAATCTTTCCTATTAGACCCAACGGTCTTTTCCAAAATTGCTTTGATTTCTCTATTAGAAATTTCGGCTTGGCCATTTTTTTGGGGATGGTAGGAAGTAGAAACCTTATGTGCAACCCCAAACTTGCTAAGTAGGGCTTTCATGTGTTTGTTGCAAAAGTGAGATCCTTGGTCACTTATTATAGCTCTGGGAATTCCAAACCTGCAAAATATATGTGACCTGATAAAACTAACAACAACACAAGAGTTATCAGTCCTGGAGGGAATGACCTCCACCCATTTAGAAACATAATCTACAGCAAGTAAAATATACAAATAACCACAAGAAGCAGGAAAAGGTTCCATAAAGTCTATTCCTCAAACATCAAATATCTCACAAAATAGCATAGTCTGCTGGGGCATCTCATTTCTAGCTCCTATGTTCCCAGTTCGTTGACATCTATCACAATTTTTATAAAACAAGTATGCATCATGAAATAAGGTGGGCCAATATAAACCACACTCTAACACTTTCCTTACTGTCCTCTGTGGTCCAAAGTGTCCCCCACAGGCTGATGAATGACAAAAAGTAAGAACTGAACAAAACTCATGGTCAGGTATGCATCTCCTAATTATTTGATCATTATAGAATTTCCATAAATACGGGTCATCCCACACATAGAATTTAACATCACTTTTAAGTTTATCTTTTTGAGCTTTAGAAAAGTGTGTAGGAAAAACATGTGCTGCTAAAAAGTTAACAAGGTCTGCATACCAAGGTGACTCACCATGTATCACAAGAAGGTGCTCATCTCTAAAGTCATCATCAATGGTGGTAGGTGATCCATCTCCCTCAATTCTGCTTAGGTGATCTGCAACCAGGTTTTCTTTGCCACTTCTATCTCTGATTTCCAAGTCAAACTCCTGTAGTAGAAGCATCCATCTGATTAGCCTAGGATTAGCATCTGGCTTCTTCAATAGATACTTTAAAGCTGCATGATCAGAAAAAACAATGACATGTGAGCACAGCAAATAAGATCTAAAACGGTCTAAAGCAAAAATAATAGCAAGAAGCTCCTTTTCAATGGTGTTGTAATTGGCTTGGGCGGCATCTAGGGTCTTGGAGGCATAACATATGACATGAGGTGCTCCATCCACCCTCAGTGCTAGAACAACTCCTACAGCAAAGTTAGATGCATCACACATTAGTTAAAATGGTAAGTTCCAATCAGGTGGTCTAATAATAGGAGCTGAAATAAGAGCCTCCCTGAGTTTGTGAAAAGCTTCTTTGCATTTATCATCAAAGCAAAATTCAACATCTTTTTGTAAAAGTTTTGTCAAGGGCCGAGCAATCACACTAAAGTCTCTAACAAATCTGCGTTAGAATCCTGCATGTCTAAGAAAAGCACGAATATCCCGTACGCATACGGGGTAAGATAAAGAAGATATAACATTAATTTTTGCAGGATCTACCTCAATACCTCTCCTAGAGACTATGTGACCCAATACAATTCCATGCTCTACCATAAAGTGGTATCTTTCAAAATTAAGCGCAAGGTTAGTCTCAATGCATCTATGTAAAACCCTAGACAAATTTTCTAAACAATAATCAAATGAAATGCCAAAAACAGAAAAATCATCCATGAAAATCTCCATACAGTGCTCTAATAACTCACCAAATATACTTACCATGCACCTCTGGAAAGTTTCTGGAGCATTGCAGAGTCCGAATGACATCCGTCTATACGCAAAAGTGCCGAAGGGACAAGTAAAGGTAGTCTTCTCCTGGTCCTTCGGGTCAATACAAATCTGGAAGTAGCTTGAGTACCCATCCAAGAAGCAATAATGGGACTCCCCTACCAACCTCTCAAGCATCTGATCAATAAAGGGAAAAGGGAAGTGATCCTTCCTCGTGACTTGGTTTAGCTTCCGGTAGTCAATGCATACTCTCCATGAATTTTTAACTCTGGTGGGCACTAGCTCATTACTTGCATTTTCCACCACTGTAACTCTAGATTTCTTAGGCACCACATATGGGACTAACCCACTGGTTATCAGAAATAGGGTAAATGATACCTGCCTGTAGAAGTCGAGTCACCTCTTTCTTTACTACATCTAAAATGAGTGGATTAAGTCTCCTCTGTGGCTGCCTCACTGGTTTGACATTTTCTTCTAAGAAGATCCTGTGCATGCAAATAGCTGGGCTAATACCTGGTATATCTGATAAAGTCCACCCAATAGCTTTCTTGTGCTGCCTCAGGACTTGCAATAATTTCTCTTCTTGCTCTGATTCCAAGTGCTGAGCAATAATGACAGGAAAACTCTGCTCCTCTCCTTGAAAAACATATTTCAAATGATTTGGTAGTGGCTTAAGCTCAATTTGGGCCTGCTCAGTAGGTATGGGTGATCCCTGGGGCTTAGTGGAATCCCCTACACTCACACACCTCTCTTCTGAGTCCTCTGAAATATCAATCAAAATAGGTGATCCTTGGGGCTCTACGCAATCCCCTACACCTAGAAATTCCTCTCCAGCTGGAAGTAGGTCTGAAATACCCTCTGAATCAACCTCCTCAATAGGAAATACAACCTCAGCCTCCTCTGAACTGTCAACTCCTCTGGAAACATCAAATGAAACTCCCTCAGCTAGTATATCTATATCATCCAACTCCTCTAGAATGCCAATGCTCATAATAGAGTGGTCCTCTCTCGGGTGCTTCATGGCGTCAAAAATACTGAATTGGACTACTGTGTCTCCAATTTTCATGGAAAGTGTGACAACATAAACATCTATCTTTGTCCTCGAAGTCTTCAAAATGGGCCTCCCTAGGATGAGTGGAGATATGTGTGCAAGGTAGTCACCTTCCATGTCCAAAATGTAGAAATCTACAGAAAATATCAGCTCCTTTACCTTTACCAACACATCTTCAATAATACCTGCTGGGTGGGTCTGACTCCGGTCTGCTAACTGAATCACTACTCCAGTAGGCTGTAGAGGGCCAATACCAAGCATCTGGAAGACTGATCTGGGCATCACATTTATGGAGGCTCCTAAATCCAACATGACATCATGAAACATGGTCCTCCCTATCTCATAAAACACAGTTAAAACCCCTAGATCTTCACACTTCTGAGGGATGACATGGATAAGTGCTGAAATATTTTTTCCCAAGCTAACCAACTCATTCTCCTTCAACTTCTTCTTGTGAACACATAAGTCTTTGAGGAACTTGGCATACTTAGGAATCTATTTTATCATGGTCAACAAGGGTACATTAATCTCCACCTTACTAAACAACTTCACTAGCTCATTGTATTCCTTAGCTTTCTCCTCCTCCACTTGCTTCTTGGCTTGAGTCTTGCGCTGGGGGAAGGGCAAAGGAACCCTCAATTCTTCCTCTTGAGCCGAAATCTGAACTGACTTGTCCACTGAAGTATCTGCTGTAAACTCCCCTTTTCCACTGATTTCTTCTTCATTCTCCACCAAAATCATAGGATTACTTGATGAAGGAGTTAGGCTTGGACTAGGGTTGTAACCAACTGAATTTGGAGTCTTTTCAGGGCTGTTTGGGGTTGGAAAAATAGAAGCTGTCCTGTTTTCAGAAAAATCAGCCCTTGGACCATTTGGAGTTGAAGCCACCTTCCCACTCCTCAAAGTAATAGCACTAATGTTTCCCTTTAGATATGGAGTAGCTTGAGAAGGTAGTTGGCTTGATCCTTGGGCTTGCATTTAGTTCATCCCACTAGCCAATTGTCCAATTTGTCTCTCGATGTTTTGTAAGGTGGGATCATTTCTTTGTTGTTGCAAAAGTTATTGTAACATCTCCTCTAGCCTTTGTTACTGAGCATTTCCCCCACTAGACCCTCCATAGCCTCCTTGGTTAGCATGAGACTTTGATTGGCTTTGAAATGTAGAAGTAGGTTGCTGAAATTGTTGAACTTGTTGTGAACCTTGAAAGAAGGTCTGTTAGGGCTGATTGTAGGGCTAAAATGACTGTGAAAATTGCCGAGAATTAAGCTAGAAACTTAGTTGAAATTGTTGAGAATTATAGCTCTGAAAATTCTGAGGTTGAGGTTGACATTGTTGTGGTGAGGGCTGAAATTGAGTGGGTTGGAAATTCTGATTTGAGGGCTGAAAACTTTGGTTGAATGGCTGAAATCCCTGCTGTGAAAACTGATTTTGTGGCTGATAATTCAAATTTCCTTGAAACCCTTGCTGATTCCCTTGGAAGGGTGGCTGATTTTGATTAAAGGGTTGCTGAAATGGCTGAAATTGTTGCTGAAATGGTTGAAATTGGGGTTGTCCTTGCTGATGTTGCTGGAAATTTGGTTGGGGCTGCTGATAGGGCTGTTGTGATGGGTTTTGCTGATAAAAAGAGTTGCCATACTTCAAGTTTGGATGATCCCTCCAACCCGGATTATAGGTAGATGAGTAGGGATTATTTCTGGCCTGAAATTGTCCTCTAGTCAATGCTGCTAGTGTCTCATCTTGTTGGAGGTTAGGACATGAATCTGAATTGTGTTCTTGACTTGAGCAAATACTACATAACCTCATTACTTGGCTTGAAGGTGGACATGAATCTGAATTTTGGCTCACATTGTTTAGAGCCATTTGCTTCACCAGGGATGTAAGCTCCATCAATGAATTCTTGATTTCTTTTTGCTCATTTGATACCATCTGAACCTCATTTACTCCTCTGGTGGACAAAGCTCTACTCCCAAATTGCTGTGAGTTCTCTGCGATGTTTGAAATCAACTCCCTAGGTTGATCTGGTGTTTTGTTCACTACGACACCTCCTGCTGCAGCATCAATCATGATCCTATCCATCTGGAGAAGACCCTCATAAAAGTACTGAATGAGTAGCTGCTCACTAATCTAGTGCTGTGGGCAACTAGAGCAAAGTTTATTGAACCTTTCTCAATAGTCATACAAAGCCTCTCCAACTACTTGCTGTATGCCATAGATGCTCTTCCTGATGATTGCAGTTCTAGATGCTGGAAAATATTTCTCCAAGAATATTTTCTTCATAGAAATCCACTAGATACATGCCCAGTAGGTAGGTAGTAGAACCAATCCTTTGCTGCTCCAGTCAGGGAAAATGGGAATGCCCTCAGTTTGATATCTTCCTCTGAAATCCCCTGAGGCTTCATGGTGGAGCAGACTACGTGGAATTCATGTAGGTGTCTGTTGGGATCCTCCCCAGACTGACCTTGAAATTTGGGCAATAAATGGATGAGTCCTGATCTTAACTCAAAATCTCCAGTGAGCTCTGAATAGGCAATGCAGGAGTACTGAAAAGCATCATCTGGTGCTGCTAGTTTTTTCATGGTTTTCTAGTGGTCTGCCATAGGATCAACTGAATGAATAGCAATAGTTTGAGTAGGAAGAATGTCAAAAGCCTCTGAAGCATTGATTTGGTTCCTCCTTGCTCTGAAAGTTCTTTCAATTTCAGGATCAAACTCTTCTAGAATACCACCTGTAGATCTGGTCATACAACAAATACAAAATCGTAGCAAATGTATACAGAAGAATGAAATAAGTAAGATAGATCACAAAAATATAGAAATAAGCGCACAAGCTGAATCACAAGATATAACAGTAAGCAAGCAAGCTAAAATCAAACAAACTCAACTAGATAGATCCCCGGCAACGACGCCAAAAATTTGATGGGCCTCGAATAGTGTCACAAGTGAGCCTTAAATTTAGAATTTATAACTGAAAACCCTTGCTAGCAAGATTAAGTGTAGAATAGGGACCTCAGGTCGTATTTTTCCAAGGACTAATTGTGAGTGTTTGAATCAAGCTCGTATTTGTTTGTCGTTAAATGTTTTGGGGTTTTCGAATAATATGGGGGATTGTTTTGCAAGTAAGAATGGAAGTGAAGTTTGTAATGTAATTGTCTCAACTAAGTAAAGTTAAACTAGGTTTTGCAAGAAGTAAACTCAACCACTAAGAAAGATGAACAAAACAATTTGAAATCGCATGATTAAAATATAAATCTGATATCAAATGCAGAGTTACACTAGAGCTGTGTCTAAGTTCAGAAATGAAGGATTGAAACAATGCTAAATACTGAAACAAAGTACGTTTTATGCAGGAAATTTCCTGACCGGTCGGCTGACCAATCAAATACAAGCCTGATCGGGCTGGTGTCCGATCAAGTGCTGCCTGGATCAGTCACAACGACTGATCAGTAGTTGATCGCAATCTGAAACAGAACTGAAATGATGCAGAATTAAAATCAGAAACGAAATCTACAAACTACAAACACCAGTTCAAGTTCTTCACCGAGATTTCTCTTTGCTGTCACTCAAAGATCGAGCTCGGAACCCCCTCGCCCAAGAATCTGATCAGAATTTAGCTGCAGAGTCCGAATTGCGAAGCTTGAAGTGTAATCTGAACTCCTTCCGATCCTCTCTTCAGCGATGATTTGGATGGTGAGCGATAGCTCGGGAAACCTCGAACCAGCTCAGAGAACCCCTCTGATTCGGGAACGATTGATGGAGATGTGGAATCGGATGAAGGAAGGTCGGACGAAGCTTGCTCATGGTGAAACCCTCGCCGGAGCTTTCAGATTCGAATGGATTACAAATCCCTTGCTGAACTGACCTCGATGAGTCGAAAACTGGAGAAGCTCTTGATCTGGGTGGTCACCTCCGATCGGAATTGATGAACAATGAAGAACAGAAACGAAGCAGGAGATGCGATCTAGCGACGACGAGCTCGGCGAGAGGGAATTCCTTATTTAAATTCCTTTTGAATTTTGGACGGCTATGATTGATTCGGACTAAACCAACGGTCAGATCAAGTCAGATCTGACCCAAATCCTACAGGTCTTGATCAAGAGCTCTGATCTACTGCTCCTTAGCTCGAATCGATCAGATCTGTGGCAGATGGCTCAAATCCTCCCTTCTCTTAAATGGACGACCTAGATCCTCTAGTGTTTGATCCAACGGTTGAATTAATTCTGATCTGGCCCAAAATTTCAGATCTTGATCATTGAACTTGATTAAGTCTATCTTGAGCTTGGATCGACCAGAAATTGGCGGATGACTTAGATCTAACCGTTCTCTTGAATGGACGACCCATGTTAATCCAATGCTTGATCCCTTTGATCCGGGTCCAATTCTGACTCAAGTTTGACCCAATCTGATCCAGGTCCATGATCATTTGAAACCTACAAAATGATATTCAATTTTATTACCAAAACATCTTAAATATAGAAAGAATTGAATTTTAAGCCAAAATGGAGACAATCCATGAAACCTAATATAAATGCAAACTTAAGCATATAAAAGTGGATCAAAATATGGAATTGAGGGCCTAATTTAATCAATAAAATGAAAGTTAATAGTGGGCCGCAATGAAAAGGAGGGGGTAGCAGAGGCTTGATGCGATTGCTCATGTGGACAAAAGAATGATGCCAGTGGTGGGGCACTTAGAGGAAGGAGGAGATCATGGAGGCCATGAGGAAGGTGGTGAGGCTATGGGCAGTGATGGCGGTGTGAGAAGTGGAGCATCTCGGCTAAGGTGGTGAGGGTGAATAGGAAGCGGCCAATTAAGGTGACGAGGGAACAAAGGAGGCGACTGGCTTGGGCGATGTGAGGGACGAGAGGAGGCAGCCAACTGAGGTGGTGAGGGAGCAGAGGAGGTGGTTGGCGTGAGGGAGAAGAGGAGGTTGCATGAGAAAGGGTGTGATGTCATGAGGAAGGGGAGAGGGATCAATCATATTAGATGATTTCTTCCCCTTTTCTTTCAACGCCCAGAACCCTAAAAAGGAAAAAGGGGAAGCTACTGTCAAATCCCAAAAAATCCCCTCCCTTATCCATGTGGAGCTTCTTATACCTCCACATCACAAACCTCTGTAAGACCGGTGCCATCGATAGAGGGGGGGGGGTGAATATTGACCGTAAAAATCTTTCGCGGAAATCGTCTTCCGGATCTTCGTTCTAGACTCAGAGTTAGTGCAGCGGAAAATATACAGAACGAAGAAAACAAACAACAACACAGATTACACGCGAGATTTTTTTACTTGGTTCCCGACCCCCCAGGGTCAGTAAACTCAAACCGAACAAATAGAATTGAAAATCGACCGATCTGGACCTTCAAAGTGCTGCGCACTTCCTCTTGGAGCCTCCTGGTTGTAGAGCTTCGTCGTTAGTGCTTTGTCATCACTTGGGAAGCTTAGAATCGTGTTTGGAAGTCGTGTCCTGAGCTGAGGGGTTGAAGCCCCTTTTATAGTGTTCATTGGGGCGCCTGTGATGACTGGGGCACCTCAAAGGACTCGGTAAAAGTTTATCTCTGCGCCGAACTCGCCGCAACAGATAACCCTCTTGACCAGGATGCCCTGGACCTCCCAGGCGCCTCATTGAACTCAGTCAAACCTTATCTCTACTTCGAACTCGCAGCAGCAGATACAACTTTCAACCAAGGTGCCTGTATCATCTGGGGCACCTAAATGGAAGCCTGTCTTACCTCCTTTCACTGAGGTGCCCCAGTTGATGGGGGCGCCTAGCTCCTTTAGGGCGCCCCCTTCAATGGGGGCGCCTAGCAGGCTGGCTTCCAACTTCGTTGTGTGTTGTTTCCCTGTTTTGTTTTCCATTCTAGGTACCTGTAAGATACAAAAATACAAAGCAAACACATATACAACCTTAGTCTTAATGAAATGGTTCTGACTTCGAATTTCCGTGAAACCCTAGGTCGAACCGACGCAAGTTCCCACCCCCAGGAACGCGCCTTTCACCTACTCCTCTCAAGAGACGGTTGTCACCCAGTCCATTCGGGTGGACTTTTGCTTAGCCTCCGATACTCTCGAATCTCGAGACGTCCAAACCTCGACCCATCTCTACTTCTGTCCTTAGTCATCGCACAACTATGTTGCTCAATCCCTCAAACCAAGACTTCGTGCCCAAACCATAGGTCCAGGGCTTCGGTGCCCAACCCTCGGCCAGGTCTTCGTGCCTAACTTCACTCATCAGGACTTTTGCCTAGCTTTCCTCACCAGGTCTTAGTGATCAGCTTCACTCACCAGGTCTTCGGTGCCCAACCCTCAGCCAGGACTTAGTGCCCAATTCCATGAACCAGACTTAGTGCCCAACCCTCGGTCAGGTCTTAGGTGCCCAGCTCTCGGCTAGGACTTAGTGCCCAATCCATGATCAGGACTTAGTGCCTAGGTTTACTAGGACTTTCTTTCACTTTGTTACACCTTTCTTGACTAACCCTTCCCTTGTTCAATGTATCACTGACTTAAGCCTATTGTCAAACATTGAAACATTTAGAGGAGGACATCACTGATGCAACTTGCACCAACAACCTCCCCCTTAAGTTTAGTCGAAGGAGATGTGAGTTAAATTGACTGAACTATTGTGTTGTAGTGGGATGAGTTTATAGGCTAAGCATGCAAGAAATTTCCAACTAAGGAGTCGGTGAGGGAGGTATCGATTGATGATCCAGTAAAAGAGTTTCCAGCATGTCATAAGGTGAAGTGGCTCCGACTATGAAGTTAGGGAAGGAATTGCCAAGCCTATTCGTAAAGTTGAGTGTCTCCTAATTAAGGAGTTAGGAAAAGAAACTCTGGGCATGTCGTAAGATGAATCACTAGTGTGGGGCTATGGGCTCCTAGCCTGTCATAAGGTGAATTGTTAGTGCAGGGCTATGGGGTTCGAGCATGTCATAAGGATGAGTAGCTTCTGACTAAGGAATCAAGGAAAAAGTTACTTGCTTGGAGCTAAGATATCTGTGCATATTATAAGGCAATCCGAATCTATCATGAGGCGAATACCGTCTAACTAAGGAGTTCGGGAAGAAGCCGCTAGTGTGGGACTAGGGCATTCATTCCTGTTGTGAGGTGGAGTAGCTTTTGACTAAGGAGTCAAGGAAGAAGTCGTTAGTGCGGGTCTAGGATATTCGTGTATGTTGTAAGTTAATCCAACCCTTTTGTGAGGGATAATAGCTTCCGACTAAGGAATTGGGAAAGAAATTTCTAGCACGGGGCTAGAATATCTGTGACTATTGTAACGCAATCTGAGCTTGTCATGAGGTGAATCACTAGCGCGGGGCTAGGGGTTCCAAGCCTACTATAAGGTCGAGTGTCTTTCCGATTGGGGAGTCAGGAAAGGAAACTTTGAGCATGTCATAATGCGAATCATTAGTGTATGGCTTAAAGCCTATCATAAGGTCAATTGTCTTTTGCTTCAGGAGTCGAGAATGGAAACTTCAGGCATGTCATAAGGCGAATCACTAGCTCAGGGCTATGGGATCCAAGCTTGTTGTAAGGTCGAGTGTCTTCTGACCGAGGAATTTGGGTAACGAAACTCCGGGCATGTCGTAAGGAAATTCAAGTATGTTGTGAGGTGAATCACTAGCACAGGGCTTGGGGATCAAAGCTTGTCGTAAGGCCGAGTATCTTCCAACTGAGCAGTCGGGAAAGGAAATTCTATGTCTGTCGTAAGGAGAAACACTATCGCCAGGCTAGGGGATCTAAGCTGTTGGGTATGACTTGGTGGGTTTCTTAAGCGAATACTTGGTCGTGCATGAGAGACCTCTCCATGTCCACGGATTAAAAAATTAATCCGAATGGAGACCTATCCCCCATACGACCCTCTCATCACAGTATCAATTGATTCGAGTTACAACTTTGCCAAACTCAAAGTTTGAGCCTTGTAGCTTGCCTAACCAATTGACCGCGGAAAAGATAACGAGCGGATCACCGATTTTTGTGTTTATTATCGGGATCCAAATAATTAATTATCAACATTAATTAACGAATAAGTAATCACATGATAACTAATTAAACACCACAAAAAATGATAGAAACTAAAGGAGCCAAGGAGAGAAATTCTACCTCTCGTTACCTTACGATCTTCTACCGTATGACCCTCCCCTCTTGGACGTCGTGTGGGCGACGATCTACTGAGATCCGAAGTCACCAACCAAGCCAAAAGTCTCTTCTTCCTTCTCCTAGCGTCGGCCAACAAAACCTAGGGTTCCTTGTTGCCGCCGGCCACACTAAGGAAGAAACATCCTCCTTTTCACTGCCACCACCTTCTCCTTCCTCCAACAGATGTTGCCAACTAGGGAGAAGAGAGAAAAGGGTTGTCTCCTTCTCTATATGCCACCGGAAAACCTCCCTTGGAGGTTATCGCTGCTGCAACTCCTAGCCAAGGAAGTGCCACCGCCGGCCACTCCTTCACCCACCCAAGCCCGCTCCAGCCAAGAAGAGGAAGAAGACTCCTTCCTCCTTGCTGTCGTGCCTTAAGTGGTGAAGAAAAGAAGAGAAGAGAGAAAACCAAGTGTTTCCTCCTCTTCCAAGCCGCTGGCCACTTCCACCCTAGGAGAGAGAAAAATAGAGAAAGAGAGGGGAGAAGAATAATAGCCTAAGGTTGATTTCATGATGACTTCATGGGGTATTTATAGGGCTACTATAGGGACCATGAGGAGGAGTTGGGTCTTGTCCTGCTAATGGATCCAAACCCGATCCATTAATGAAGATCCATTCCACTAAAGAATCTCCATTGAACTACCTCACCAACCCCCATATTTTCATATGGGCTCCACCTATTATGAGTACAATTTCTCCCCGTGTTAAAAATATCGAATGCTCGTTGATTTATTTAAATTACTGACAATTTTAATTAATCAACCTCTAACTCCTTGACTAGTATCACTCATCCTTATCATCATGGTGGACCAAGTCCACCTGCAGGATTTAACATGATGAACCTTATGAGCTCATCAAGGGGCATCATCATCCCGACTCACCAGGACACGGATTCCGTCTATAATCAATGACACACCATGTAAATAATATTATTTTCTAACTTATCAAGTCTATCGATTTAACAGAATAAATCTCGCTCATTAGTAAATCAAAGAAATAAATATTAAGTACATGCACCCGTTATTATATCGGGATTCAGAGCATGTACTCCATAATAAATCGAGGTTCAATCCAATTATAAAGTCAGTATAAATTGGATCACCTCTATATTGGTCTTGCTCAATGCACACAAAGTAGTGTAATTCTATGGTCAAGATAAACCACACCTAATTACACTACAACCATCCTGATGGTTTATCTAACTCCATCTCGGTTGTGAGCCTCTACTTATACTCTGCACGGGACTGATAACATGATCTTCTGTGTGTCACCACACACCATGTTATCTACATTGCAATGTATCAGACAGTTATGCACATACTAATATAAACATGCAATAGTGATGTTGTGATTTTCTTTCAAAATGTAGATGTTCATAGAAAAAGACAAGTCTTTTAGTATACATCCTAATATAAGCCTATCCTATGATTGAGTGTCTTCCGACTGAGGAGTTAGGAAAGGAAACTCTATGCATATTGTAAGGCGATCCAAGCTTGTTGTAAGGCAATCTAACTCTATCATGAGGCGAATCACTAGCTCAAGACTAGGGGCTCCAAGCCTATCGTAAGGCCGAGTGTCTATTGATTGAGGAGTTGAGATAAGGGGCTCCAAGCCTATCATAAAGATGAGTATCTTAGAACTAAGGAGTTGGGAAAGGAAACTCTAGGCCTGTCATAATGAGAATCACTAGCACAGGGCTAAGGGTTCAAAGCTTGTCGTAAGGCTAAGTATCTTCCTAACTAAGGAGTCAAGAAAGACAACTCTAGGCCTATTGTAAGATGATCCAATTATTGTAACGACCCGAAAAATTCTCTTAATATTTCTTTAAAATATTGAGCATGTCTAGATAATTTTCCGAGAGACCAAGAAATATTAACTCAAATTTTAACCTAGAAATCCATGTTTTCTCATTTAAATTGGGGAAAATAGGCACTAATGGGCCTTATATGGGCTTTCTAGTATCATGATTATTGGTGAATTTTAGGTAAAAATTTATAGAAATATAAAGGGGTTTTAAAGAGAAATATTAACATAATTATGGAGAAATTTTTAAGGGATTTTCGAAATAATAGGGAAATAAAAATAAAAATAAAATAGAAAAAATAGTGCATGCACCAAGGATTGAACCTTGGACCTCTTGTACAACCATGCATGCTCTAACCAATTCACCTAGCAAGGGAGTGCTATGAGGAAATGAAGTGGACTATGGTTAAGGCTTAGGAAACTGAAGAGTCATCAACCATGACTCTTCACTTACCCTCCTTAATGTGCTATAAAGAGGGGGAATGGGAGTTTCTTTCTTCCTTCCATCAATTCCATTTGTCTTCCTCCTCCTCCCTCATCCTAGCCGAAACCCTCAAGAGGGATTCTCCCTTGGAAAAATTTCACCTAAGGCTCCATCTCCAAGATCCAAGGCCTTTACAAGGATACTAAGGCTAGGGGTGGTCAAGAGGCAACAAGATTTCCATCCTTCTCTCAAATCTAAGGTCTATAATCAAGATCAACCAATGTAAGACTCCCTCACCTGTGGTATAATAGTTCCTTGAATTTTTAGCATAATATAAAGTTTGGTTTTAGGTTTTGATGTTGAGAAAACCATGTTTTGGACCCCTATGGTATTCGGCCACCATGAGTTTTGGGTCCATGATGATGTTAAAAATCTTAATTATGCTCTCTAATGTACTCTCATGATGTTTAGAGAATAAATATAATTTTTGAAAATTTTTGGGGTACCCTAAGACCCTTTAGGGTTTGGGACCATCATAAGGATTTCCATGGCTAGGGTTGGATTTAACTCTTCACTCATGTATCTTGTGTAACCTTATGATATAAGGGGAGGTTGAAGGGATTTATGTGAATTTTCACAAGGTCTTGTGACCCTAAGGGTTTCGTCCAAGAAGGGATCTAGGGCAAGGGGTAAGGTTTTCTTCAAGTATGGGTTCCAAAAGCCCCTATGGTAGGGTATAGTTGGTGATTAATGTTTGATTGGGGATTTTATGGAATTTTTCCATGCACCCATGGCCTTGAAGGGTTTCGGCTAGCCCTAAGAAGGAGGGCTAATGGTTAGGGAAAACCCTAACCATGAGCCTTAATGATTTCCCATGGTCTTATAGGTAATGTATGGTTGGTTCTTTACCTTATGCTATCTTACATGTTAATTGAATGATGGAACCCTTCCTTATAGGTTTCGGCCAAGCAAGGTAAATAGGGTTTGGGGGAAGTTAGGGTTTGAAGAATGATGGTTTATGCTTTATTAGGAAGTATATATAAAGGTTCAAGCATGTGGTAGAAATTAAGTTACCTATAACCCTAACCTTAAGCACCATGTTTCATGTTTGTATGTTTATGATTGGATGCCATGCTTAATAGGGTTTATTTATGAATGTCTTATGTCCCATGCCATGTACTTGAATGGTAGGTAGTATGTTTATGGAAGTCCTACCCATGCATGCTTGAGATAGATACCATGCTTATGTATGAAATGCAATGTTTACCTTATGTATCATGATCATGCAAGTTCTATGGATTAGGATAAATGGCTATTCAAACATGTCATGTTCAATGAATATAATGCAATGTTTACCTTATATGCCATGATCATGCAAGCTATAGGAATAAGAATGATGTTTATGTAAGTAGGTCATGTTCTATGAATGAAGATGCATGTTATGTTTATGAATGAAAGTGCATGCTATGTTTTATGAATAAAGATGCATGCCATGTTTATGAATGACGACACGGTCGATGGTCGACGGTACGACGGTCGTGAGGACCGATAAATGGGCCGGTAGATGGGTCGGGTCGTTACACATGCCATGTTTTATGAATGAGGATGCATGCCATGTTTTATGAATGAAGATGCATGCCATGTTTTATGAATGAAGATGTATGCCATGTCTTATGAATGATGAAGCATGTAAAGTATTTTACTTTATGAATGGGCTTGTACCGGACCGAAGTATGGGTCCAAGGGATGGGCACCTTAAGAACGCCCCGATTCTGGACTACCGACTATGCTGTCCACGGTTCTGGCACTACCGAAGCTGTGCAACAGGGATGGGCACCTTAAGAACACCCCGGTTCTGGGACTACCGACTATGCTGTCCTTACCCTAGTAGGTCGGGGCTCGCTACCTCGTATTTACTTAGGGATGCGCGCTTATGATGTATGTATGTGGTATAAGCTGGGGACCCCCAATGATGTTATGATTATGTTTAAATATTTAAAAGTATGATTTTAAAAGTTAAGCATCCTTATGTATATGCATTAGACTCATGCATTCATTCATGTTATGCATTATGTCATGATAGTAATGTCTTATGCTTATGTCTCATGTCAAGAAATATGCATGATAGTAAACGATTTATGCTTATGGTTATGTTAAGAAGATGCCCATTTGATATGATAGAAAGCATGCCTATGTTTATGTCATACAGGTTAGTTCATTCTTTATGTTATGTTTATGCCATGTATCATGCATGTTAAGAATGTTTCTTTATGTTATGTTTATGCCATGTATCATATGATAAGAAAGTTTCTTTATGTTATGTTTATGCCATGTATCATGCATGTTAAGAATGTTTCTTTATGTTATGTTTATGCCATGTATCATGCATGTTAAGAATGTTTCTTTATGTTATGTTTATGCCATGAATCACGCATGTTAAGAATGTTTCCTTATGTTTATGTTTATGCCATGTATCATGTCATGTTAAGAACGTTTACTTATGTTTATGGATCATGTCATGCTAGGAATGTTTATTTATGTTTATGTTTATGTCGTGTATTAGGCCATGTTAAGTTGAATTATGTTTATGTCTATGTCATGTATTATGCTATGCTAAGTTGAATTATGTTCATGTTATGTCAGGTATCATGCCATGTAAGTTTATTTATAGTTATGTTCAAGCATAAAGTTATGTTTATGTTCATGTGCTTATGATCAAGTGATGAATGATTTTAGTGAGTAGGAAAGAGTCTTACTAAGCCTGTGTGCTTATAGTCTTATTTCCTTATACTGCAGATCACGCAAGGGGACTGTAAGGAAGCAGCAGGAGGGCAAGAATGCATGTGTGTGGTAGTGACTTGGCCAAGAAAACAATATGTTACTCGTCTTATGCTAGAACTTTACCTTTACTACTTATGTGCTTGAATGGTGACTTATGTGACTCTATGACATGATGCTAAGTATGACATGATATGATGCTAAGTATGAAGTTAATATGCTAAGTTCCCATGTCATGATGTTAGGAATGGTAGTAGGTGCATGTGGGTGTAAGTTTAAAGTTACTCCGCTGCTTTATGATGTCTACATGCCCTAAGTATGTTAACGTAACGCCGCTTTATGGAAGAAAAAAAAAGCGGGTATTACAGGTTGGTATCAGAGCAGTAACCATCTCACTACACACACATCAAGCCCTTTTCCTGCAGCTTCCAAGTAAGTACCTCTTTACATATCTTATAGTAGTAAGCACTGCTAGGATGTTTTATGGTTCTAGAATATGCAAGTATGAATGATGTTATGATGAAAGGTACTTTAGGATATGTAACGATGAACGATATTTTATCTTCTTTCATGAATCAAATATTTGGAATCTAAGGGTAGGAAAAGTGGCTATATATTTTAATCACTAGGGTAGAAGAAACCGAGTTGCGTGTGTTTTTCTTTGTATATATTTGCGAATTGAAAAAAAAATGGTTCTGTACTGGCTTGGTCGGTTTAGTACTAACTATGTCATTTTTTTTTTCCAATTCCAGATGTTGCATGAGAACTACACTGAGAGGTGCCGCGAGCTGATGGAACGAATAGAGGAAGTTGAGTACAATCCGACCCGTGGAATTCAAGGCAACATGGGGTTTTTGGATCGGCTGTTCTGGAAACTTGAGCAGGAAGGGTTTCCAGTCATGGATGATCATAGGATCGGAGCTCTGCTTCGTTCATTGCCCAATCGGGCGAGGGAGGCTGCTCATCAGATCTGGGGGCAGCATGGATGCCGTATTTCATATACGGAATTATGTAGGCAACTTCTTCATCACGTGTTTCCGGAGGATCTGGGGGACTCAGAGGAAGATCCCGAGATGTATGAGGAGGACCCCGAGATGTACGAGGAGGACCCTGAGATGTACGAGGAGGATCCCGAGATGTATGAGGAGGACCCCGAGATGCTCGAGATGTTTGAGGAAGACCCGATGAGCGAGGAAGATCTCGAGGTGCTTGAGGAAGATCCTGAGATGCTTGAGATGTTTGAGGAAGACCCCGGGATGTTTGAGGAAGACCCCGAAGTGGCTGAGGAGGTTCCCGAGATAGAGGAAGAGGATCCGATGGAGACGGTAGAAGATCCTGAGGCAGGCCAAGGGGAGATGAACGAGGGAGTGGTAGTTACTGCCATGATGTTCTTTATTATGGGCATGATGGCAGCCCGTCTATTTCGTTGAGTTCGGTTAGTTTTTGTGAGCCAATAAGGTCTAAGTTAGTCATAATACAATTTGTTGTGAGTGTGTTTCAACCTTATGTTCATGAACCTGATATTAACAATGAGTTACCAATCGTATAACATAATGGTATTAAGTTACATAAAGCAAATGATAATAATATGAGAATGGGTACTATAAATAGGACTCACCTATTCTATAATGACCATACAATTGATATAATCCATAACTTAGGGGGAGAACTGATATTTCGGAAACCTACTGTTGTTAGGTTAACCATAATAAAAATAAATATATAATAGGTATGTAACTATGACATACGCATATACTTATACCATGGAGTTATTGATGACACTAGTCAATCACATGCTGGGAATGTGATCAGAGCTTCGACATGTACAGCGATGCCTCCAAACTCGGGCTTGGAGCTGTACTTATGCAGAATGGAAAGGTTATTGCCTACACCTCTAGACAACTCAAGGAATATGAACAGAATTACCCCACTCATGATCTGGAACTGGCCGCGGTGGTCTTCGCTCTTAAAACATGGAGGCATTATCTATATGGAGCGCAGTGTAAGATCTATACGGATCACCAGAGTCTGCGATATTTCTTCACTCAGAAAGACCTGAATATGAGACAACGCCGATGGCTTGAGTTGGCGAAGGACTATGATTGCGAGATCTTCTACCATCCAGGGAAGGCAAACAGAGTGGCCGATGCACTCAGCCGGAAGTCAAGTGCCACCTTGATGTCTATATCTAAGTTACCCCGACCACTTGAAAGAGAAATTATGAATATTGGGGTCGAAGTCATCTCTGGACGACTTTCCACCATGACAATATCCCCCACACTATTTGAGGACATATTGGACAAACAAAATGGTGATCTGAGTCTTCAGAAAATAAGACAGGAGATCCTAGAAGGGAAGGGCAATGGTTTTCATATCGCCAAAGGGGGAGTACTCTACCTTAGGGATCGTCTATGTATTCCTAATGATCCGGAGCTTCGAAGGGAAATACTGGCAGAGGCTCACGGAACCCTTATTCGATGCATCTATGATCCACCAAGATGTATCAAGATCTGAAGGAGAAGTTTTGGTGGTCCGGAATGAAGAGGGATGTGGCTCAGTATGTTAGTACTTGCATGACTTGCCAGCAAGTAAAAGCAGAACACCAACGACCCGGAGGAGTTCTGCAGCCACTCGCAATTCCAGAATGGAAATGGGAAGACATCTCTATGGATTTTATTTCAGGACTTCCCAGGACTACGAATGGATATGATGCAATTTGGGTAATTGTGGACAGGCTGACGAAGTCTGCTCACTTTCTGGCAATCAAGATGACTGATTCAATGGAGCAACTGGCCCAATTATATGTTAAGGAGGTAATAAGACTTCATGGAGTTCCCAAGACCATCATCTCAGATAGGGATGGTCGCTTTACTTCGCATTTCTGGGAGTGTGTTCAGAAGTCTCTTGGCACTAAATTGCGATTTAGCACCGCCTTTCACCCTCAGACTGATGGGCAAACTGAACGGGTGAATCAAGTACTAGAAGACATGTTGCGAGCTTGTGCCTTGGATTATAAAGGGAGCTGGTGTCGATATCTATGCTTAGCGGAATTCGCTTATAACAATAGCTACCAAGCTACTATTGGAATGACACCTTATGAAGCGTTGTACGGGAGGAGATGTAGGTCTCCTATCTGTTGGTACGAGGGTGGTGAAAAGAAGGAAATGGGGCTCACAACGGATGTCATCGACAGCACCACCCGAGCTATACGGAATATTCGACAACGGATAGAAGCTGCTCAGAGCCGGCAGAAGAGTTATGCCGATGTCCGGCGTAGACCACTGGAATTTAATATTGGAGATTTGGTGTTCCTTAAGGTGGCTCCTATGAAAGGGGTGATAAGATTTGGGAGGAAAGGAAAACTAAGTCTGCGTTATGTGGAGCTGTACCTGATTCTGAAAAGAGTTGGTAAGGTGGCATATGAGCTGGAGCTGCCTTCAGAGATGTCGGTCATTCATAATGTGTTCCACGTGTCAACGCTTAAAAAGTGTATCCTAAATATGGACCGAGTGATCGAGCCACAGACAGTACAAGTGCAAGAGGACCTAAGCTATGAAAGCAGACCTATCCAGATCTTGGATCGGGAAGTCAAGAAGCTAAGGAGTAAGGAAGTACCCATAGTTAAGGTTCTATGGCAAAGTCAACGGTTCGAAGAAGCTACCTGGGAACGCGAGGACGAGATGAGGCGCAAGTACCTGGAGCTATTCTAAGTTCGAGGACGAACTTTCACGAGGTATGGGGGATTGTAACGACCCGAAAAATTCTCTTAATATTTCTTTAAAATATTGAGCATGTCTAGATAATTTTCTGAGGGACCTAGAAATATTAACTCAAATTTTAACCTAGAAATCCATGTTTTCTCATTTAAATTGGGGAAAATAGGCACTAATGGGTCTTATATGGGCTTTCTAGTACCATGATTATTGGTGAATTTTAGGTGAAAATTTATAGAAATATAAAGGGGTTTTAAAGAGAAATATTAACATAATTATGGGGGAATTTTTAAGGGATTTTCGAAATAATAGGGAAATAAAAATAAAAATAAAATAGAAAAAATAGTGCATGCACCAAGGATTGAACCTTGGACCTCTTGTACAACCATGCATGCTCTAACCAATTCACCTAGCAAGGGAGTACTATGAGGAAATGA
Organism: Boesenbergia rotunda; assembly: GCA_024364735.1. Lineage (NCBI taxonomy): Eukaryota > Viridiplantae > Streptophyta > Magnoliopsida > Zingiberales > Zingiberaceae > Boesenbergia > Boesenbergia rotunda. The sequence goes on along the minus strand of JAGFNQ010003003.1, from coordinate 34,997 downwards.
AGTGGATTATGGTTAAGGCTTAGAAAAATGAAGAGTCATCAACCATGACTCTTCACTTACCCTCCTTAATGTGCTATAAAGAGGGGGAATGAGAGTTTCTTTCTTCCTTCCATCAATTCCATTTGTCTTCCTCCTCCTCCCTCATCCTAGCCGAAACCCTCAAGAGGGATTCTCCCTTGGAAAAATTTCACCTAAGGCTCCATCTCCAAGATCCAAGGCCTTTACAAGGATACTAAGGCTAGGGGTGGTCAAGAGGCAACAAGATTTCCATCTTTCTCTCAAATCTAAGGTCTATAATCAAGATCAACCAATGTAAGACTCCCTCACCTGTGGTATAATAGTTCCTTGAATTTTTAGCATAATATAAAGTTTGGTTTTAGGTTTTGATGTTGAGAAAAACCATGTTTTGGACCCCTATGGTATTCGGCCACCATGAGTTTTGGGTCCATGATGATGTTAAAAATCTTAATTATGCTCTCTAATGTACTCTCATGATGTTTAGAGAATAAATATAATTTTTGAAAATTTTTGGGGTACCCTAAGACCCTTTAGGGTTTGGGACCATCATAAGGATTTCCATGGCTAGGGTTGGATTTAACTCTTCACTCATGTATCTTGTGTACCCTTATGATACAAGGGGAGGTTGAAGGGATTTATGTGAATTTTCACAAGGTCTTGTGACCCTAAGGGAAAAGCCCCTATGGTAGGGTATGGTTGGTGTTTAATGTTTGATTGGGGATTTTATGGAATTTTTCCATACACCCATGGCCTTGAAGGGTTTCGGCCAGCCCTAAGAACGAGGGCTAAAGGTTAGGGAAAACCCTAAGCATGAGCCTTAATGACTTCCCATGGTCTTATAGGTAATGTATGGTTGGTTCTTTACCTTATGCTATCTTACATGTTAATTGAATGATGGAACCCTTCCTTATAGGTTTTGGCCAAGCAAGGTAAATAGGGTTTGGGGGAAGTTAGGGTTTGAAGAATGATGGTTTATGCTTTATTAGGAAGTATATATAAAGGTTCAAGCATGTTGTAGAAATTAAGTTACCTATAACCCTAACCTTAAGCACCATGTTTCATGTTTGTATGTTTATGATTGGATTCCATGCTTAATAGGGTTTATTTATGAATGTCTTATGTCCCATGCCATGTACTTGAATGGTAGGTAGTATGTTTATGGAAGTCCTACCCATGCATGCTTGAGATAGATACCATGCTTATGTATGAAATGCAATGTTTACCTTATGTATCATGATCATGCAAGTTCTATGGATTAGGATAAATGGCTATGCAAACATGTCATGTTCAATGAATATAATGCAATGTTTACCTTATATGCCATGATCATGCAAGCTATAGGAATAAGAATAATGTTTATGTAAGTAGGTCATGTTCTATGAATGAAGATGCATGTTATGTTTATGAATGAAAGTGCATGCTATGTTTTATGAATAAAGATGCATGCCATGTTTATGAATGACGGCACGGTCGATGGTCGACGGTACGACGGTACGACGGTCGTGAGGACCGGTAAATGGGCTGGTAAATGGGCAGGTAGACGGGCCGGGTCGTTACACATGCCATGTTTTATGAATGAGGATGCATGCCATGTTTTATGAATGAAGATGCATGCCATGTTTTATGAATGAAGATGTATGTCATGTCTTATGAATGATGAAGCATGTAAAGTATTTTACTTTATGAATGGGCTTGTACTGGACCGAAGTATGGGTCCAAGGGATGGGCACCTTAAGAACGCCCCGGTTCTGGACTACCGACTATGCTATCCACGGTTCTGACACTACCGAAGTTGTGCAACAGGGATGGGCACCTTAAGAACGACCCGGTTCTGGGACTACCGACTATGCTGTCCTTACCTTAGTAGGTCGGGGCTCGCTACCTCGTATTTACTTAGGGATGCGCGCTTATGATGTATGTATGTGGTACAAGCCGTGGACCCCCAATGATGTTATGATTATGTTTAAGTATTTAAAAGTATGATTTTAAAAGTTAAGCATCCTTATGTATATGCATTAGACTCATGCATTCATTCATGTTATGCATTATGCCATGATAGTAATGTCTTATGCTTATGTCTCATGTCAAGAAATATGCATGATAGTAAACGATTTATGCTTATAGTTATGTTAAGAAGATGCCCATATGATATGATAGAAAGCGTGCCTATGTTTATGCCATACAAGTTAGTTCATTCTTTATGTTATGTTTATGCCATGTATCATGCATGTTAAGAATGTTTCTTTATGTTATGTTTATGCCATGTATCATGCATGTTAAGAATGTTTCTTTATGTTATGTTTATGCCATGTATCATGCATGTTAAGAGTGTTTGTTTATGTTATGTTTATGCCATGTATCATGCATGTTAAGAATGTTTCCTTATGTTTATGTTTATGCCATGTATTATGTCATGTTAAGAACGTTTACTTATGTTTATGGATCATGCCATGATAGGAATGTTTATTTATGTTTATGTTTATGTCATGTATTAGGCCATGTTAAGTTGAATTATGTTTATGTCTATGTCATGTATTATGCTATGCTAAGTTGAATTATGTTCATGTTATGTCAGGTATCATGCCATGTAAGTTTATTTATAGTTATGTTCAAGCATAAAGTTATGTTTATGTTCATGTGCTTATGATCAAGTGATGAATGGTTTTAGTGAGTAGGAAAGAGTCTTACTAAGCCTGTGTGCTTATAGTCTTATTTCCTTATACCGCAGATCACGCAAGGGGACTGTAAGGAAGCAGCAGGAGGGCAAGAATGCATGTGTGTGGTAGTGACTTGGCCAAGAAAATAATATGTTACTCGTCTTATGCTAGAACTTTACCTTTATTACTTATGTGCTTGAATGGTGACTTATGTGACTCTATGACATGATGCTAAGTATGACATGATATGATGCTAAGTATGAAGTTAATATGCCAAGTTCCCATGTCTTGATGTTAGGAATGGTAGTAGGTCCATGTGGGTGTAAGTTTAAAGTTACTCCGCTGCCTTATGATGTTTACATGCCCTAAGTATGTTAACGTAACGCCGCTTTATGGAAGAAAAAAAAAACGGGCGTTACAATTATTGTAAAGTAATCTGAGCCTATCATGAGGCAAATCACTAGTGTGAGGCTAGGGGCTCCATCCCTATAATAAGGTTGAGTGTCTTTCAGCTAAGTAGTTGGGAAAGAAAATTCCAGGCCTATTGTAAGGAGAATCACTAATGCGGGACTAGGGGCTCTAAGCCTATAATAAGGCTGAGTGTCTTCTGACTGAAGAGTCTGGAAAGAAAGCTCCTAGCCCGAAGTAAGGCATCTGAGCTTGTTGTAAGACAATCTGAGCATGTTGTAGCAAAGTCATGAGAGAGTAGGCTAACATCTCATCATACTTAATTCGTGACTCTCAAGTGTTCATTGAGTCGGGGATGTTAGGTCCTTTGCATCTAGCTAGAGGGGGGGGGGTGAAATGTAAGCCAAAGCACAAGAAAAAGATAGACAAAAATAATAACAATGAAAGCAATGCTAACTCTCTTGATTTACTTGGTCTCCACCTCCTTGAAATGACTAATTCAAGGATCCACACCCACACAACCGAGCTCCATTATGCTTTTCTCCTTTTCAAATCAAGTTTGAAGGTGGAGAAACCCTTACAAGATGATCTCTTCCTCTTACAAGATTAGAATGATTTTGGAGGAAGAGATTGAGAGTTTGTAAGCTTAGAAATTTCAAAACGAGCAAGAAAAATCGAGAGAATCAAGTTGTGTATCTTCAAGTTCAAAATCTACTTTTTGTATAACCCTCGATATCAGTCGACTGGTACTATCATCAGTCAACTGATGAGCTTTAACAGTCACTGTAGATTGCGTTTGGTTTTCTGTCGTCAGCCTTCAATGGTCACTTATCAGTCGACTGGGACCTAACCCAGTCGACTGATCTTTCTGTTTGTGAAGCAATCAACTGATTCCACTTATCAGTCGACTCAAGTCTCTGTATCAGTCGACTGATACTTGATGAATCTCAGGTTCCACTTTTCCTTTGCATTGACATAAGCCTTCAAAGACCTTCCATCAACCTTGCACCCTTAGGATGCATCCAAGCCCTCGATTCCTCATCCTTGCGCTTGCCTTGCAGTGTTTTCTTCGGCTTTGTCATGCTTAGTCTTCTTTTGCCAACTCTTTATACCTGGACTTAAACTCAAGTTTCATGTTAATCACCAACATTGCTTAACTTAAACTCATTTAACCAAATATCAAAAGTAAATAATGTTTGGGGTATGATTGCACCAACAATCTCCCCCTTTTTAATGTTTGACAAATTTATTTAAGTTAGGTCTTTAAATATATCATGATCAAAAAGCATTAAAAGAAATATGAATAATCATAGAGCTCATCTAACTTAACTTATCCAATTCTCCCCCTTTGCCACACAACAAAAATAGAGGGAGTAAAAAAATAGTCAAAGCTTCCCCTTAAAGGAAGCTCCCCCTGAAACCATACTACCTCGGTGGCAAGCAAACAAGAATCCATGACATAGACATATGAAACATGTATACTAAAAATATAAATCACAATAGAAGACAACAAGATCGATGAAAAATCATAGAAGCAATACTAGAGAAATAAAAGGTTCATACATAACCACATAGGTAGTGCTACAAAGATCCATAATCAAGAAACAGAAAGTACTACAATATTATTTATGGTATTCAAGATATAATAGAAGAACATATCTAATCCAAACACAATCTCAATACCATCACGTCCAAGGCATGTCATATCTAAGCATCATCGCCAGGAGGAGGAGGAGGAGGAGGAGGAGGAGGAGCTTGATACATCAAGTCCTAGCGTTGCAGCATCTCATACATGACAGTCTAACGCTGCTGAAATCCCTGAAACTCCTACCTGATCCCCTGAATCTCCTGTCTAACTACCTCCTTCAGTCAGATAATCCTTACAGTAGGAGCAACAGCAGGCGCAACACCACCAGGAGCATCGATGTCTTCATCCTCATCGTCAGTATCAGAAGACGCATGGTCACGCCGCCAGACCATCACTCCCTCGTGCCTCTCAATCCTTGCCAAGGAGAGCTGCCGAGAGCCTATCTGAACATAGTCCTTGGACAATTGATGTTGCTGACCCCTAGTGACATCTAAACCTCTAGATACAAACAGTTTGGTCAAAATATGACCAAATGACATGTACAGCTTCCTTTGGACATCACCCAAAAAATACACAATGGATATGAATATGTGAAGAGCAACGTGGATGTCAAGCCTCTGCTCTACGACATACATCATGACTAGATGAGGTAATCGAATCATGGACCTCCTCTTAGTGACAATAGGTAAAAGGCAGTCAAGGACAATCTTATAGAGAATGTTACTGACTATGGACATGCGATTAGCATTAAGGATACGTTTAAGGAAAGGTCAAGAATTATTAAAATAGTATCTATAAATCTGGTCAATGGTCACATAGGAGAATGAACCCGTGAAAGACTCAACAATGTTAGGAAAGTATGTGAATGGGTTTTTCGACACTCGACATCCTAAAAAGGACCCTAACACTCTAGGTGTAAATGGGATGGTAACTCCTCCAATCATGGACTCATATGTCAGACCATCAGTACTAATGCAATAGAGATTGACATAGAATTCTTTACAGAGATCTATATTGATGTAATGTGTGCAACCCATCAATTTATCTAACCTAAAATACATGATGATCTCAATAAGATTAGGGATGATCTCTTTAAAATAGGACCAATTGAGATACCAACAATTCATTAAGGTGAAGTCGGAATTCTCAAATCTTTGCTGAGTGCCCTTGGAATGAAACCGAGGTGTTGTAGGATTAGTAGTGTTGGAAATTCTAGGCCGCAAAAACCGCTTTTTGCGTTGCGGAAACCCCAGAATCTCGGCCACGGATCCGTGCGAACTTATAAAACAAATACGAGTACGAGTTTAATATCTAGATCTACACTAGATCTACGTGATAAGGTCATTACCCTTGACGTGTAGCCCTTCGCTTTCCCGCTTGTCCAAGAGGCCGCCGGATCTCGTAGAGTATCAAAGTAGACACTCCTCTATATGTATCCACGCGAACAAAAGAAGATGGATCGAAACCTTGGTGTGCTAGCACCCCTATGGGTTTCGGCCAAGAGAGGGAGAGGAAGAAGAAAAATCCGGGAGGAGAAGAAGAGCCACCAAAAAGAAACAAAACCCACCTTTTGTTCACCTTGGGTGGCCGGCCACTTAATGGCCATTAATGGCCATTAGGTGGCCGGCCATAATGGCCATTAAGTGCCATTAGGTGGCCTTCCAAATCCCCTATCAATTTGAATTCGAAATTCAAATGGGGGGGAAAACCAAGTCAAGTCTAACTTGAATTGGAACCAAGTCAAATCAAACTTGATTTTGATTTAGGTCAAGTCAAACTTGCCTTTTATGGACTTTCCATATTTAGCCAAGTCAAACTTGACTTCATTTCTTCTCCCATGTTGAGTCTAACTCGAAGTGGAACCAAGTCAAGTCAAACTTGATTTGGATTTAGGTCAAGTCAAACTTGCCTTTTATGGACTTTCCATATTTAGCCAAGTCAAACTTGACTTCAATTTTTCTCCATCTATTTGTTCTTTGCGTGTGACCCTATAGGTTCTTGTAACGTTGGCAATGCTTCTAACCTCTTAGAAACATAAGCAATGAGCGGTATCTAGCAACACATCATTGCTACCCAAGTTACAAGAATGTTGAGATCCAACATCACCTTGTGACTAATAATTGTGACTCTCACAATATATGATAATGTCCCTCTATCCATTTGATATCTAGATCGACTCAATTGAGGCATAGACCGTGTCATCCTCGAGTCAATCTATATCTTGAACTCCAAGTAGACTCACACTAATCAAATGAGTTCAATATCTCATATTGACTCACTTGGGCATGGCCATGCACTTTGTGGTCTAACTCTATCAAGAATACGATATCGCTCCCGTCATATAGGAGGGATAGATCCCATCTACATCACTCACATCCCTCTCCATAATTTGTTACATACCCAGTAATCGCCTTTATAGTCCACCCATTTACGGGTGACGTTTGACGAAGCCAAAGTACGTAACTCCTTATGTAGGAATCCATGGTGACTTCAGGTCCAAGGACTAATAGTCATACTAATAGCCACATGAGAAAGTATATGACACTCATATAACGATCCATGATACTTTCTCATGGCGGGTCATTCAGTATACATTCTCCAATGCATACCCATGTGTCAACTTGATATCTCTATATCCATGACTTTTGAGATCAAGTCATCATGTTGACCTACATGCTAGTCTCTACGTATTAACATTGTCCCTGAATGTTAATACTCGACTAGGAATAATTTAGAGTAGTGTTCTCCATATCATCTCACTATCGATTCAACCAATCGATTGATATAGATAAGAACTTTCTACTCAAGGACATTATTATACTTAGCTAATTGACACAAATACACGTAAGTATAATAACCATAAAACATGCCTTTATTTATACATAGGAATATGATACAAATTAGTCCATACAATCATTACATGATCGGCTCTAGGGCTCTCACCAACAATCTCCCACTAGCACTAGTGCCAATCACTGTAGTATCTAATACCCAATGATCTAGTGTGACCATCATGCTTTGTCTGTGCCAAAGCCTTGGTCAGGGGATCTGCGACATTCGCCTCTGTGGGTACTCTGCATATCTTCACATCTCCTCTATCGATGATCTCTCGAATGAGATGGAAGCGCCGTAGTATATGTTTGGTCCGCTGGTGTGAGCGAGGTTCCTTAGCCTGCGCAATAGCTCCATTATTGTCACAATAGAGCTCTATGGGATCTGCAATGCTAGGAACCACCCCAAGCTCTGCAACGAACTTGCGGATCCAAACTGCCTCCTTTGCTGCCTCTGATGCAGCAATATACTCAGCCTCTGTTGTAGAATCAGCAACTGTGTCCTGCTTCGAACTCTTCCAGCTCACAGCGCTGCCATTTAGACAAAACACGAACCCTGATTGCGATCTATAATCATCCTGGTCGGTCTGGAAGCTAGCATCACTGTAACCCTTTACAGTTAGCTCCTCATTGCCCCATATATCAAGAAATATTCTTTAGTCCTTCTCAAGTACTTAAGAATATTCTTGACCGCTATCCAGTGACGCTCACCTGGATCTGACTGGTATCTGCTCGTCATACTTAAAGCATACGAGACATCAGGACGAGTACATAGCATGGCGTACATGATAGATCCTATGGCCGAGGCATAAGGGATCTTATCCATGCGGTCTCTCTCCTCTCTAGAAGAGGGACTTTGAGTCTTCGAAAGACTCATACCATGTGACATAGGCAGAAATCCTTTCTTGGAATTCTGCATGGCAAACCGAAGTAAGACCTTGTCAATGTATGTACTCTGACTTAGGCCAAGCAATCTCTTAGATCTATCTCTATAGATCTTGATGCCTAAAATACAGGCTGCTTCACCTAAGTCCTTCATTGAGAAACAATTCCCCAGCCAAGTCTTCACAGACTGAAGCATAGGAATATCATTCCCAATGAGTAGTATGTCATCCACATACAATATGAGGAAAACTACTATGTTTCCTTCAACCCTCTTGTAGACACAGGGTTCATCTTCATTCTTGATGAAACCAAACTGTTTGATTGCATCATCGAATCGAAGATTCCAGCTCCGAGAAGCTTGCTTTAGTCCATAAATGGACCTTTGCAGCTTGCATACTCTGCCAGTATGCTTTGGATCTACAAAACCCTCAGGTTGTGTCATGTACACATCCTCGAGTAGGTTCCCATTCAGGAACGCGGTTTTGACATCCATCTGCCAGATCTCATAATCATGGTATGCTGCAATAGCAAGCATGATCCGAATGGACTTGAACATCGCTACTGGAGAAAATGTTTCATCATAGTCAATACCATGAATTTGTTTGAAACCCTTTGCTACCAGTCTACCCTTATAGGTATGCGTAAGTCCTCCCATGTCAGTCTTTCTCTTAAAGACCCACTTACACCCAATGGGTTTTACCCCTTCAGGTGGATCAACCAAGGTCCAAACTTGGTTGGTGTACATGGAATCCATCTCGGATCTCATGGCCTCAAGCCATTTCTCAGAGTCTGGGCTCATCACAGCTTCCTGATAGGTTGTAGGCTCATTCTCAATGAGCACAACGTCATTGTCATCAGACAAGAGAAATGAATATCTCTCAGGCTGATGACGTACCCTACCAGACCTGCGAAGAGGTAGGTCTACTTGAACAGGATGTTGTTCCATAACTCCTTGTGTAACAATCTCATGATCCACAACACTTTGTGGTTCCTGTTCAACCTCCATCAAGGCCTCAGTGCTTTGGTCCATATCTTGAAGTTCTTCAAGATCGAACGTACTCCCACTAGTTTTTCTAGAAACAAAGTCCCTTTCTAGAAAAACCCCAGTCTTCGCCACAAACACTTTGTGCTGACTGGGAATGTAGAAGTAATATCCCTTCGTTTCCTTGGGATATCCTACAAAATAGCACTTATCAGATTTGGGTCCCAGTTTATCTGAGACTTGACGTCGAACGTAAGCCTCACAACCCCAAATCCTCATAAAAGACATCTGGGGACTCTTCCCAGTCCATATCTGATATGGTGTCTTTATTACAGCCTTTGATGGAACACGGTTAAGAGTGAAGGCTGCCGTGTCCAGAGCATATCCCCAAAAGGATATAGGAAGATCTGTGTGACTCATCATGGATCGCACCATATCTAAT
>JAGFNQ010003003.1:0-25162 GCA_024364735.1 Boesenbergia rotunda | reverse complement strand
TTCAAAATCAAATGAGTCCAGCAAGCCATCTCTATGGAGCTGGGATAGGCGACTCTCATTTATATGGCCTAAGCGACAGTGCCAGATATAGGTTTGGTTCAAGTCATTAGACTTGAGCCTTTTGGTATTTATGTTATAGATAGGGTTTTCTAAGTCTAGAAGATAGAGTCCGTTCATCAGAGGTGCACTATAATAGAACATTTCATTTAAATAAACTGAACAACATTTGTTCTTTATTATAAACGAAAATCCTTTCTTGTCTAAACAAGAAACAGAAACTATGTTCTTAGTCAGAGCAGGCACATAATAACAATCATCTAACTCTAATACAAGCCCAGAGGGCAGAGATAGCATATAAACTCCTGTAGCAACAGCAGCAACTCTTTCTCCATTGCCAACTCGTAAGTCCACCTCGCCCTTTGTCAATGCCCTGCTATTTCTCAGCGCCTGCACATTAGTACAAATGTGAGAAGCACATCCGGTATCTAATACCCATGATGTAGAAATAAACAAATTGACTTCTATAACATGAATACCTGAAGTAGAAGTCTGACTTCTCTTCTTCTGGAGATCTTCCATATATTTCTTGCAGTTCCGCTTCCAGTGTCCGGTCTCACCACAGTGGAAGCAGGTAGCATCCTTGGCAACCCTCCTTTGGGTTTCAGTGCTTTGCCCTTGCCCTTGCCCTTGGCTTGAGACTTTCCCTTGCCTTTGGGCTTGCCCTTACCTTTGTCCTTCTGCACCATCAAAATGGGCTTGGCCTTCTTAAGATTGAGCTCAGCAGTTCTTAACATGCTGAGCATCTCAGGCAGGGGCTTGTCAATTTCATTCATGTTCCAGTTCATGACAAATTGACTATAACTTTCGGGTAGGGACTGCAAGATCAAGTCTGTGGCCAGCTCTTGGCCCAGTGGGAATCCCAATCTCTGCAGATTCTCTATGTACCCAATCATCTTGAGTACATAGGGACCTACGGGAGTCCCTTCTTGCATCTTGCACTGAAACAGTGCCTTAGAGATCTCAAATCTCTCGTGCCTTGCTTGTCCCTGATACAGTTGACGCAGATGCTCAACCATATCGAAAGCATCCATTAACTCATGTTGCTTCTGAAGCTCAGAGTTCATGGTTGCGAGCATAAGGCATGACACATCTAATGCGTCATCTTGATGCTTCTTGTGAGCATCACGGTCAGCTCGCGTGGCACTGGCAGGAGGTGCCTCGGGAATAGGCTGCTCCAGAACGTACAGTTTACGTTCTTGCTTGAGAACTATTCTCAAGTTCCTGTACCAGTCCAGGAAGTTTGCTCCGTTGAGCTTGTCCTTCTCAAGGACAGATCGCAGGGAGAGAGTATTTGCGTTTGTCGACATGGCAATCTACAACAATAAAATGCAGAAAATAAATTATCACATTCCAACTATCATTTAATTAGGCCTTTAATTAAATGATTCTCCCACTGAATTATAGAAAATTTGTAGAATCAAGTCATAGATGTGGTCAAACCACGCTACAAGATTCTATCTAATTTAACTATAATATAGTGGGACAAGATCCACATCATACTAAGCCTTGAGTTAGCTTTGGCTAAATCGCCCAAGACTTAGTACGATCGGTAGGTAACAATTTACCGATTACATCTCTATGCAACTCTTGTTTATAGGATTAAAATTTACATTTACATAAAAACTTGAGTTAGCTTTGGCTAAATCGCCCAAGTTTTAATATAAATGCGATTTTTATCCTACCTTTCCAACGATTGGAATATGCCTATAGTTAGACTCGATCCGACCGAGTTAACTAGTTTCACTCAATCTGATTGAGTTTGTTCTCACCCAAGCCGTGATAGGCGGGACCAAGATTGTCCCTCCGTACCCTACCAAGATTAAATGTGTTGCTCTGCTTTGGCAGATTCAACAACAACAAATGATCGAGGTAGTGATAGGTATCAAAACTTGGTAGGCATTTACGAGTCGGAGTTGATTTGAATTAGATCGAATCTAATCGCAAGAGAGAGGGTGTATCATATACACAAGGCTCTAATTATTTTACTCTAGCATGCATCACATACAAGCAAATAATAAAATAATTTAATTTGTGATTGGATCATGGCCCTACTACGATCTTCTCAAGCCAATGAGAAGATCGGACGGTCAACCTAGGGTTTCGCTTCTCCAAGCTTCTCCTTTGACCGCCACGTGTCGTCGGCTCCCTCCATAACTCCGTCTTCTGATGGACCATCCATCGTCTTCATTTTGGACATTACAAAATAAGAAAATACATAAATAAAATAAAAGAAGCCGACTCGCAGGTCGCATACACTATACAACACGCACAACCACAAAAACGGTACGCAGACCGTAATATGAATTACAACACATTCCAATCATATTGGGTTTTTATTGGGCCATGATCATCACAAATCCATACATAATTCCAAATTATGTATTTTAAATAAATTTCTATAATTTTTCGACAATTTTACAATATTATGAGTTACACTTCCGTAACGGTCCCGCTACACGATTTTCGGGCACGATCGCGGGACAATGCCCCTTGCGGGGTTAGGGGCAGCGCCCCTACTCGCGAAATGAATTTCGCGAGTGTCCCAAAATCACCTTACAGCAACTTAAGCCGCTGTCCCGAAAAATTATAGCGAGATCTTTCCGTTCCGGAAAGTTTTTCTCGATCGGTGAAGCCTACAAGTGTCCGAACACTTGTTGCTTCGACTTCATGAGAAAAATACCCATAAATTCTATAAATTTCGAAAAATCACAGAATATTATTTGTCTGTAAATTTTGTATCTAATACAAAAAAAAACAAATTTAAACTCGTACAAGGTTCGCACGTGGCTCTGATACCACTGTTAGAAATTCTAGGCCGCAAAAACCGCTTTTTGCGTTGCGGAAACCCCAGAAGTTCGGCCACGGATCCGTGCGAACATAAAAATGAATTACGAGTACGAGTTTAATCTACATTAGATCTACATGATAAGAATCATTACCCTTGACGCGTAGCCCTTCGCTTTCCCGCTTGTCCAAAAGGCCGCCGGATCTCTTAGAGTGTCAAAGCAGACACTCCTCTATACGTATCCACGCGAACAAATGAAGATGGATCAAAAGCTTAGGTGTGCTAGCACCCTCTAGCTTTCGGCCAAGAGGAGAGGTCGAAGAAGCACTCCCACCAAAAAACCAGAGAGAAGAAGAAAAGCCTCACTCTCCAAATGAAACAAAAACATCGGTTTTGTTTCCTCATGGTGGCCGGCCACTTAATGGCCATTAATGGCCATTAGGTGGCCGGCCATAATGGCTATTAAGTGCCATTAGGTGGCCTTCCATATCCCCTTTCAATTTGAATTCGAAATTCAAATGGGGGGAAAACCAAGTCAACACTTGGTCAAACAAAGGTGAGGTGGGTTTTGGTCAAGTCAAACTTGCCTTTTATGGACTTTCCATAAATAGTCAAGTCAAACTTGACTCCATTTCTTCTCCCATGTCAAGTCTAACTTGAAGTGGAACCAAGTCAAGTCAAACTTGATTTGGATTTAGGTCAAGTCAAACTTGCCTTTTATGGACTTTCCATATTTAGCCAAGTCAAACTTGACTTCACTTCTTCTCCCATGTCAAGTCTAACTTGAAGTGGAACCAAGTCAAGTCAAACTTGATTTGGATTTAGGTCAAGTCAAACTTGCCTTTTATGGACTTTCCATATTTAGCCAAGTCAAACTTGACTTCAATTTTTCTCCATCTATTTGTCCTTTGCGTGTGACCCTATAGGTTCTTGTAACGTTGGCAATGCTTCTAACCTCTTAGAAACATAAGCAATGAGCGGTATCTAGCAACACATCATTGCTACCCAAGTTACAAGAATGTTGAGATCCAACATCACCTTGTGACTAATAATTGTGACTCTCACAATATATGATAATGTCCCTCTATCCATGATATCTAGGTTGACTCAATTGAGGCATAGACCGTGTCATCCTCGAGTCAATCTATATCTTGAACTCCAAGTAGACTCACACTAATCAAATGAGTTCAATATCTCATATTGACTCACTTGGGCATGGCCATGCACTTTGTGGTCTAACTCTATCAAGAATACGATATCGCTCCCATCATATAGGAGGGATAGATCCCATCTACATCACTCACATCCCTCTCCATAATTTGTTACATACCCAGTAATCGCCTTTATAGTCCACCCATTTACGGGTGACGTTTGACGAAGCTAAAGTACGTAACTCCTTATGTAGGAATCCATGGTGACTTCAGGTCCAAGGACTAATAGTCATACTAATAACCATATGAGAAAGTATATGACACTCATATAACGATCCATGATACTTTCTCATGGCGGGTCATTCAGTATACATTCTCCAATGCATACCCATGTGTCAACTTGATATCTCTATATCCATGACTTGTGAGATCAAGTCATCACACCTCCCCTGTCCGGCGGACAATTCACACATACACATATCATCATAAATCACAACCACGCAATTTATATGACCTCAGGCCTCAAATCAAGACAGAGCATAAAAATAAAACCGAATAAAACATACCTGACTGCGGACCGGTCCGACTTACGACAAAACACAAAGCTAAAAGGTCTCACAAACGTACAACTATACTGCCGTATAGTAAGACCAAATCCAACACAAAAGCAACAACGGAAGGAAATAATAGAAAGTACTAGCGACACACTAGACGATAAATCCCGAAGACATCTCGACAACTACGCGACCTGGGACAGGCTGTCGAGCACGCTCCAGTCAATCATCCTGAAATAAAAACAAAGAGCTAACGGTATGAGTAATAAAACTCAGCGAATATCTCATCATATATATACAAGATACTCTAAGATAGTAACAAGGTAATAGACTACTCAAGTAACACGTGCATAGGCAGGAATAAGAACAACTGCAAGAGCATAATAATGACTACCATACCAAAGTAGCAGAGTCGCCAGGACCAGACATAAGAGTCTCCTGTAAGTGCATGTCAATCATATACAACATCAAGTATAAACAAGCACAAGTAAGGGCAAAATAAACGAACACACAAAGTGCAATGACATGGTCTGGTCACCCCTGCCGTCGGTCAGACATCGTCACCTATGTACGGGAGGAAGCTGAGCGGAGGCCACCCTCCGACGTAGGGCTGTGACTGCCGTCCATACTCTGCCATCACTACTCCTGAGCGATCGAGTAGACGGAATGCTGCCGGTGTAACACCCCTACTCCAAGGCCTATCCTAGCGATGTCTCTATCAGCCTAAGGTCATCTGTGGAGGACATCTCTGTCTGAGTGCTACCCCTACCCCATGTACATAGTGGGGGAGAGATATCTCTCTCTCATCTCCTGGTATCTGGACAACGCAAGGAGGGACATCTGCCTGCTACCACGCTCCGATTTACTAACCCATGAGTGCATGAGCGGAGCAGCACAGAGCACACTACCCAATACTCCGTCAACCACTAACCCATGAGTGGTCGTATGGGTAGGTTAGTATGACTGTCGACCTAGCTCACCCAAAAGGGGCCTCTGCTCGACAGTGATGCACAGTGCACGATGATGCATAACACTGGTCAAATAGCATCCACTATCTAGTCCACCTATATCGACATGATATGCAAGGTTCGTGGATAATGCACCATAACCTAAGTCCTAAAGGTATAGGTATCACAAGTCCATTGTGGCACAAACAACATCAACAAAACAAATATAAGAGTCATGCCACAATTTATTACGCTATTGCTAAACAAGCCTATCAAGTATATATATATCTGTGACAATTCTAAAAGAAGAGTCAGAGATACTCGCCTCCAATGTAGGAATCCAAACGTGAAGAGAACTCCTGTCTGAAATAATATTCGTCGCAAGTGGAATCCAAATAGCCGAGTCAACGACCTATATCATAACACATAGTTTTAACTATCATAACAAATATTAATTAGCCAAAACTACTAATCAATCGTGTTAGAATTTAATCCCAATTACTCCGAGTATAGGACTTAGGCTCACCTTAGGTTTTAACCCAATCCTAATCACATCCATGTAGCACCCCGGAGTTAAATCCATAATTACCCAAAGCAGGATATGAGCCAAGACCACACCACACTAATCAACACTAACCTCCAATTACAACCTGAGATGACTAAGCTCACGACACCAAGGTTTAATATTGATCCAATTCAAGTTTGAACCCAAAAGCACGAAGGATACACTGCCAATACCCAGATTCAAAGGACACAATCCCTGAACAGATTATTCACATGATTCATCAAATCCTACTAAGCAACACAGCAATACCAAAACAGATCAACAGCTTGAATTCGTTTCAAGAAGCATAATTGACATATCACCCTACCGATCCCACCAAAACAAGAACAGGAACTCAAAACAACTCGAAAACAAACTCAAACCGAATTCTTGTTCTACAATCCGAACCAAGGCAGAAATTCGAACAAGAACAACCCATAGAACACTCGCGACCCTAAGCGAAAAACACAACCAGAGTCAAGAACCCAAAACGATCACCCATCAAGCTAGAGTTTACCTCGGATTATATACCCAAACCCCTCTGCTCAGGTATCAGAAATCGTCCAATCAGCCGTGCCCAAGATCCCAAAAGCCGACCTCCGAAACGGCTGACCCGAGCCCTTGATCGCGTGAAGTTGCCGTCGGCGATAAACCAAGGGCGAGGAGGAAGAATCACCAGAGATCGCTGCTGTCGTCGTTTCCCTCGCGTGCGCTCGGCCAAGCAGAAGAAGGAGAGTCGAAAGGGAAAAGGAAAAAGCCAATCACGAAAAGAATCCGGCCGTTTTGGCAATGAAATCGGCAGGGATTCGACCGACTCGCGTGGGAGGAAAAAGGAAATGACAACCTAGGGCTTTTATTGCTTGGCATAAAAGAATTTGGAATTTAAATGGGTTTTGGCCAATTTTCAATTAAGCCCCCCCTAGCTTTGACCTATTCGACAAAGGCCCTTAAGTTTAGAAACTTTGCATCCTAGTCCCAAAATTTTCAGTATTTAACAGTGAATCTTTCTAGGATTTTCTCTAATTTATCAAGCTTTGCCCTTAAAGCTTGATTTTCCCTTTCTAGGTTTTCAGCCCTAGAACCAACATATCCACCTTGGATATTCCTAGACCTACCGACCTTTTTAGACATATGTCTCCCCTGCTTGGGATTTGTGCCTTGATCCTTAGGTCTAAAGGCTCTAGGTTTACCATGATGTATGAATTCCCTAGGGTTTTGATATGCAACATTAACCTTACTTTTATCATGATAATTGAAACCAAAATTATGCATGGATAAATAATTTTTATCATTTCTAGCATACATAGGGAAACTTGAAACATTCTTAAAGTTAAGGATTACCTCCCTTACCCTTGTAGCTCCCTCTTGATGTGAGCTTTTCTTCTTTTCTTCTTTTTCCCATCTTCTCAAATACTCCAATTTCTTGAGCTCTCCTTTTCTTGAATATTTGGTGTGATAATGTCCTAGCTCTCCACATGTGAAGCATCTAATGTGCTTCTTCCCTTCCTTTTCCCTACAACCCATGTTAGATTTTAAATGAATGGACTTGGATTTAGGGTTTACCTCCTTTTTACCTAATGGACACTTGTCCTTGTAGTGTCCCATCTTGTTGCATCCAAAGCAAATGATGCGGTCTTTGGTCCTTGCTTTGGTGGAGGTTGAGGCTTCTTCTTGCTCCGGTATTGAAGTGAGTCTCTCCTCCCCCTCAATCTTTGAAGTGGATACCTCTTCTTCTTCCCTTGATGAAGTGGATCATCTCTCACTTTCTTATGCCACTTCACTTGATGAGATGGATGAATTTTCACTTTCTTCTTTCTCTTCTTGGATCATTGAACTTATTTCCTTTGACTCTTCCACTATTTGAGCTTGTGTAGGATTTTCATGAATTGCTCCCAACTTGTTCCATAGCTCATGTGAATTTTGATATTCTTCTACACCACTAATTACATCATTAGGCACAATATTAAGCAATATTGAAATTACCTTTTCATTTGCCTTTAATTGAGCTTGTTGCTCCTTGGTCCAATATCTAGGCCGGAGCTTTTTCCCATGCTTATCTTTGGAACTTCGAAGGACTCTTCTAGTACCATTATGCACTCCCAATCCATACCAAACCAAGTCTTCGTTCGCATCCTCCAATAGACAAAATCTTCGCGATCATAAGGAGGTAGAACGTTGATGTTATCATCCAACCTTTCTTCAATCGTCATCTCCTCTAGCTTGTGCTCTCTCGGTGGTTAGCCCGTAGATGAGCGAACCTTTGCTCTGATACCACTTGTTAGGATCTTACCGTGAAGCTAGAGAGGGGGGGTGAATAGCTTTCGTTCGATTTTCTACCTACAACGTTAGCATGCGCAAGCGGAAATACTAAATAAAACTAAAACAATGATAACGCGTCACCTTTACGTGGTTCGGAGATGAAGCTCCTACTCGACAGCTGCCCGTAAGGTGGACGATCCTGATTCGTCTGTGGATGACTCCCCGGATGTCCTCTGGCTAGCTTGTGTAGCTCCTTGTGAGTGGAGAAACCTCGCCACAATCCAAACTTTACTTCTGAGCTCTTAGACTACTATTTGGCCTTTAACCAAAGCCAAATTCGTCAAGCTTCTCAGCCAAAACCAAGCCCCTTTAAATAGTGCTTAAGGTTGAGAAACTCTCCACCAGTTGACTGGTCCATTACCCGTCGACTGGTCCCACTCAAAGTCGACTGTTACAGCTTAACGTTCGAATTTTCAGCCACACCAGTCGACTGCTCCAGGGGCAGTCGACTGACCACCAGTCAACTGGTCCATTACCAGTCGACTAATTTTTCTATGAGTTCGAGTTTCCTGCTGGCAGTCGACTGATCCATTCCCAGTCGACTGTCCAGCTTACATATTCACTCTCCCTCACTCTGAAGACCCTCCTTCACGTATGTCTTCAAGTCCACTCCCTTGACTCGCCCCTTGAAGTCCTCTTCCACCAGCTCTCGTCCCTCAGATGCACACGCAAGCCCTCGGCTTGCCCCCATGCCATCCTTCACGTATGCCCTTTGAAGTCCACTTCCCCCGCTTGCCCTTGAAGTCATGTTTCCTCGGCTCTCGTCCCTCGGATGCGTACTCCATGTGTGACTCACCAAGTCCAGCAAACTCAATCACACATATCAAACCACAAAGGTAAACCTAACTTAAACCTTTTGCCCAAACATCAAAACACATGGTCACTCCGGACCATAGATTGTCCCAACAAGACGGTCACAAATCAAACATGTACAACAAATCGTAATTAATTCAAATTAACTAATTATTTTTCAATATCAATAAAAAATTATTTATTAATTCATATACTAAATTGATTGTTGTACCTATAACAATCTCTTTGAACGAGAATACAATAAGATTAAAAAATAAGTAAAATTATGATTACCCTTGATTTAAGCAATACGAGAATTATCAGGTGAAATAGTTGGTCCATGAAGGAGAGTGATGTATAACAGTAGTTGCTAGTATGCGCGTGGAGGAATAAACAAAAAAATGAAGAAAAGATTTTTTAAAAATATCATAATTATTTTAAATAAATCAAATTAATTTAACTTAACATTTAGTTGGATCATAACTTGAAATAACATACTAGTTATTTCCTTACCTAATGATTAGATTTAATTCATATATCATCTAATTTAAATTCAACATTCTCATTTTATACTAATAATTTAATAATTTCTTTTTTATTTATTTTTCATTCCAAATTTTATTATTATTATTTTTCAACTACTTTTTATGGGGCTCAAATATTAATAAAATAAAAAAATTAATACCTAATTTTTGAAAAACAAATGGGGTTGGAGCCCACCCTAGCCCATGGTGGCTCCGCCCCTAACTGATGGATTTTAATCGTCGTACCGAATCCAATGATATCCTAGAAGAATAATGAATCGGTCGAAATCGTTGCAATTGCAATCTCGTCAGATTCAACAGTGAATTCGGCTAGATCGCAATTGCAGCGATCCCGACGGGTTCACCGTACTCCCAGGGTATAATTTTGTTCAGGGCGGCGACAGCCAGTGGTGTCCGATCGACGATCAGACGACTCATCGATCGTCGTTGGGGAATGGAAAACGCGAGACTGGGGCTTTTTTTTAGATAGAGGGTCTGCCCTCAACCATATATATGCATGCAATTGGGCAACCTCTTCAATGATTTAAACTCGGAATAACACAGATTTACACAGTAGTCGATCGTCAAAGCGACGATCAGGAGCACCGAGAAGAGTTATAAAACATTGCCAAACTGGCTGGTAAGGGAGCCCTTAAGGTTAGAAAACAACCCAAACAGAGAATACTGCTGGAGGTTGTGGACCTCGTACCACGAATTGAGAACGACATCATGCTTATCGGTGCCTGAGAACGCCAACTGTATGCCTAAGCCGCAGTTGATGGAACCGCCCTGCGACGTGCAGCTCGACGTCTTGATCGCGCAGTCTTGGCCGTGGAGGCAAACGAAGGGCTCGTCCCCGGAACACTGACCGCAGCCATCTTTCTTCCAGTGCAGGTTCACGAGCGTGCCCTCCTGGAACTCGAGGACCTGAGCTAGCGAAATATTGTCTCAGTGATCGATGTCAACGTTTACGTGCGTTTCCAAAGGGATCGAACGAGCATACCAGCGTGAAGCCGGTCACCACGAACGAGCTGTTGCCGACGAAAGTAGGGAAAGAACGCGCCGCATATTTCCGGCCGGCAAATGCAACCATGTATCCGCCGCCGCTTATCTGAAAAAAAGACGGCGACCCGATCGATAAAGTTTACTGTATGACTCTGTTTGTTCGTTAAACTAAGGATCTAATTATATTTACCAAGCTGTTGGTGCTGACGTTGACGGTGAGAAGGGAGATCTCGTCGACTTTGGGGCGGAAGACGGCGAGCTGGGCGCCGTTGGAGGAGAGGGGGAGGCGGCTGTCGCAGGGGGAGAGCTGCACGTCGTCGGAGAAGAAGGACTCGCGGCCGGAGAAGGCGATGCCGAAGGTGAAACCGTCCCATCGCTGGATCTTGGCGTCGTCGCAGGGGGTGAGCACTTCGTTCTGGTCGTCCGCCTTCGCCGTTCCTGCGACCGCCAGCGCCACCACTAGGCGCAGCATCCACGGCGCCACCGCCGCTCGCATTGCTCCGGCTTTCTCTTTCGCTAGTTGATCGGGCGATGGAGGAGGAAGTAACTTCCTATTTTGGGCGCTGAACCAGAAATGCATGAGAAGGTGCGATTACATCCACTAACTCGATCAAAATATAGGAGAAAGATTTAGGAGTTAGATTATTTTTAGTAATATTTTGAATATTTTTTAAAAATATTTTAGAAATAAAATAGATAAATGTATAACAATAATTTTTTTAAAACAATAGTAATCCATCTATACTTTAATATATGAAATATCATTTGAGATAGTGAATTCTGATTGAGATTTTTTATAAGGAAAATCATATGCTCTTAAGGAAAAGCTTAGTGAATGACGTATCATTTTATCTATAACGATTTTCGATAGATTTACTGTGCCCCCTAGGATATAATTTGATTTGGGACGATAGTCGAAAATCGTTAATGATGTTCAAGCGACAATCGAATATGTACATATAAAATAGCATATCATTCACTGAGTTTTTTATTGAGTTTTTTCACTTAGCGTGTCATAACTTTTTTGATAAATGTTAAACTAGGAATAATACTTCAATGATATAGATAGAAAAGAATTTCCTTTTGATTTTCTATCAAGATAGAATGGTATGTGAGATAAGCCATAATTTGTCAAGCACCTTTCGGGTCAAAATTCCTCCGGTGCTTATTGCAATTACAAGTGTAAATGAATGGAATTGACTCTTGAGTTTTTCAAACTGGCTTAAAAATATATAATATTTGATTGGTATTTAAAATTATTAAATTTAAGTTAAACTTAGATATGTTTGATAACTTTTTCGGTGTAATTAAAATCCATACACGTCAAGAATATTATTAAAAGAGAGTAAATTAAAATTAGTAATTATATGGAATGTTAATTTTAAAAAGTACTCTATAAAAGATTAATTTCTCATGTGATTGATATGCCTCCTAGCTAGGTAAAATCAGGGCCGGCCCTTGGGGAGGGCCACACTTGGATTGGCCCTGGGCAAAGCATTTGAGGAGCCCAATTTTTATTTTTTTAGTATCATATATGATAGGAATGTTCTTGGGGCCTTGAATAGTTGGGTCCAAATTCAGATTTCTTTGCGATGCACCCTTTCATTTTAGCCTTTTATGTTGTCATTTTAGCCTTTTAGTATCGTTAGTGTTTTAGGCTAAACATTCTCCTCTTTTTCTATTTTGATGTCTCCTTTTCTTCTTCTTATTCTTCTTCTACTCACTTTAAGTTTTCAACAATTTATTTTTTAGCAATGATAGGGAGAATAAAAATAGGAGAGTGAAAATCATAGTAAATGATGTGGCATGACGTGACACTTTACATGCACACGTCCGATTATCGTTTAGACACCATCGGCGGCCTTCGGTCGGCGCCCTGAATCATACTATACCCTAGGGGGAACGGTGAACCCGTCGGAAATCGTGCATGTAAGGTGCCATGTCATTCACTATGATTTTCACTCTCCTATTTTCACTCTCCCAATCATTATTTTTATTTTTTTTCTTGCTGTCTTATTAATTTCTTTCCCTTCTCAAAACTCTTTATTTTCATAATTATTTATGGAATTTTCAATATCTAATTTTTTTTTTGTATTCACATAGATGATAAATAATAATCTATTGAACATCCGAGAATTAAAATTTTTTATTGTGAGTTTCGATTGTCCATTGTCATTGTGAAAAAAGTGGCTTAAATTTTTTGTTAGATTTAGTCTTTGAGTGGTGAATTTTGTTCCATCTATGATTTTAATTTTCTAGTGTATCTCTAAAATTGCTACTTCTTCCAAATTCATATATTCCATCCATCTATAAATTTTGGTAATGTTTGATTCTTCCTTTATATATCATATTTGTCAATTTTATTTTTTATTTTTTTTAACTAAGTTTAAGAAGTATAAAGTTGAAAACTTAAATTGGCGGGTTTAATTATTTACTTATTTATCAAGTTTGTTAGACTTGTAGGGCGTAAAATAAAATATACACATGAATCCAAGAAACCGGATTACCTTTAAAAAATTTTGCTTTTGACTACTTTAACCCCTATGGGGCTATTATATTTATAATCGAAAGTTTCTGTTGCGTTAATTTTGTTTTTCTTAAAAAAAATTGTACTCGATCAACAGAATGACAAGGACAAATTAAATATCGAAGATTCTCTAAACAGTCGGTCAGCTCCATAACAACCACAATTCATTAATCAATCTTCCTTAATTCATACATCTTTCCTTAGAAGTCTTCTCTAGCTAACAATCACTCACGTCTGTTTTTGTGGAAAAATGAATCATGTATTGTTCTAATTAAGTATATATCAAGTCACGTGTTGTTAAAGGCTTTTCTATTTTATCATGTGCGGCTTCTGCGATTTTACACGCAATTAATGACAGCGAATTTCTCCAATTATCGTGTTCTACACGATGCTTCTCGATTTACCATATAATCGCCCCCGAAATTATGGTATAACGAAAGATCGATTAATTATCATCTTAGATATTCATGATTCGATCCTTAACTATGATTTATAGGATTTTTTTTTAAATGGGGCGAATCCTAGGATGTTGGAATTCTTGACCGCTCGTCGCGAATACTTTCCGATTTATCCGGGTGGTTAGTCGAAAACTTTCATAGGATCGGACCAGTCGCCTAAAGTTGGAAAACGTCGTTAATCATTTTTTTCGATTTACCATATTATCAATGTGTCTGTCCTCGCCACGTACTAATCATAACATCTAGGGTAGTAGTGTTCGTAATTTACCTTCTCCATGTTGATCTTGAGACGGATTGACGAAGGCGCTAGGGATGAACGAATCATTTTTTGCTATATCAATTTACTATATTAGCTCCAAGATCATAGTGCAGCGGCAGGACGATTAATCGTCATCTTGAATATTTATAATTCGATCATCAACTATTTTTCCCAAATGAAGAGTGGACACTGGGATGTTAGGCTTTTAGACACCCAACTGTAAGCACTTCCCAATTTACCTTTGCGGCCAATGGAAAATTTTCGTCGGATCGAGCCGATCAATTTAGGTTCGCCTGTTACCTAGTTAATGATTTTCGATTTATCACACTAAAGCAATTTTGTGCAGAATTAATTTATTTTTTTGAAGGCTCCAGGTTTCCACCGCATCGATCAGTCCTTGTCCTCACCCTATTAATACCCACCATGGCTACCTTGGGATTCCACAGTTGCATTGCTCCGACCAACATGTCTGCTTTGTGCTTGTCAGAACCGGCACAGCAAAAGATTCGTACCTTGTGATGGAACGCCCACGAGAACTGCTCTCTGTTTCCCGCTGGGTGTCCAAGATCTTGCAGTCCCATCTCCCCGTCAAACCTGTTTCCACTTCAGAGTTGAGTTTCTTGATCACGGTGAGGGATGTGGCTGCCAGTGCTAGAATTCATGCAGCTAGGAGAGTTGGACATGTCCTCAAATCTGAAAAAGTGGCAGCAGGAGGAGGAGGGGGAAAGGAGGTGGCGGAGAGTGGGAGTGCCAGCAGCGGCGAACTGAGTTCAGATGGAGGCACGACTAGACGGAAGGGCTCGTGGAATGACATGCCTAAGTTTCTCGTTGCAGGTGCAGTCTCCACAATGATTTCCAGGTCTGCTTCCCCTGTGCTCATGTCCTGTTTGTTACAATGCGCGAACGAATCTTGCGACTTTGCGTGAAGCTTTCTCTTGTTCTTTTTCAGGACCTGCATAGCTCCGCTGGAGAGGATAAAGCTAGAGTGCATGGTGCAGGGATCGAAGCGTTCTTGGCTAAAGATTGTTCAGCGTATCTGGGTTTCTGAGGGTTTGACGGGGTTTTGGAAGGGCAATGGGCTCAATCTCCTGCGCATGGTTCCCTCCAAGTCCATCAATTTCATCGCCTACGACATGTATGTGGATTGGCTGCTCCGCTCGGTGGGGAAGAACAGAATCACAAATTATGACAGAGTCATTGGCGGTGGCATCTCTGGCCTCCTTGCCACTGTCATATGCATTCCTCTGGATACAGTAAGTGACATTGCAACCACAGCTTTTTTCACGCGGTGGCAGTATAGGTGATCATGCTTCCCTGATAGGTAAGAACAAGACTGGCGGCTCCGGGCGGCGAAGCTCTCGGAGGGGTGGCAGGGTGCGTATGCCGTATGGTTCAGAACGAAGGTTTCTACTCACTGCACAAGGGTCTGACTGCAGCCCTCATCAGCATGGGGCCATCGAGTGCAGTCTTCTACCTTGTCTATGACATCCTTAAGAACTCACAGCTTTCCAAGATGAAGGACACTAGCGGTGAGAAGAGTGAGTTAGGTCCTCTGAGGACCTTGTTGTATAGTGCAATTGCAGGGATTGTCTCTGAGACAGTGACATATCCTCTAGAAGTCATAAGGAGGCAGCAGCAGCTCCAGCAATCCAGCAATTTGCGGTTGTCTTCAGCGTTCATTGATCTGGTCAAAAGAGAAGGAGTTGAATCTCTTTTTGCTGGACTAGTCCCCAGCACTCTGCAGGTTTCTGATACTTTTGTGTTCATAGTCATGTTTCAGATGTAATAATATAATATTTTGCCAGAATTCCATCACTAATTGTCATAGGTTGTGCATGTGCAGATCCTCCCCTCTGCAGCATTGAGCTATTTCTTTTATGAGATGATGAAAACAATTCTGAAGATTTAGTCATGTTGGTGGTGTCTGACAATTTGCAACTAATCAACTGAGTTTCATCGATCAGAGCTGTCATAAATTTACAGTTATAAGACAAAATAAGCTTGAGTTATATGCAAGGAAAAACAAAGAAGAAAAATCACAATTGCCGGACTATTACTATGTTACACTTCGTGTGAGTTTAGGCTTGTCATGAAATTAACCTCGCTCTCTGTCAATGCAAAATATAAATAAAAAGTAATTCAACTGGCCACATGCATATTTTCGAAGAAACTGCCTAATGTTATGCACGTACCTTAACAATTAACCCGAAGGTTAAAAATTTCAAAAGCGAGCATAAAAATACAAAATGGAGATAAGAAAGAATTGCACGATGCAAAATGATACATCTCATAAAAGTCTAAAGAACAATAAATAGTCAAGGTCATAATTTTCTACACGTAACATCGTTAATCTCTTATCATAATTTCTCTTAAACTTCTTTTATATATGATATTTTCTTTTTTATTCTTTTGCTAGTATTCTTAATTTAATTGATCAATCAATCCATAAAGATATACTACATATTTCAGATGACCCTCAATTTGTAATTCATTCAAAACGAAATATATATTGGATGAACAACTCACAATTCTTCTGGTAAAATGTCATCATATGTATGCAGCTCTTCATGAGGGTGGAGCCAAAACTTTAAATTACAAGTAATCACATATTTTTAGAGGGCCGAGTCGAAGCTCTAAACTATAAAGTAATCACGGAACTCTTAGAGAGTTGTGCTGAGTGATCACACAACTCTTTTAGGGGCATGCTGGGTAGTCACTCAATTCTTTTAGAGGGTGGAGTTGAACCTCTAAACTATAAGTACTTATGCAACTCTTTCAGAGGACGAACCGAAACTCAATATCTCAAATATTGTATTCATCATTCTCTTGATTTAGCATAATGTTTACACAACCCATTTTAAATTTCAGAGCTAAAACTCTACGAGTTCATTCCGTTTTTCAATTTAGTATGAATGTTAAGATTTTGGCAATTTATTACATATAAACATACAACTTATCTATGAGTACAAAGCCGAAGCTAAATGTTAACGATTTATAGATTACTTTATTTATAGGAAAATATATTATACCTTTAGTTTTCTTAAAGTTTAGGGTAGTTCATGCTCTTTTATGAGATTACTATTGACTCTTATATTCTTTATATTTTATTTCTATTAGTTAATTTTCTGTCATAAATAAATTTTAATAAGCAACCAGGGATAAATAACAATAAGATCAAATAAGTATGTTCCCGTCTGAGATCATCAATGGGTGAGCCATCGGTGCGCTGTCTAGAATATTGACGAAGTTGTCGAACGTAAAGAAAGGGCAAGGAGGAGAGAGTTGAATCAACTAGAGCACTGAGAGGCTTGAGAAAGAAGATAGTTAGAATGGAGACCAAGGGGTGCCCGACTCAGCCACTTCGATGCTCAAATCAGTCTATGGCAGGAGAGTAGAGAGGATGAATAGTTGATGAAGCGTGTGCGCGCGCATAGAATGAGCGTACCTTGGCTCGTAGCTGAGGGCTTCATTTATAGTGCGGCTAAAGTAGGAATAGTGTTGCTCTCGTTAATTGGGTGTTACATCACGATTAAGGAGATGTCATATTAGCGTATTACTGTAATATTATCGTCGTATCTTACTACTGTATCTACAGTTATCTGTTGGGATTTGATCGTATGGCTAGAAGGAGGTGAATAGCCGATCACTCTCTTATTGTCTTTGGTTTGCTCTTATACTTGTTAGTTACGCAATGCGAAAATATAATTAAACTAAACTAACAAAGAACAAACGCTAACACAAAACCTTTAACGTGGTTCGGAGAAAAAACTCTTACTTCACGACAGCCCGTAAGGTAGACGATCCTGATCCGTCGATGGATGAGTCCCCGGAAAGTCTTCGGCTAGCTTGTGTCGCTCCTTGTAGGTGGAGAAACCTCGCCGCAACCTTATAAGCACACTTGATCACCAAGACTACTAATTGACCTTTAACCAAGACCAATTTCGTCAATCCTAGCCAGCCAAACCGAGCTCCCTTAAATAGAGCTCGTGGCTGAATTAGTCGTTACCAGTTGACTGGTTCCAACACCAATCGACTGATCCAGTCGAATTCGAACGTTACAACCCAACGTTCGAATTCCTAACCGACACTAGTCGACTGCACAGAAGATCAATCGACTAATCTTTTCGTGACCTCTACCAGTCGACTGATCCTACATCAGTAGACTGACCAAACCTTAAACCTAGGATTTTCCATCCTGAGTACAATTCACTTAGCACTTGGACCCTCACGACTCAATTGACTCTTCTTGTAGCCTCGACATGTTGCCTTCAAGCCTTTTTGACTTTGACTCTAGTCCCTTGGATGCATACAAGTCCGTGACTCATCTTCACATGCCATCCTTCGCGTATGCCTCGAAGTGCGCTTCCCTCGGCTCGTCGTTCCTGCCCTGTCCACGGTCCCCTGGATGCACCATCTTTCACCGGACCTGAAGCCGTTAAGCTAAGTCTATGTGTATCTTGCAGAACCTGCACACTTAAATACGCATATCAAATACAAGGGTCATCCTAACTTAAACCC
Organism: Boesenbergia rotunda; assembly: GCA_024364735.1. Taxonomy (NCBI): domain Eukaryota; kingdom Viridiplantae; phylum Streptophyta; class Magnoliopsida; order Zingiberales; family Zingiberaceae; genus Boesenbergia; species Boesenbergia rotunda. The sequence continues at coordinate 6,719 of JAGFNQ010003003.1, read as the reverse complement.
TTTGCCCAAACATAAAAATACATGGTCCCACATACCATAGATTACCTCAACAATCTCTCCCTTTTTGATGTTTGACAATACGTTTAAGTTAGGAAAAACAAATAGCAAATAAACTGGACTTACGCTGCCAAGACTACACCTTGGAATTAATGCAAACAATGCATAGAACCTATCATAAGGCATCCCCTACACCTAAACTCCCTAATGAGTTATGATTTTTCACCAAGGTCTTTTTAAGAACCTCTCCAAGGTTCCCCCTACATTCGACTTACAAAGACTTTTTAAGAACCTATCACAAGGTTTCCCCTTTGCCAATACATGAGCAACAATGCTTCTCCTTCACCTAAGTTCTCCCTTGACCTAGGATTTTATGCAAAAACGTACTTGGTTTCCTACTTAAACTTAACACTTCTCCTCCTTTGTCATATATCAAAAAGAACTCCAACAATATCCCAATTATTAGAATCTTTAACCTCTAATGATTATAAACATTGTGTATTAACCTCCCATAAGATTATAATACACATGTTTGATATCATTAGGACACTTTTCGACTTTGCTAAAAATAGTTTCAGCCTGTATTAGTCGACTGTGACAGTTACCAGTCGACTGACTCTTATCAAAAAGCAACTTACAAAATTATCAGTCGATTGCCCTCTGCACCAGTCGACTGATACCCTAATATCAGTCCATTTCTGTATTCTGAACGCAATTTCAGAAATACACCAGAAATTTCATAAATCTCCAAAAATTTCTCAATTTTGTAGAGTGGTTTGTGGTACCCATGTCTACTTGGAAAAAATATAATTAAAAATATATATATCATAGATCCCAAGATTGACACAACATCCAAAACTAGCTAAATGGTTTAATTGAACCTTGACCTAAAGTCCTAGTTTTTACTTCCTCTTGATGTATCTGCACATACCAAACTACAATGCATCCCTAGTATTTGTTTATATGACATCTATACATCAAAACTAATTTTCATACAATATGACCCCAAAGTCATATTTTCATGCATGAAGCACAACAACATGTGTCAAAACCCAAGGATTGAGACTCAAGTTAATCTCCAAATCCTTTGGCACACTCATGGTCTATCTAGACTCCCAAGTAGAAACTATCTGAGATCTATTGACCATGGTTCCTAAATTGACTCTTAGAGCTCCCCCTTGAGCTCTTAGCCTTATCCACTTCCTTACGTGACTCATCTATAATTACAAGGCCACACCGGTGTACCTCCGGTGATTCTTGCCCTACAACCCTAACTTTCTTAAACTTTGTTAAAACTATGAAGAATTAGGGGGCTTATATGCTAAATTACCTAGCTTAAGGTTACAGTTTCAATACTCTGAACATTAGGGGTTAAAACACAAAAGGCCAATCCATATAATCTCTCTCCCCGTGGCTCAACCCGAAAACCAACTCACAACACCGCCTCCTCCTCTCCTTCTCCGTCTCCTTCTTCTTTGATCATCGACTTCCGTCCCCTCCAACCGGCGTCGGCGATCACTCGGATCCTTTTCCCTACGATCTTCAAGGGGATCAACTTCAAGGGTTGCTCCTTGATCGCCCAAATCTTCTTCCCACATCTCCTATGGTGACCATGCCACGAGTTTTATCTAGGGTTGGGACTTGAGAGGGTTGGTCTATGGCTTTGGGGAAGGAGATAGCTCGGATCTAGAGCTGATCATGGTTGGTTCTTCTGTTGGACCCCTACTGGTTGGATTGGAGCAGAAGCCCTCCGCCAGTGCCAAATCGAGGTAAGGATCTGAGTATTTGACCCAAAGACTTCTATCCCAGATATGTGGTTTGGAGTGTTGTTCATTTTGCATGCCTGTTAAATTTTTGGAGAAGTTGTTCCTGTATGAGCTTTGAATCGAAGTAAAGTAATAGTTTTTCTGAAATGGAAATTGTGGTTTGATAATGATAGCTGATGCTTCGATTTGGGTTTTATAGGTTTTAGATATGTGTTTTGAATCTGGATGAAGAATCTAAGTTCATTCTTGATCTGTTTAGTTTTAAATTGTCTGTTCAAATTCATCCCTGTAAGTTTGGATCTGTGTTGATCCCTCTATTCTTGATTCGATCTAGGTTTTAGCTATTTGGGTTATGGGATTAGATCAGTGGATGAGGGATTTGTTGTGATCGAGTCCTGTTTTGGGGAGTAGAACTTTATGTGTTGGTGTTGTTTTGTTTTGGATCGCATTGAGGTCCCGATTGGTATGTATGTACTTTGTGAGAGCACTGCCGAGTGTGATCTTGAGGTCTTGATTGTGGGTTTTGAGGTAATTCTTGGACTGTTCTTGATTTCTCCCGAGAGCAAAATGTTTGGCTTGAGGTTGATCTCCAAATTTGGCTGTGGGCTTACGTATGGGATGAAGGTTGGCTGTGCTCTTATTTTGGCCTTAGGGTTGGGGCTGTGAACAACCAACAACTAAGGATAAGTTTGTATAAGCTTTTGTTCTTTAATCTCATGTTTTGGATAAAGTTAGAAGTGGCTTAGTTAAATGGTTAGCTTAATTATGATAATTAGGATTAATCCTAATAAATTAGAGGGTTCATTTGGCTAAACATCGTATGGGATTATAGCTAAGTGATTATGTGTTTTGATGTAGGGCATTGTCTTATTTCATTCGTCGTGGATATTATTTGGATGAAGATTCTCTTCGTTTTCGGACTTATACATCAGAGGCGGGTACTCTTGACTTATCTTTATTAGATATAGCCAAACTCTTATACATAATTAGATATGGATAGTAGTAAGGATACCTGTTATTTTCGTTCTTGTATGACTTCATTTAGTACTTATTATCTGATTAGGTTTACTGCTTTACTCTTCTATATTACTGCGTGTATTGTATTTGCAGACAACATACCTTATACCTCGTACTAGGATTAGGATATGGTGCATGACGATTACCTAGACTATTACATGTCATATAGATGATAGTAGGATTAGAGAGTGGGTGATACATGGGATAGTGGCATGCATCATCTTTGCACGTAGCATATGTGGGCAACCTATGGCTTCCTAGAGGTTGAGACGGGTCGTAGGACATGCTACTGGTGTAGGGGAATACGTAGGCAACTCTTGGCTCCCTGGAGGTTGAGACGAGTCGTTAGACTTGCCAGATTACCTGTCGTGTAGTCCCAGTTCCACTCTTCGTTAGTGGATTATAGGTCACGGTGCTGCGACGGACCCCCTACTCTATCCGAAGATAGCGAGGGATTGAGAGCGTTACTTTTTCCTAGGGCGGAGTACATTCAGTGTCTATGACTCTGCCCATTCGATTTCGCATTTTACACGACGGTGGTCGTCTGGGTGGAGGGAGGAACCAGTTAGAGCCCTACCCACTCGATTTCGTATAGATGCGACGGTGGCCGACTGACAACAGGGGTGACCCATACTGCATCATGAGCATGCTATGCATTGCTGCATATAGTTATAATTGTTGCACTTGATTGCTGCATTTGGTTAACATGCATACTCTCGAGTTTGGATCGACACAGGTACGTATTTTCCTTTCGGTGATATAGTTATGCATTTCCTACTTATTGCACTTCATTTTGTAATAGCTTGTGACTTACTGCTAGTTTACCTTTCTGTGCATACTAGTTTGTATTCGCTGAGTTCCAGGACTCACACTGTTAGCCCCATTTTTCTCCCTTTCAAGATGATCGATTGGAGCGCCCGGCAGCCTGTCCCAGTTCACGTGTGTCGAGGCGATTTCGTTGTTTACCTATATTTGATGTTGGTACATGTTGGTACATTCCATTTATTTTTCTTTGCATTTCCTCTGCTGTATTTCTGATTTGTTGTGACGGCTTGCATGGCGATATGATTATACTTTTGTGTGCCATGGAGGCCTCCGTTTTGTTCATTTTGTCGTAAGTCGTACTGGTACGCAGCTTTTCTCGACGACGTCATTTTCTTTTCGTTTCAGTGGCTTGTTCCAACCCTATCGATTGTGGTGCAGTGATGTGGGAACATCTCGGAGTGCATTCAAACCTGTCCGTTGCATTCTCCAAGTGCATTCAAACCTGTCAATTAAAAAGCTTATGATTTCTAAGAGTCATGTTTAATGCCCATTTGGAGACTTGTTCCAAGAGGCAGTATAAGTAACCGTTCGAAATAAAGATGCGGGGAGGACTTTTGAGCAGTACACAAACTTTCCCTGAGAGAGAAGTTATACTTCTTCTTTTATCTCTGTATCCCTTTTGGGTGGTGAGATTTATTTTTCCATTTACATTCGAGAGTGGTGGTTTAATCCTGTATCTCTCGAATCGTGAGTGTTATTTGTATATTGACCACCACTTCCTTGCGTTCCTGGTATTTCCCGGCATCAAGTGGTATCAGAGCCAATAACCCCTAGGTCCACGGTTATGGCGGGTGGTCGTCGACGTACACAAAATGTTGATGTGCCAGTAGCTCGTCAGCGTGATCTTCGTGATGTGGAGATTGCTGACTTGAGACGGCAGGTTCAAGAGCTTGCGCAACAGCTACAGGCAATGCAACATAACGATCCTCCTCCCAATCTTGAGCATGAAGACGTTGCAGAAGAGGAGATTAATCCTTTCCATGAAGACCGTTCTCAAGCATCTAGCGAGAGAACTCCGTTTCATCGTAATCGACATGCTCGGGACTCCAATTATGATTTTGGGGTCAAGGTTGATATTCCAGAATTTGAAGGCATGATGCAGCCCGAAGAATTCATTGATTGGCTACTGAATGTAGAGCGAGTGTTCGATTACAAGGACATTCCAGAAGACAGAAAAGTTAAGCTCGTTGCCATCAAACTCAAGAAATATGCCTCCATTTGGTGGGATAATCTAAAGGGGCGTAGAGAACGTGAAGGCAAACAACAGATTGGAACGTGGCAAAAGATGAAAAAGGAATTAAAGAAGAAATTCCTACCAGGAACTTACATGCAAGATGCCTATCTTAAATTTCACAGCTTTAAGCAAGAGGGCCGATCTGTGGAGCAATACACCACTGAATTTGAGCATCTTATGCTTCGATGCAACGTTGGGGAACCAGAGGAGCAAACCATTGCTCGTTATCTGGGTGGCTTACAGTCAGAAATATCAAATATTGTACAACTGCAGCCTTATTGGACCTTCACCGACGTCACTCGATTGGCTCTCAAGGTGGAAAACAACAAAAGGTGGTCAAAACCAGCGACAACCGTTTTCATTCCAAAGGAGGTTCTTCCAACCGAGGTAGCATTCTTCCCACAAAGCCTTCCGTATCACCACAGTCAACTTCTTCAAAGAAACAGCAGGGCAATGAGGAAGCAAGGCCATTTTAAAACTAGCACTCGTCAATGTTTTAAATGCCATGGTTATGGGCACATTGCAGCTGATTGTCCAAACCGACGCATCATCACTCTTGTCGAAGAAGGAAATAACTACGAGGAAGAAGATGTTGCTGGCCAGACAGAAGAGGATGATGTCATTTATGCTGACCAAGGTGAGCTCCTTGTTTGCAGAAACCTGAACAGTCAAAGAGAAGAAGATGAATCCTTATGGCTACGTCATAATATTTTCCATACTCGGTGTACCTCCATGGAAAAGTCTGTGACGTTATCATTGACGGAGGAAGCTGTGAGAATGTTGTTTCAACCAGAATGGTGGAAAAACTAAAACTCCCGATAGAAAATCATCCAAGACCTTATAAACTCACTTGGCTAGACAAGAGCAAAGAGATCAAAGTGAGTAAACGTTGCCTTGTTCAATTCTCTATGGGAAACAAATATAAGGATGAAATCTACTGTGATGTAGTCCCTATGGATGCTTGTCATCTACTTCTCGGAAGACCGTGGCAATTCGATCGGAAAACTCATCATGACGGCTATCGAAACACTTATTCTTTCACAAAGGATAGTGTCAATGTTGTTTTGGGGTCCTTCCAAATTTGTAGAGATGTCCAAACCAACAAATGGAGAGGGGCAAAACTTACTGTCCAGAACCAAGTTTTTAAGGGAAGCGAAAGCTCTGCATTCAGCTTTTGCCCTTGTTCTTCTAGAGGAAAATGAGTTGGCTACTGAACATCCCAATGAAGTACAACCTCTCTTAAAAGAATTTACAGATGTTGTCTCTGAGGAGATACCTTCTGGATTACCACCAATGAGGGATATTCAACATTGCATCGATTTTATTCCTGGTTCTTCTATTCCCAATAAGGCAGCATATCGGATGAGTCCAAAAGAGCACGAGGAACTACAAAGACAAGTGGAGGAACTTATCAACAAGGCTTAGTTCGGGAGAGCATGAATCCTTGTGCTGTTTCCCGCCTTGCTTGTCCCTAAGAAGGATGGTACCTGGCGCATGTGCATCGATAGCCGGGCTGTAAACAGAATCACTATTAGCTATCGCTTCCCAATCCCTCGCCTTGACGATCTTTTAGATCAACTTCATGGTGCCGTGGTCTTTTCAAAATTTGACTTGCGAAGTGGATACCACCAGATTCGCTTGAGGCAAGGTGACGAATGGAAGACAGCATTTAAAACACGTGATGGACTTTATGAATGGGTGGTAATGCCGTTTGGCCTCTCCAATGCACCCAGCACTTTTATGCGGTTAATGAATCATGTGTTTAAACCTTTTATTGGTAAATTCATGGTCGTTTACTTTGACGACATTCTTGTTTATAGCAGAAGCAAGGAAGAGCACCTGGATCATCTTTCACAAGTTTTCCAAGTTTTACAGGAGCA
>JAGFNQ010003002.1:171685-393432 GCA_024364735.1 Boesenbergia rotunda | reverse complement strand
AATTCTGCCTAAAAACTGGAAAAAGAAACAATAATAATATTTGCAATCACTGGGCTGGAGCTTTGGTTGGGATAATCTACAATAAAAGTGGCAGATATTAATTTTGAATTCTAAGAATTTTCTTTTTCAAAATTTCAACAGGGCACTTTTGTATGTTATCAGTGTTCTTTTGAGTCTCATCCTTGCTTCAGGATAGGTTGTTGCAAGTCCCCATCAGCTTAGGCCAAGTATCATGCCCAAAATTTATGATCTACAACTAGATGCAGTCAAATAGTCAATGATACTACAACCCCAGTATTAATGATTCAAATCTGTCAAGAAGATATATATAATAACAATAATATTTTTTTTAAAAAAAAGAAGAATTACCTGTAGTTCAATAAGTTGTGTTTGGCTGATGTCTGCTTTCATTTCAGCACCACCACTAGTTGAAGAAGAGAAGGAACATATCGTTGATCAAATGGCTTCAGAGAGTCGTAGCTTTTGGTTTAACAACGTAGCATTAAAAGCTGTTTGGCCTTCAGAACAAAATAGGAGCAATGAACTTGGTGCAACTTGTGGTGCAAGTAGAGATAATAAATTAAATGGCCTCACTGACACTGATCATGGCCTGTTCAGAGTTCAACTTTGCTAGAAAAATTGAACGGTTAGAGAAAATATTTAACTAAAAAAACATTTTCTGGATCAGAATGATCTATCATTGACTGGCATGGACTTTGCAGAGAATTTAACTGAACAGTTAAGTGGGAGGCAACCGAAGCAATTGATTTGCTACATAATGTGAGACTCGCAGTGTCCTTTAGAAATCCAGCTCCAAAATCTCATTTTGCAGCAGTAGTCTCAAATACAAATACGAAAACAACACAGAAGACCTGTTTCATCAGCCACAACACAATAAAATAACCGTTTGCAATTCATATATACATCAGTAATCTTATAATTCAACCAGCTGAGCAGCTCTTCTCTCTGCTGCTTTTTTCCTGACAAAAATGCCCCACCTCATGGCTGCCTTGATCTTGAGCCAACCGACAACTGCTTTCCCGGACGACCGGCTCCTTTCTTCGTCGAAGTTGAAGTTAGGACATGGTGAGGCCATAAAAGAAGGAAAGGGATAACCATCTTCAGGGAGACTGGCTGAAGCTCCGCCCATGGTGAAGACGCGGAGCAAATTTTGCATATCATCGTTCTCTAGCAGTTCATGGCTTCTTAAGCGAATCTCTTCTTCAGAGAAGAAGTTGTCCATACCATCGCGGCTGTCCCGCTGATTAGACCAATCATCATCGTGCAATCCCATGTTTGAGTTATGTATGGATTGGCTCCATAACTGGACTCCCATGCTTGCTTGCTGTGGTGGAGCCAGGGCTAGAGCTACACTGTCATTTTTCAGGTCTAGAGCCTGTCGAGCAGGGCCAATCAACTCATTCTGAGGCATCAAACTAGGGCTCTTGAATTGCATATGTGAACCGGATGCCACCCTTTGAGTTTGACGATTATTCAAGTATGAAGCAACTTCGGTTCCATTATAGCTTCCTGATAAGGGTCCTCCTGAAAAAAAAACAAAGATTAATACTCTGTTAATGAAACTTCTGACAAGAAGGAAAAAAAACAAAGTCCTAATGAAAACAAAGGTTGGTTGTAGCAGGCTTAAAATTTGAACCCGTGCCGAGGTTTTGATATCATATCGTGTCGTGCCGATATAGTTTCGGTATTTTTTTTTTAAAATATAAATATATATTAATAATTGATCATTAAATATGTTTTATATTTTGAGATGTTGAATTTACATTTCAATATTTTCTCATAAAATAATGTCTATTAAATTTTTATAAAAAATATTTTAAAAAATAAGTAATTCTTAAAATTCAAAACTGAATTTAAAATTATAAAATCATTTGATAGGCCAAAATAATTATAAAATTATTTGAAATCTTAAATTATTATTTTTTTAATCTATTTGTCAATTTTTAATTTTTAAAATTTTATTTGAAATGTTTAAGAATATATTTTTTATTATTTAGATTATTTTAAATTTATATTTAATTTTAAAATTATTTATTAAATCTTAATTATTTTATAAATTATTTATTAAAATTTAAAATTATTTAAAAATTTTGAAATAAATTTAATATTTTATAATTATTATTAATAATAGTTTTTTATAAAATACATATTTAAAAAATAAAAAATTAACTAAACCAAAAAAAAAATCGCAACTGCGGTGACCCGTGAAGGCCATCGCAACACCACGACCCCTACGAAGGGTTTTAGGAATCTATAATATTTTATTAGAATTGTTTAGAATTTTAAATATTTTTTTATATTTTAATGAATAATTTGATTAGAATTTTAAAAAAAATATTTGGCTATTTATTTAAGTTAGGGATCGATTAGATCAATAATAATCACATAACTAGCAAAATTAATTAATTAATTAAAATTTTATTATATATTTTTAAAATTAAAATATATAAAATATTTATTAATTAGATAATTTTCTTAGGGTTTAATTACGTTTCTTTGAATTATCCCTATCATACCTAGGAATTGTGGAGTTTTAAAGACTGAGATTTAATGAAAAAACTCGACGGCGACCCCTCCGGTACGACCGTGGGGGCTGCGAGGCCCCTCCAGCGTGGCCGCGGGGGTCGTGCGGCCCCTCCCATGAGGCTGTGGTGGTCGTGCGGCCCCTCCCATGAGGCTGTGGTGGTCGTGCAGCCCCTCCGACGCGGCTGCAGTGGTCGCGCGGCTACGGGGTCACACGGCGCCTCTGCAACTGCTACAGGTCAGCAAGCGAAACAAAATGTTTCATGCGTTTTGACCAGCCTAATACGAAATTTCAATCCTTGGGTTGATGAAATCAGAATGAAATTTTATAAAATCTTAAAACTTGAGATGGAAAGGTAAAGCGCAGCTGTACATATGCAAGCTAAAGCATAGTATTCATAAGGTTCTGCATCCAGTACAAATGACATTGTGACTCCTAGCTAAGTTGACCTTCTCCCATTATTAAAAAAAATATCAATAGAAACCAAAACTTAAAATGTATTTAATACTTTTTTCCAATTGAGTTGGAATATTGTGTCCTACCTTAGGACATATTTTTTCACTTATAAAAGAATTTACTTACAGAATGGAAACCAATATATTTATCTTACCTTCTCTTGTTGCTCCTATGTCGACCAAAGGCTGCTCCAAAGGAACTGAAGGTTGCAGATTTGCTTGAGAGATTTGATTGTCATTTGAAGGATGATTTGGTGAAGCTGATAACACTTCGTTCCCTGCAGCAATTGTTTTCTTGTGTTTGGTAAAGTTTAAAAGAGCCTCACCATCATATTCTATGACATGCATCCAATTATCATATGCCTTCTTGACAAGTGCATCTGCAAAGACCTACAGATGACATAGGAGATACAGATTAGACCTAGTTATTCTTTATAATAAATTTGGATTACAACTAATTGTTCTTTGCAGCTTATTCTAGGTACTCGTTAAGAAAGCTTATTCAGAGTATCCAGTTGAATAGATTGGATGTAATTTATGTTCACGCCACAACAAAAATCAGTATGACTTATCAATAGCCAAGCTAGACAATAATGTTTGGATATAATATTGATCGATTATTTAGGCATCACTAATTTATATCAAAATACATTTAGTCCAATTAGTTTTAAAATGATTTGTAGTGACTGATGCCAAAAGCTAGAATATAACAGCAAATATATGCATCGTCAGAGAGATAATAGAAACAATTCATATGGAACATTACCTAGTTATTGTCATGGACTGGCAGGATTATTTGATTAAGTCTGTAACTTATTGTCCTATTAGAAAATATGAAAAAGAAACTATATAATAGATATCGGCACCTTGAGACTTCCGCCCTCTCCAAATTCATTTAGAAACTTATCTGAAACACGATGAGTGGCATACATTTCTAGTGCAGTAGGTTATGTAGATTAGATACTAGAGATTTATAAACAGTTGTTAAATATTTTTATTTTTAAAGTAAAATATATAGTTAAAACAAAGTAACCTGGGAATTATGACAGTGGCGATTTAAGATTCATGTAGGGGACCCCAAATAGCTCATGCAGAGACACTCATCTTGTTGTTGACGATGTTATATATTCTCAGCTCATTGGACAACTAAATCATGTAGAAATTTGCTCACCGACCACCTTAAGGGTGCGTTTGGTTGAGGGTTATCCTTGATAACCTTGGTTATCCATCTAAGGTTATCAACAAAAACCTTGTTTAGTTTAGGTAATCAGCGATTCCCAAGTAATGATCGATGTCCGACACGTCAGCAAAAGGGGCATGCAACCAGGAATCGAAAAACCTTAAGGAAGTAAGGTTTTTCTTGATTCCCAGGTTATGAAACTTATCTTTCCAAAATTATCCTTCAATATTTACATTTAAGACGAAAATAACTACTATAATTATTAACTTCCGAAAGCATTATTCGCGACCGACGACCGACAACGGCGGCCGGCGACCGCCGCCGGCGACCGGCGACCACCGCCGGCGGCCGGCAACCACCGTCGGCCGCCGGCGACCACCGCCTGCGGCCGGCGACCACCGCCTGCGGCCGGCGACCACCGATGACAGACGGCGGCCGGCGACCACCGGAGGCCGGCGTCCGGCGTCCGGCGACCACCGTCGGCGACCGGCGACCACCGCCGTCGACGATCGCCGGCGACCGCTGCCGCCGACGATCGCCGACGATCGCCGGCGACGATCGCAGACGACCGCCGCCGCCGGCGACCGCTGCCGCCGGCGACCGCTGCCCGCCGACGATCACCGGCGACCGCCGCCGCCTACAATCGCCGGCGGCGCTAACAGTCGACGATTGTCGGCGGCCTGCGACGATCGCCGGAGACAATTGTCGGCGGCCTGCGACGATCGCCGGAGACGATTGCCGGCGTCCTGCGACGATCGCCGGCGGCCGACGATCACCGCCGACGGCGCTAACAGTTGACCGCCGGTGTTGGACACCGACTGCCTACGTGGACACCGACTGTTTACGTGGACACCGACGATCGACGTCGACGCCCTTAAGTCTAAACTAATAAAATTATCTAAATAAATTCTAAAGGGTAATACGGTAAAATATTATATTAGGTTATAGACTATTACCTCCAAACAAACAAGATTTTATTTGATTACCTAAATTAAACCAAACAACTTCAGGTTATGTTTCATTCCCTATAACCTTGGTTACGTGATTATTTGGTAATGACATAACCAAGGTTATGTATGATAACTTGAACCAAACGCACCCTAAAGGTGTCAACTAGCAAGGTGACAGGGAATCTTTTCAAGCAAGATGACCTTCTAGGTTTAACTTGTGAATTTTAATATAGTTGCTCTTATATCTGCAAAGAACTTATACAAATAGCCGCAAGTGAATCACAATTTTTTATTGTGCAACGCCACTGAAAACAGATGCTATCAAATTAAAACCAATATATTCCAAGAACTGTGCATCTGAATTCAAAATCAATAACTGGATATTTTGAGCAACCATGGTTATTCGAGCCATTCATGTTGCCATAAAAAGGTTATCAGTGAGTTATTGTCAATTAATAGAGTATGCAGTGGAAACATGAACAATAAAAAATAAACTTGCTAAAACAAATAAATAATGTTGTTCAGATATTCTCCTCCTAATCCATGACCTATGGTACCCTGAATAATTCCACTAGAACTGCCCCTTCACATCACAAGAGATATTGCGGCAATTCTTTTACAATCCTAACCTTAAATGATTATTATGAAATATATCATCTCTTAATACAGTGACATGTAAAACTAAGAATGAGTTATCAAGAGCTTGAGTTTAGAAACCTTATGAGCAATATACGCCTTTGCATGGAGTTTCAAGTATATTTTTGTCGAATCTGACAAACTTAAAGCTTCCCAAGAGCTTATATAGCAGAGACTCTTCGACATCTGTATTTTGTCTTTTTTTAGTCGATTGGTTGGGCTCGAATGACTGTTCATCTACCGATAGCTTTATTGGAAGTTGATTGGACTAAATCTCAAGTCAAATGTTGGCCGGACAAAAATGTTATGTTCACTAAAACCTCGTGTTTAGTAAATCCAGAGTTGACTAAGCTCTCCAGTCGTCTGGGTTCATTCTTCAGTAGAATAAATCTTGCTGATGGTCCCTTCTTCACTTGGCATTATCAGATAATAAGGATGATGTTGGCCAAAAGTAAAAGTGTCATTACATTTCACTCATATAATCACTCAAATTTGCATATTTTTTAAGCCTCTATCTTTGTTAATGTTGTTCGCCTTAGAGTACCTAGCCAAGTCTTTGATCCTCACATGCACCAAGCTCCACTAGCTTGCTTCATGCCTATCCTTCTCCTCAGCTCCGAGTTCACTTTGTTATGAGCCACCCTAGAGTTGATCTTGTCATACCTACAGTACCACGGATGCAGCAAGCTTTGCGATCTTGCTCCATTTCATCATCCTCCTCACCAACAAATTCACCTTGTCATAGCCTCCGAGCCATCAAACCAGTAACCACTCAATGTTCATTATCCTAGAGTCCACCTTGCTACGCCTCCAATGTCTGAGATGCACTAAGCTCGCCGAATTTACTTTATGTAATCCTTCTCCTCTCCAACTCCGACTTCACCTCTACCATAGCTTTAATCCATCAAACGAACGATCTCAAGATTACTTGAAAATGACTCGATTAGATAATGACTCAACCTGACTAAGTCAGCCGCTTCACAAGCTTCATGTGTATTGTGCTGTCCCTACACACTAAAATATATTTTTGATGTACACATCAAAAATATAAAGCAATCTAGTTGAACACAACCAATTGGGAGCGTCGTTTCTTCAACACTATGAATCCTCACCATCATGAGTGGTACTTCAAACCTCCACATTTGTACAATAAGTAAACAAGATTAACATGGTTTATTATTAAATATAAGCATATGACAGAAGAAAAATTGTTCAAGGTATCTGACCTTTTGACTGTCATTAAGATTTTCCGCAGAATAGAATTGTTCATCAGCAATAAGGCCACAAAATTCATAAATGTTGTTGAAGATTGCTCCAATATCTCTTGAGTCATTAGAATAGTATACATAGTACTTTCCACTTAAGACGCAAGTCTTGGCATGCTCCACAAGGATCTCCCACATCTTGTTGGACATTCCACTTCCGAGAATCTATATTAGACAGTATAGTAAATAAGACGCAAAACATTGGCTAAAAAAAAGACACATTCAAATAAAAAGTAACCTTTCGCAATTTTTGGGGATCTCTAATGACAAATTTGAGGAAATCTTCAACTTTAAATATTCCTTGCTTATTCAACCTCTTGTGAAATGAACCATCCTTCCCAATCTTTTCCAATCTCCAAACTTCATCATTCAAGACAGGTGGATAATGTTTTTTGTACACTACAATTTCATTAGAAAATTTAGGTAATTGCAAATAAAAGAAAAAAAAGGTAAGGATAGTGCAGATGGGACCTACATTCTCCTCTGTGATCCTTAACTGTGAAAGCTTCTGTTTTTGCTTCACGGATGCGAATGCCCTCACAGAATCCTGAGGCAATCTTCAGGCCAAGCCTAAATTTTCTACTCCTTATCCAACTTGAATTATCAGTAAATGTAAGTTCGCCAAGGGTTCCTACACCTTCTTTCAATGAGACAACCAAATCTCCTGTCAAAATTGGTCTTTTCCCTTCTCTCTCTTTGACTACATGGGTATCAAAATCCTCTTCAGTCCAAGGATCATCATCTTCATTGTTAAAATCACCCTCAAGGACAACAACATCGAGTTTTGCAGATGATTCAGGTCCGGATGCTACAACATGACCACTGTCTGCATCTAGTAAAACCACATGAATTGCAGCACCCTGCTCCCCTTCTACTTTTCCTCCAGTAAAAAGGGGCAATGATAATCTTGTCCTCAAATGGAGCTGTAGATTTCTCCCATCAGGCCCTTCAATTCGTTTTGGTGACGACCTGCACTCTTTTAAGTTAGAAAATTTGTAACAGAAATTCAGCAATGTGTTCATGTAAGTAATCATGTGACGCTAGTTAGTAAACTCATGGAACCAGATTCCCATAATCTCCCTCATGCAGACATAGAACCTGACTCATTGACGTCAACTTGATTTTAATTGAAGAACATCACACTTCACCGAAGAGAAAAAGAAGCAAATTAAAAAAGGAGTGAAGCAGATAAATTTGAAGGCCTTCTTTCAAAATAGGCATAGAAGAGATTTGTCCAAGAACTAGATCTTACCTCTGTAATTTTTATTTGATCCAAGAAAATATTATGCAAAAGTAAACTTCATACGGGTTTGATAATAATTGACATTTTATTACACTAGATGGAATTAAAATTGTTTTTTTCTTAAGCAAGTTTACAAAAAAAAATGGAGAATCTTTGTCTGATGTATTAAAAAAAAAATCCAGCAATTAGAGTAGCATTAAACATTACAAAAATGTTTTCCTCAATATGTAAAAAAGTATCTATGCAAACTATAATGATTTGACAATCCAACACAAACAGTTTAAATTTTTTTGTCAAAATATTTCCATTGATATAATTGTATAAAGACATCCTAAATATTTGATTTATCAAGTTGAGACAAAAAAATAATCTAATTGTTAGCTTGATGCCATATTATATTACCTTCCACCAATTTTTGCAGGACCTAGTCTTGCTAAGGCTCGCTCCACTTCCTCACTCACCTGGTCAAGCACCATACAACATCATACTATCAATAGAAACCAATGTAAAAAAGACAAGGATATACAGTAGCATGAATTAATGACTATAGAATGAGAAGAACACTACTAAGAAAGAAAATAGGTGACATATAAACTAGAAAACATAGGATAAGTATATAAAGAGAACAGACAAAAGGGGCAGGGGATATTTTAACAAAATGGTAGAAGAAAAAGAGTGTGATTGGCTAATCAACCTCAAATGACAATCATAAATGATTTTGCAAAATGAATTATAAATACACATCTTAGAGTCTGAAAACTGTTTAGAGATGGCATAAAAGATGCTAAAACAAAGTAAATTTTAATCTTATGTTGTTTCTTAAATTAGTTTAAAAAAAGATCCCAGTTAACTTCAAAACTCAAAGTAACTACTTTCCCATAACTGAAAGTGCCCTATCAATAATGGTATGGAACATATATTTATACCTCATAATAGTGTAGCAGTGTGACTTCAACACCAATATTTAGGATATAGCAATGGTGTGAAATAAAGAAATTGCAATTCTTCAGGATCAAAACTATGGCATTAAAAAACATCAAATAATTTAATTTAGTAGACCAAGGAATTCTTAGATATTAACTAAAGAATGAAAATTAATTATGAGGAAGACAAAATGCCTTACAACTCTACGGAGAATTGGCTCCAATGAAGAAAACATTTTCTGCAGACTGTCCATTTTCAATGCTTCAACAATCACACTGCAAGTAATACAAATTGATAAATGATGGCACAAAAAAGATCAAGATAGATTCTTTCTAGTATTGGTATGAAGTTCACCTTCTCAAACAATTATGTCAATGAAGGTATGATATATCATATTTCACTCACTTTACCAGTATATGACTCGTTTAAAGTCCTTCATATCCAATGTTATGTCCAGTCTGGGTTTGAAAAAACTATTTCCTTTTTATCCATGTTTTTTAGCGATGTATTATCTCCAATCATGAACAAAGGGGCATTTGTGTGTATTTGTTCTCATTTTAACTAAACCAAGACTTCTTATATCTCATTGTAAGTGTCCTTTCTATCTTCAGCACCTTGCTCCTCTACCAACACAACAGAGGCGACAAAAGCATTCAAATCTATTTTTAATTTTAGATTTAAAAATGTAAGGTCAGGTGTCAGAGTGAGATTTTAACATTATCATATCCCCAAGCGTATGCTACAACAGTTTCTTCATATCAGTATGCATTGGTGAAGTGAGAAAAACTTCCCCATTGACCAACTAAACCTTAACACAGTTGGTGAGCCGTCAAAAAAATTAGTCTGCATTCAAGACCCTGTGAGAGCTATGGAATAACTGTTAGGTTCTGAGCACAGCGGAATATTTATAATAAAGCAAAATCTGCTCTTAAATCATGGATCTTTTCGTGGTACATATAGTTCTAAACAAAAATGATGAAAAACAAGCATAAACTGAAAACATACCTTGTAATCCTTTGCTTATTTGTGATTAATATCACGAACAGATGAAAGCCCCACGTGTGACTCCTCTAACGGTATCCACGCGCACAAGATCACGAACTAGATGATCCGTTAGGTGCTAGCCACTTGGATCGACAGAATTCTTTCGGATGCACTACAGATCTGGAGATTCATCTCCAACTAGAGAAGAAGTAGTCCAAGGCTTCCCGAGAGAGATGGAGAGAAATCGCACAAGAGAGAGACAAAGGAGAAGAGTATCCTCCTCTTCTTCCAAGGGCGGATATATATAGCCTTCAAGGAAGATGAAGAGACATGACTCTTCATATTCTTCATTAATTTATCATAATTGCGACTTTTGAAATTCTCCATTAATAATCATTAATAGAGACTCTTCATCTTCCCCATTAATAATCATTAATAGAGACTCTTCATCTTCCCCATTAATAATCATTAATAGAGACTCTTCATCTTCTCCATTATTGCCACAATAATTGTGACCTTTCAAATTCTCCAAAGAGAATAAGAGATAAATTCTACTCTCTCTTCTCTATATCAAATAAATCCATATTTGATCTTGATCCGTTCTCGCTTCCGATATTTCAGAAATAATTAATAATCCAATTAATTCTTATTCAGAAATAATAAATTGATTAATTTTAGTATCCACTAAAATAATCAACTACAGATACTGTTCGCGTCTATGTGCTATGCGTGCGACCCTCTAGGTTCTATACACGAAGGCAGTGTAAATCCATACACAGACTAAGGTAACCGTCTAGCAACAGTTTTTAGCCACCCAACGTGATAGAATATTAGTTATAAACTAAAACCTCCATGAACCGATTACTGTGTAATTCAATCTCTTCATCTTTGTCCTACATCCCAATTAATTCGGTGCAGTATGCATCATCACCAATTAATTGTTTTACTTGATTTCCAAGATATAATAGACTCATCTTGAATGATAATCATTCCTCCCATGGCCATGGATTTCGAGTCACTAATATCTCTATCAAGCGGCCAGGATGTTAACTCTCTAATCCAAGAGAGCGATGAATCCTTTATTGACTCAACACTATTCTCTCTACGTTTTGTCATACACCCAATTATTGTATTAATCACAATCCGATTAAAGATTGCTTTTAACGACATCAAAGTATATAACTCCACGCATAGAATATATGAAGGTCTCAAGTCAAAAGATCAGTTACACTCGTTCATTAAGATGAACTACCAATGATGCTTAATATGTGGTGTTCTCTTAAGCGGGTCGTGTCCAGTGTACCTCTAAACTCAAGGCACCCCCAAGTACAACTTGGATATCCATCCCTCTGGTCTATCTTGACCTAGTCATACTTAGCGTTGATCTAGATATCTATGTCCCCTCTAGATATCTATCCGATCAAGGACGATTTTCAGAATAATATAACTATTACTCTGTGGGACTTTATCATTAATCATATACGTACAGAAAAGTAAATGATTAATGCCAAATACTTGCCTTTATTAAAATAATTATCCATAAATACATAAAAGTGTCTTGGCACATAAGTGCACACACTAACAATAACTAGTAGCGAGCCAGATATGGTATAGCAGAAATACTGAGAGCAAGGAAGCTCAGCATAAACGAAGAGTGAGCCAACCTGTACTTCTAGTGTGTCGCAAAGAACAAAATCCCCAAATTGTGCTACTGATCTTACCTCGCTAGCGCAGGCACCTTGGCGCGCTTGGGCTCGGGGCACAAGCTCTCGCCATCCACCTCCTCCAAGACCCGTTTCTCCCTCTTCATCGACCCCTGCCGCTCGTACCTACTCTGCCGCTGCATTCTGAACCCAAAACCTCGATCTCCAATTTCCGCCAATGAATCCGGTAACAAAGTAAGCTAAGATCTTTGAAAGAAAGCAAAGATTCGTCTTCCCGATCCGGCAACAAAACCAGCATTTAAACCATGGATATCCTCGTAGAACTCGATTCCGTTCGCTAGATCGCTTCCAAGAAGGAGAGAAGAGGGCAATCGGAAATTGTAACCAGCAGCGGCTGCTAATTGGCGAAGTGGGGATTGTTTAGTGGTCTCCTTGAGAGTTATCATCAACAACAAATTCACCCGATCCTTCCCTGGGGAGTATATAGATGCGTCGAATAACATAAACGGTAAAACTTGGGTCACGAAAGACTAGGTCCGAAAGAAAAGCAGCAATGTCAATAAAGTATGTCATTCTATTCTGACGGCTAAAGAAATATGAGCAGGCCATCTGACTACCCTCCGTTGTACCTGATTCTATGATTGGTGCGTTAGTTGGGCAATAGATCAGAGTATGTGGTTTTGGTAACTTCAAATAAAATATATGTGAAGTAATCACACACAAAACATTTAATTTGTTTTTAAAAAAATACATAAAATATTAATTAAAGACAATCAATTATAAAAAAACACTGCTAAAGGATTAGAATCTCACCTATTAAAATTTCTCCTTTTTAATTTTTTTTAATTTTAAAATTATTATTAAAAATATGTAAATTTAATTATATCTTTTTCTATTTATTTTCATATTAAATTATATTTTTTCCTATTTATTTCATATTACATTATATCCTTTTCTATTTATTTTAATATTAATTTTTTTACTTACAAAAATCTATTATGATTTTTTATAAATTTTAAAATCATTAGAGGGGTTTAACCATAATTATATTCTTTCATTTTATTTTCATATTAAATTATATTTTTTTTCTTATTTATTTTCAAATTAATTAATATTTTTATTTATAAAAAACATTTTGGATAAATTTTAACCATCTAAAATTACCGTTATAAAAATATCTATCATAACTGAACCCCTTCCTCTATAATCACACGCGAATTTTTTAAAATGTGTAAAACATTAATTAAAGAAAATCAATTATAAAAATATCTATTATAACTAATAAACTAGAATACATAGTACTAAACTCCCATATATCAAGTATAATGTCTTTCTCAATTTCTGTGTCAAAATAAATTATTCTTATTTCTTATGAGTAAAATTTTATTTTATTCGACTCTCTTTCAACTTGCTAAGTTTAAATTATTTTAAATTCAGCACGTTTATTAAGTATGATTTTTTTTTCTATTTGTCACGAGGGGATAGCAGTACTTATTATTTTTTATAAATAAAAAAATTTAAAAAAATAATTCTTTTAAAATTTAGTACATTTGACTAAAGTTAAATATATTTTTATTTAATTAAATATGACTTTTTTTTCTTGACAAATCGATCCAGAGTTTATTAAAAAAAATGATTACAAGATTTTTTTTCAATCTCAGATGATCGATTCGACCCATTGATATGGTCCTTCAAAAGTTTCTGTCAGAGTAAATCGGAAAGTACTCGTCACGGCTGTCTAGAAGTCCAGCGTCCCATATTTCACGTCCCATGTATAGGAAAAATTTTTAAAAATTTGTTATATTTGAGAATTAAATTGTGAATGCCTAAGATGATAATTAATCGTCTTTCTATTACACCATAGTTCCGAGAGCTAAGTCGGAATTTATTAAGATCTTGATTAGGTGATTATAATCAAATGATATTAAATTTAGGATAAATTATATTTTTTTAAAAAAAAAATTTAAAAATAAAGATAATTAAATAAATAGTAGTACATTAAGGAGCCAAAGTAATGAATAAATAATGAAAATGTGATGGTTGACATTTTAGGACGGCTTAAACAACGCAATCTTGGGTTTCTATGTAAGTAATTGATCCCCCGCGGGCTGGATCGGACGGTAAAATGTATGGTCATTTATTTCAGGGTCACAGATTCGAGAGTCGTCAATTACGTACAAAGATAAAATCTTGATTTGTTAACTTTAATTCTCTAGACTTCATGTGTCATACCATATGGCTGATAATCATGATTTAACTACCTCTAGTCTATAGATTTGTATGAGTCGATTATTTTTTTTTATTTTTTATTTTTTTTTGCTTCTATGTAAGTAATTGAATCCCACCAATCCACTCGAGTGTTGGTTGATCCACTTCGAAAAGCATGAACAGGGCTTCGAACTTCCCAACGTAAAGCAACTGTCATCGTGACATATCGGTCTCTCTCAGTTCTCACCTACTGCAGTAGATCAACTCCGCCATCGCTTTTGCTCCGATAAGCCAACAACAACGCCATCCACCACTACTTCTCTTCAGCTCCACTGGAAAGGAACCCACCACCGCACCTTTCTCTGCCATCACTCTTTGCTACTCCATTTAAACCATCCAAATCCCACCCACATTACTCCCCTCGCCTTCCTTCTTCCTGCTGCTTCTTACGAGCTCGCTCGACACTGTGCCAAAATGGGCAGCATCGAGGCTGAAAAGACAGTCACCGGATGGGCGGCGAGGGACGCCACCGGACTGCTCTCGCCCTACGCCTACACCCTGAGGAGGACGGGAGCGGAGGACGTGGCGATCAAGGTGCTCTACTGCGGCATTTGCCACACCGACCTCCACCAGGCCAGGAATGACCTCGGCATGTCCAAGTACCCCATGGTTCCGGGGTAATGATTGAGTTGACATCGGTAACTAGTTTGTTAATTAGGATTTTGATGGAGGTGTAGTGTTTTAATCAGGCATGAGGTCGTCGGGGAGGTGGTGGAGGTGGGGGCGGAGGTGAGGCGGTTTCGTGTCGGCGACCGCGTCGGCTCCGGCGTCATAGTCGGGAGCTGCGGGGAGTGCCGGCCGTGCAGGGACGACGTGGAGCAGTACTGCAACGAGAAGATCTGGTCCTACAACGACGTCTACTTCGACGGCAAGCCGACGCAGGGCGGCTTCGCCTCTGCCATGGTCGTCCACCAAAAGTGAGTTTTCGGTACTGATTAATTATAAACCCATTGGCCGCCGACGAGGTCGATCCTCAGTCGACGTGTTAATTGGTCGTTCGCCGCCAGATTCTTGGTTAAGATTCCGTCGGGATTGGCGTCGGAGCAAGCGGGGCCGCTCCTCTGCGCCGGCGTCACGGTCTACAGCCCGCTGAAGCACTTCGGCCTCACGACCGCCGGCCTCCGGGGCGGCATCCTCGGACTGGGCGGCGTCGGCCACATGGGCGTCAAGTTCGCCAAGGCCCTCGGCCACCACGTCACCGTCATCAGCTCCTCCGACCGGAAGCGCGCCGAGGCCGTCGACCACCTCGGCGCCGACGCGTACCTCGTCAGCTCCGACGAGGCCGCCATGGCCGCCGCCGCCGACGCCCTCGACTACATCATCGACACCGTGCCGGTGCACCACCCGTTGGAGCCGTACCTGGCGCTGCTGAAGCTAGACGGCAAGCTGGTGCTCATGGGCGTCATCAACCAACCGCTCCAGTTCCTCACTCCCATGATCATGCTAGGTGATGTAGCTAGTAATCAGCCGAATTGATCCAGACATTGATTATTTACAGTTTAAAATGAGGATTCGCAGGGAGGAAGACGATCGCGGGGAGTTTTATCGGGAGCATGAAGGAGACGGAGGAGATGCTGGCATTCTGCGCGGAGAAGGGACTGAGCTCCACCATCGAGGTGGTGAAGATGGAGTACGTCAACGAAGCGTTCAAAAGGCTGGAGCGCAACGACGTCAGGTATCGCTTCGTCATCGATGTCGCCGGCAGCAATCTCGACTGACCAATTACAAACGCATCAACATTTCGATCGCTTGCTTTAACGGAACGACAATAAAGAATTTGTGGTTTGTGCTGTGTGTTCAATCTTGTTATGGTTTCTTAATTTCTTCGCTAAATTGCTTTCGACCTTATCTGTCACATATCTTCGCTAATTAAATGGAGCACTTAGCTTTCAACGACACATCGCACCCGTATTTATTAAAGGGCATGGGGGTGTTACACAAAAGCATGATTAATACATGGGGGTCTTACATAATAGAATCTGGGTTTGAGTCGCGCGAGACACACTAATTAAAATTCTAGACATTTGATGTATCAATTCTCGGTCCAACTGTGCACTGATTGCTTCGGGGACCATGATTTACCTCCCTCGTGATGACCTTGGAACGGGTGCGGCGGGAGCGAACGATTTCGCCTTTTATACATAAAGGGCGAGAAAAATTCACCCCATTTTATTGCAGCCGGGATCCTATGTCTTAGAGGATCCCTGTCCATCTGTCTCGTACTTGTCGACGATGATCGAGGAATCGTTCGATCGCTGATCGAATATCATCGATGATCTTTTATTGTCATCCTGAATCAAATGATATCATGGAAGAACGGTGAACCACTCAGAATCGCTGCAATTGCAATCTCATCGGATTTGACGATAAATCCGATGATATTGCAATTACGATGATTCCGACGGATTCAACGTACCCCCAAGGCATAATTTTATTCAGGACGACGGCTGGAAGTCGCCGATGATATTCGATCGACGATCAGATACCTCTTCGGCAGTCGTCAACGAGTAAAACAGACAGAACATAGGGTAAAATGAATACTCAAAAGGTTTTTCCTTTCATTTATTATAAAAAAACTCACATCGGTATATATTTTTTATTTCTAAGCCTATAATTATTTTTTACATTATCATAGCAAGTTACCATTCTATTACTGGATTATAACCATTACGATTTGATAACTATTTGGACGATACAATTATAACGAGATCTTAATTTCTATAACTATTAATTAGATATAAAAAAATTATGATTTATAGTTGTAATATAATTCATAATGTAATAGATATATAATTATTATATTATTATTGATATCGATAAGATTTAAGAGTGAAAGTATTTAGCAAAAAGTCATATATCTATTTATCTATCTATCAATATCTATAAAATATAGTATATGTAGACGTGACATTGACAGAGAACATAAGATTCCCGCCTAAATCGAGTATAAAATTTTTAAATTAAAAATTTATAATTAAAATACAAATTCAATAGAAAAAATATAATTACAAATCCTAAAAAGAAAAATTAAGATCTTAATCAAAATTAAAATTTTAAAAAAATAATCTATCAAATTCAAAAACGATTATTCAAAAAATAATTTTGATGTAAGAAAAATGATAGTATCACATCTGAAATTACCAAGGCGAATTACACACAGAGTAATTATAAAAATGGACAAAGAATGGTAAACCAACTCATACCTTTCTCGGTCTTTTGGCTAAGATCAAATATAGTATTTGTTCTTATCAGTTTAATATCTGATATGTGGGTCATTGGTCCACTTTGATATTAAATTAATTTTTATATGGGGCTGACCCATTACAATAGCTTACTACTAGGTTTTTCATTTGTCGCTTGTGTGTTGCACTATAGCACAGGCCTGACACACCCTTATCAAAGCAAAGTAAATTTTAGATCACATCCACATCTACCGTCCTTATAAAACTTATGATCACCATTAATATCTTATATTATAAAAAATAATACGATATCTTATATTGACATAAATCCATGATAAATTAAATTATTTTTCATTTTAATTTTTTATTTAATAATAAAAATTGACATATATATTATCACTAAATATGTTATTTGAATTATGTAAGATTCTCATGGGTATTATACTAGTTAATAGAGATAAATTTAGTAAACTGAGTAGATTATCGAAATATAAGAATGGGAATAGAATTATAATATAATATTAAACAATTTAAATATTCATTTTGTAATAGTTAGGGTGTATGTTACTAAAATATAGAGTTATTAGGACATCCATGTTAATGGGTATTATAACATTCACCATCTCATAAAAAAAAAATATAGGGTCATATACCACATACAAATTATATTAAAAATATCTCTAATCTATCTATCTATCTATCTATTAATATCTATAAAACACAGTATTACATATAGATGTGGCATTCACAGAGAACATAAGATTCCCACCTAAACCGAATATAATTTTTTTAAATAAAAAATTTATAATTAAAAATTCAAATTCAACAAAAAAAATATATATATTAATATCTATAAAACACAGTATTACATGTAGATGTGGCATTCACAGAGAACATAAGATTCCCACCTAAACCGAATATAATTTTTTTTTAAAAAAAATTTATAATTAAAAATACAAATTCAACAAAAAACAAATAGAATTACAACCCCTAAAAAGAAAAATTAAGATCTTAATCCAAAAATAAAATTTTAAAAAAATAATCTGTCAAATTTAAAAAATATAATTCAAAAAATAATTTTGATGTAAGAAAAATGATAGACTCACATCTGAAGTTACCAAGGCGAATTACACACAGAGTAATTATAAAAATAGACAAAGAATGGTAAACCAACTCATACATTTCTTGGCCTTTTGGCTAAGATCAAGTATAGTATCTGTTCTTATCGGTTTAATATTTGATATGTGGGTCATTGGTTCACTTTAATATTAAATTAATTTTTATACGAGGGATGACCCATCACAGTGACTTGCTACTAGGGTTTTCATGTGTCGTCTGTGTGTTGCACTATAGCGCAGGCCTAACACACCCTTATCCAAGCAAAATAAATTTTAGTTCGCATTCACATCCATCACCCTTATAAAACTTATGATCACCATTAATATTTTATATTATACAAAATAATACTATATCTTATATTGACATGAATCCATAATGAAATAAAATTACTTTTCATTCTAATTTTTTATTTAATAATAAAAATTGATATATATATATTATTATTAAACATGTTATTTGAATTGTATAAGATTTTAGTACATCGCACTAAAAGTATTATTTAAAATAAGAAGTAATTATTTTACTAAAAGTATTACATAAGAAAAAAATGCATTAATTTCAAAAGTTGACTAAATATATTTTTAGTATTATTCCGCCAACTGTGGCCACTAAATTATTAGAAGGTTATAATTAACTATGCGATGCATATGATCATACTATTCGATGTTAAAAGAATTCCACTTCATTATTGAGCAACATGCGACTTGACTTATAATAATAATAATAATAATAAATAATAATAATAATAATAATTCGTTCATCCTTAATTTCTCTATCAACTCGTCCTAAAATTAATATAAAAAAATCATGGAGATTATTAATCCAGATATAATGATTAAAACATGAAAAAATGAACATACTAATTTTATTAAATTTTAATTCTTAGATCTTAAGATGACCTTAACCTATGTTGCAATATTAGAGTGCTCTAGTCTCTCAAATATTCAGTTATTTTATATATATATATATATATATATATATATATGGGCGCGAAGTTGTTATGCTGGGCAACTCGCACCGCGCCTGCATGTTGGCCAACTTTTCTCTTTTATTTTTTAGGGGGGGGCTTGGTAAGTGGGTTTAGAAGACGGGAATGAAAATGAAATCTATTTCATTCCCATTTATAATACTTGGTATACGGGAATCAGAATCAAAATAAGGATATGATACCATTGATTTCATAATTCAACCCCCACTAGGTTATCACTAAACCCATAAACCCCTCAATCAAATCCATTATCATTTTCTTTTCCAAATATATACCAAGCGTCCCCTTAGTTTATGATTAAGTTATTTAGGATTTTATCTTTAATTAGATTTAGAAGTTGAATTATAATACTATAAGCATAAAAAAATTTAAAACAAATTAATTTTGACGTGCTCACAAGATGTATGGTGTAACGTGTGAAGCATATCAAAACTCTCTCTATATATAAATATATTTCAGTAATATAGTAATGTTGCACGACAGGCATCCACGCCTACTATGAGTATTTGAGAGAGGGGACCCCTCTTGTCGTGTGGGTGCACCGCCTCAAAGCATGAATGTGGGCGAGCACAAAAGGGAGTATAACATATATATAATTAACATAGCATCCCTTACAGTAAAATGTCATACATTGACTTCAGACGTCTCACATTATTGGTCTCATATTTTTATAAAGAGATAAATCAGAAAATTATAATTGAGCAACATATGGGATACACAATTTTCATCAAGATCCAACTTATCCCTATGACAATAATATTAGTTATCACATGCTAACTAATGCAATCATGCCTTGCGGGTTATACAACATATCACTCTTAGATACAGCTATGTTCGCCTCAACCCTGATGTCTAACCGTTAGTCATCGACCTAAAATTTTCATATTATTAACGTTTTTATTTATTTATTATTTATCGAGTCATTCATAATCTAACTGATATCACGTGCGTGGTCTTTAAATTTTAATTTTAAATTAAATTAATTCATAATCAAAGTTTCATCTATATTTAATTGGTTTTTATCAAAAATATTAAAACTAAATATATTTATATTTTAAAAATCATCGTGTAAAAGTCAATTAGATGAAATAAACAAAAAAAAGATACAGCTATTCAAAAATTATTATTCTCTTTAACGTTTACTATATTTGCTGGAACATGGATTAAGGGTAATGGAGCACCCGACGATGACATAAGAAAGGCCAACGTGATTTTGTAAGCAGGCGTGACATTCATAGAACTTAAAATATTTTTCTCTAAATCGAATATAAATTTATTAATATCTATAAAATATAATTTTATATGTAGATATGATATTCACAGGGAGTTTAGGATTTCCACCTAAATTGAATATACATTTTCTAAATAAAAAATTTATAATTAAAAATACAAAATCAATAAAAAATATAATTACAAATTCTAAAAAAAAAATTTAGATCTTAATCTAAAATTAAAATTTTAAAAAATAATTTATTAAATTCAAAAAAGATAATTTCAAATTTTAATTTAAAATTGTATTTTAAAATTTCTAAAATTAAAAGTTTAAATAAGTTATAATGATTACAGTAAAATACATTAAAAAATAAATTTAATTTAATTTTAATAAAATATAGACCTTTAGAGGGTGTTTGATTTGTTTCATTTTGCATTTTTATTTTTCAGAAAATCGTATTTTCTAATTTTCTGGAAAATGACTTTTTTCATTCTCCAGTTTTCCAGAAAACGCTATGTTTTTTTTTCAGGAAAACAAAGCTAGAAAATGCAAACCAAACATGTTTTCCAGAAAATCGCATTTTTTACGGAAAATGAAAATGGAAAACAGACTGGAAAATGCAAACCGCATTTTCTACCAAGGCGAATTACACACAGAGCAATTATAAAAATGGACAAATAACGGTAAAACAACTCATACATTTCTCGGCCTTTTGGCTAAGATCAAGTGTAGTATCTGTTCTTATCAGTTTAATATCTGATATGTTGGTCATTGGTCTACTTTGATATTAAATTAATTTTTATATGGGGGATGACCCATCACAGTAGCTTGCTACTAGGGTTTCAAGTGTCGCATGTGTGTTGCACTCTAGCACAGGCCTGACACACTCGTCTCCAAGTAAAGTAAACTTTAGTTCACATCCAAATCCACCACCCTTATAAAACTTATAATCACTATTAATATCTTATATTAAAAAAATAATACTATATCTTATATTGACATGAATTCATGATTAAATAAAATTATTTTTCATTTTAATTTTTTATTTAATAATAATAATTGATATATATATATATATATTATCATTAATAGAGTTGTCAAATGGGCCAACGCGTGGCGGGGCGGGTCGGCCCATGGTGGGCCATTTGGCAGGGCGGGGCGGGGCGAGTCGACCCGTCATTTAGGCAGGCTGGAAAACTCCAACTCAATCCAAGGCGGACCATGGGTTAGGCGGGTCAATCAAAATATTTTTTAAAAATTTAAAAAATAAAAAAATCATATATTTAGATTTTATCAATCAAATATATTAAGAAATATATTTTTTAAATATAAATAGATACAAATGAGTAGATGAAAAATATTATTTTTTATTTCAAAATAATAACAAAGAAAGATAAAAAATTATCATAAAACTTAACTAGCATGTGATTCTCAACCCGCGGGTCAACTCAAGCCCGTCGCGGGCCGACCCGTGCGGGTCAAGGGGCTAGGCGGTTTGGCCCGCGACGGGCTTGGGTTACTTAAATTCTAACCCAATCCGCTTAAATTGATTGACGTGGTGGGCCAATCCGACGGACCCAACTAAAATTGACAATTTTAATCACTAAACATGATATTTAAGTTGTGTAAGATTTTCGTGTATTGCACGTATATTATACTAGTAGTTTAGTATTTTGGAAATTTATTTTTGCCCCACCCCAAAATGAGGAAAGAGGCAAGAAGTTGGTTCGATTTTTCCTTTTAGATGCTACACATAAAAGAGAAAAAACAATCTCAAAAATATTTTATTGTAGATGTTTTAATATCTTTATTTTCTCGTATTTATTTTAACAATAACACTTATTTTTTTTTCATATTTATTTTAATTTGAATACTCATTATTTATGTGTTAACATGTGACATACACGTTACATCAAATAAATATCATTTAAATTTATTTATGCAAATTAAATGATTACTATTAAAAATAATATTATTATTGTTTTAAATTATACTTTTTAATTAAATATATTTAAAAATATATATATGTAAAAATATGTTATTAAAAAATATTAATGGGACGTTATGGGAGTGTTTGAGAGAGTTTTTGCTACCTGTTTTTTAGATTCTGACTATACAGAAATCACTTTTGAGTGTTTGAGAAAGCTAGATTCTGCTTTAGCTTCTGTTACTTTTGCTGAGAAGTTAGAAGCAAGAATTTGATACTTCTACCTGCTTGTGCTTTTTTATTTATGATATAACATTAAAAAAATATTTATATCCTTAAATAATATAATATTTTACTTGATTGCCACTTTATCTGATTGTACTAATATTTATTTTTAAATAAATTTTTATATTTTTATAAAATTTTAATCATATTGTATTATATATATATATATTATATTTATATACATTATATTATTTTTTATTTTTTATTAATTTTATATATTTTTTCAAATATTCAAATTATAAAAAAATTAATTTTAATACTATATTAATAATTATATCACTATTTAAAATATAATAATAATTACGCGAACAAATTTTTGATAGTATCGAAATTATATTTAAATAATTAAAAATGATTAATTTATATAGTTTAAGGATATTATTGTCATTTAATTAAAAATTAAACTTGGAAGTAATTATTCTCCCAAGGACTCAAATTTTATCTTGTATCAGCTTTTGACTTCCATTTTCAAAAACTATTTATTTTAGCTTCTTACTAATTTCAAGATAATCACTATAAGAATTACTTTTCAAAAAATAAAAGCTCTCCCAAACACTCCATATAAGTCCCATCGACGTCCTATTTTTTTTAAAAAAAATTGTGGGTCCCGTTGTTCCTCACGCCTACCATCCGTGTTTAACATTAAAAAAAATAAAGTTGAACGCGTTGATATGCTTAAACAAAAAATTAATAAATTTTTTTCAAAATCTTAGACTATTAATTCAGTCTCATCAAAAAAATTTTTTATCAGCTACTATAATAAATTAAAAAATATTTGTGATGAACGATTTAAAAATTCAATATCTCAGTGTAGCGATCTCAGTCTTTATGGTCCCCGCAGACAACCTTCTAGGCCCGAGACCCTATGGGTCTTCCCACCCATGACCAGTGGATTTTTATCTTTCCCAAGATTCGAACTCTAGACCTCCAAGCTAAGTACTAAAGTTTCTGAATCCTGGTACCAATTAAGCTACAGCTCAATTGGACCAAGATTCAGGAACTTTAGTACTTAGCCTGAAGGTCTAGAGTTCGAATCATGAGAAAAATAAAAATCCACTGGCCAGGGGTGGGAAGACCCGTAGAATCTCGGGCCTAGAGGGTTGCCTGTGAAGACCATAGAGGCTGAGATCGCTACATAAAAAAGTACCTTTTTATGTAGTGACACGACCCCTCTAATCCTATCAGATGGCTCTCTAGATGAATAAACAAAGGGAGGAGTTAGCCACTCACTTAAGGTAAACTGATGAAAACTGACACAAGAAGCTAGCAATATAATTATGGTTCCAAGTATTTACCTCGCTAGTATGATCAACATTAATAGGTAGAGGCATAGAACAGGAGAACATATCCTTAAAGTTTGCGCACTTAATTTGTCATTCAAGAAAAAAAAAGTCAATACTTTAAAGATGAAATGGAGATACTATCTTTAATGTGATTATGCTTTTATAAAAAAAAAGGTAATTCTAGATGGCTAGAATCTAGCCAACTAGAATGACCCTAGCCATCTAGAATGACCCTTTAAAAATTAAAAAATATTAATTTAATATAAAAATAAATTAGAAAAAAATATAATTTAATATGAAAATAAAAATAAAAATAAAAATATATAATTAAATTTAAACATCTTTAATGTTCATTAAAATTATAAAACAATCATAATAGATTTTTATAAGTTAAAAAATTAATTTAATATGAAAATAAATAGAAAAAGATATGATTTAATATGAAATAAATAGAAAAAAATATAATTTAATATGAAAATAAATAGGAAAGAATATAAATTAATTTTAAATATTTTTAATAATAATTTAAAAATTAAAAAAGAACTTCAGAAGGACAAATTCTAGCCGGCTAAATTCTAACCATTTAGCACTAAATTAATGAACATTTTTTTACCCAAATTGTTAGGTTATTAATGTGGCTAACACACCCATAAAGCTAGAATAAGTCTAGTTGAATATAACCAGTGTAAATTAACTATTAAAATAAACAAGTAAATCTTTGACTCGCAAATTAGTTTTATTACATGGAAAAAAAATCATGAAAGAATTGTTTGGATCCTTATCTCCCAATATGCAAGCCAAAATGTAAAAGCAACATTAAAGTTAAGATTTGCAACTGAGCTCCTTTAGTACTTAATTTGGAGGTCTAGAGTTCGAATCCTGAGAAAGATAAAAATTCACTGGCCAAGGGTGGGAAGACCCGTGGGGTCTTGGACCTAGAGGGTTGCCTGCGGAGACCATAGAGGTCGAGATCGTTACATAAAAAGGCGTCTTTTTATTGTAACGACTCGACCCCTTGGCTCCTTGGGCGGCCCAACTGGCGGCCCTTGGCCCCTTGGGCGGCCAAATCCCATTTGACGGCCCCTTTGGCGACCTCTTGGGCGGTCGTTACTCACAAGTACTTTCCACCCCTGTCCAGTAGATTTTTACCTTCCTCAGGATTCGAACTCTAGACCTCCAGGATAAGTACTAGAGTTTATGAATCCTGATACCAATTGAGCTACATTAGCTCAATTGGTACCGGGATTCAGGAACTTTTGAGGGAGATTCATCTGGGGATTTGTGGACACCACGCTGGTGCTTGGGCGACGGCGCGGAAGGCGATAATGTCAGGATATTATTGGCCCACCCTTCAGAAAGATGCCAACGAATTGGTGGCCAAATGTCTATCCTGCCAGAAGCACCAATGTCTGCCCCACCGACCCACGGAAGCCAAGAAGGCATCGGTGATCTCTTGCCCTTTTGACCAGTGGGGCATGGGCATAGTGGGGCCATTCCCAACTGTCGCCGCTCAGAAAAAATATTTGCTGGTGGCAGTCGATTACTTTTCTAAGTGGATAGAGGCGAAGGCTCTTTCGCATATCACCGAGCTGGCAGTAATAAAGTTCCCGTGGCGAGACATACTATGTCGGTATGGAATCCCCCACAAGTTTTTCTCCGATAACGGGAGACAGTTCCAAGGCAGGAAGATATGAAAGTGGTGCGCTAGATATGACGTCAAGCAGGCTTTTACCTCTGTAGCATACCCTCAGAGCAACGGGTAGGCAGAAGTGGCCAATCGGGAGATTCTCAGAGGGCTGAAGATTAAGCTCGACCATGTTGGCAGAACATGTGTAGAGGAGCTCCCGAGTATCCTATGGGCTTTGAGAACCACTATCAAGGAAACAATTGGGTGTATGCCTTTCCAGCTGGTTTACGGAACCGAAGCGGTGATCCCGGTCGAGGTCGGGTGCGAGTCGGATCGAAGGGCAACATATGATGATGACAATCCAGAGAGATGACGTTTGGAGTTGGACCTGGTCGACAAAATTCGTGACAGGGCCGCGGCTCGGATGTTTGCGTATAGGCAGAAGATGAAGCAGAGATACGATCGAAGAGTGCTGCCCAGGGCATTTCAAGTGGCGACCTTGTCTGGAAAAGAATCAGACCTGTGGGGGACGTAAGCAAACTGGAGCCGCAGTGGGGAGGACCCTTCAAGATTGTTCAAAAGCTTTTTCCGCGAGCGTACTACTTAGAAAATGAGAAGGGGAAAAGGTTAGATCGGCCATGGGGTGCGGTCCACCTTCAGCCCTATCGGGCTGCCGAGTGACAGGTGGTGATGTAAATGTAAAACACATCTGGCAAGTGGAGACATCTGGTCCTTACCCCGCTCGCAGATGTATCAGACTCTCGAGCTAAATATCCCGCAGCTCAGCTGCTCAATAAGATGCGTGGCGTCCCAGGCTCCCTGAGTCTTGCCCTACTGTGTGCGCTAATTTCCCGCGGCTCAGCCTGCCTGACCGTGTGTGCTATCCCGCAGCTTGGCTGATGAGTGAGACGCGAGGCGCCCCACACCCCCTGAGTCTTACCCAGCCATACGCGCAAAATGTCCAAAGTTTTAAGACAAGCATGTTTCTCGAACATCTCCTTGGCTTGGCTGTTCCCGTAACAGGGCCCGAGCTAAGGCGTCAGGGTAGCCTCGGCCAGGCCCAGGATTCAACGTCAACTTCGCAAATTGTCCACTCTGGCAATCTCATTCTACCAACTCTTATGAGTCTTTTAAGCAAGGGAGCACCCGCCTTCGTCCAAGCCGCCGCTTGAGTCGTACGGTTCACCCAGGCAATTGTGAAGGAGGGTCTGTTTCGTTCCAAATGACTAGAATAATTTACAAGCATTGTACGCGCATACTCCGCACAAGTAAGGCGGATCTGAGTCGGGTATGCCCACTTGGGTCGGTAACGTCGTGTAAAATCTCGACACTTAAGCATCGCGGAAGCACAAAGAAGTATAAAAGGCCGAATTCTTATTGACTGTAACTGTTACAAATTTGAGGCATAGCACCTCTTGCGTAAGGAAAAATAAAAAGAAGCGCCCTTAACAGCAGCTGCTCCTGGTTCATGGGGCTTGGCTGGGATTCTCGGGTGATATGTCCAGGAGTAAGGCGTCGGCAAAATCTTTAAGGTGCTGAAGACGCCTTCGCACAGCCTTCAGCACAGATGCCTGAGTTTCATGCTGCTGCTGGAGCTTGCTTAGCTTCGCAGCGCAAGCAGCCCGCTCCTCCTCCTTGACCTTCAGGTCGGCCCACAGAGTGGAAATGGTGTGATTCGCCTCAAACAGTTGGGTCTTGAGAGTGACTAACTCCTCGAGATTCCAAACGGGCCGCGTCACCTAGTAAAAAAGAGGAGAGCGAGAGTCAGAAGTCAAGAAAAGAAAAATAAGAGCAACACCTTTCATAAGCTGAAGTTTCTCGGGTCGGGCCTAAGAGTTCTCGCCCGAGCAGGGTTTCCAGACTCTCGGCTGGGCGAACTTGCAGACCTCCTATCTCACGACCTTACTTGAACAGGATCTGTTCTATAGGCTCGTACAACTGTATCCTTGAGTGTTAAGGAGACAGGCAACCCAATCTGGTTGATGAGATAGAATCTCAAGATCAGAGCATGATTAACGGCGCAGACCTCCTATCTCGACCACCACTTGAACACGAGTTACTAGATAGTGTCCAAGGAGTGGCGGCAGGTGGAGAGACTGGTTCAGGAGAGCCAGTGGCGGCATCCTCCCCCACAGAGGCCCATGGGTCGGAAAGGGGCAAGGGGCATGTAAGCAATAAGCCTCCCCAGGCTGGTATTAGCTGAGATAGGGGAATCTGGAAGTAGTCGCAGGCGGCGGCAATAAAAGGATGGACGGGAAAACGGAGGCCAGTTTGAAGATGATCTCGAGACAAGGCAATGTAGCCCAAGGAGGCGGAAGTCGGACACTCATGTGATTTAGGCAGGAGTAAGTGGTGGTCGGCAGGGATTAAGAAGTCCGACTGTATTTGGGCCAGGTCATGGGCAGTGAGGGTGGTTATTGTAGTGGAATACCAAGGCCGAGAAGGGGGGGGGGGGGGGGGAGATGAAGAAGATGAGGCCATCGGAGAAGGAAGAGGTGAGGAGCTGACCGGGGAAAAGGAGTCGTCGGGGAAAGGTCGGGGCGATGTATCCGTCGCAACCCTAGTGACACTCAAAGAGGTGGAGGACATCGAGCAGTTTCGAACGCGTGGAGAAGAACAGGAAGGCGAGGGGTTTCATTTATGGAGGCAGGCTAGGAGCCCCAGTCGTCCGATAAGCGATTGGGAGAAACGTGCGACCCAGCCAAGGCCGTCTGGTCAGACTCAGGTAATGCTCGGGATGACGGGATACGGGTGTTTTGGAATATTCGCAGTAGATGACAGCCTGCCCTCCCGATAGTCGTGCCAGGCTCGGACCAGATTTGAGGTCCAGTCAGTCGGACTGCGTGCCTCCTTCGACTAGACTTGTGGGAGATGCGTATGATCCCGGGCCAGCTTACGTGTGATCTGGCCCGACAGCCTGGCGCTTAGCCAGAAGGGAGGTGGCCAATGAGCTGAACGACCCCATCAGATAAGAGGCCAGCGGGCTGCGGCCTCCGGGGTTCCCGCATCGAAGCCCACTTAGTCCTCTCCTAGGTCAAATGGTTTAAGACTCACCTAGGTTTGGCTTCCCGCTGACACGTGGCGGCTCACATTCCGGGAATTAGCCCGAGCCGAAGGAGATGCTACTCAGGGCCCTAGTCGGCACCCTTATAGGCCCTCAGCCGGCCTCCTTACTCGGTGCCCCAGTCGGCACCTTCATAGGCCCTCAGCTGGCCTCCTTACTCAGTGCCCCTGTCGGCACCCTCATAGGCCCTCAGCCGGTCTCCATACTCAGTGCCCCAGTCGGTGCAACCACTCCCTGACATCGGACTACCAGAGGCTGTACAAGGGTAGTGCAGGATCAAGGCCACCCTGGCCCTCAATAGCGGATATCTCGCTGGGGTTTGATCTTCCTGCCATATCTTGTCCCCCCGTACCCCGACCATATGCTTTGGTGTCAGGCCGAGCGGCGCCCAACGGCGCCATCCCTTAAGTTGACAGTGCCCCTGTCCTTAATACAACATGCGCCACTTTACCCTGCCACCCCTTGGACAGACGTTATCCTGTACTCGCCATATGGCAACGGGTGGCAGGCGAGGCAGGGTCTGTCAGCTTCCTCGGCTATATATATATTCTCACTCCGTATTTCCCAGGTACGTGCGATAGTGCAATTTTCATACTATTATATTGCTTTCCATCACCACCGTCGTGTACTGACTTGACCGTCGGAGTGCCTGGTCGGGGACTTTTTCCGGCGGGTTCTAACGGTCCTTGTCTTGCAGGTTGAGAGCGATTTAGCTCATCACGCCACCTCAGTGACCTCGCCCTCCCCGGAGACTCACTCAGCTATAAGGGCGTTCGACTCACTTCGCGACAGTATCATATACCGTAGCTGAGGATCGAATCACAGATATCTGAGATAACAACTAATCACTTTCGCTATACTATAATTCCAAGGGTTGTTCACAGACTTAAACGAGTTCAAAGACTTGAATGTTGTACATTGTGTTTGATGTTAATGGGGCGTTATAACATTGAAGGAAGAATGAATATTGATGCTCTCAACAGTGATTGATCCGTATAAATATCTCAAATAATGATACAATAATAGAAGTTTATCCCGTGCTGGTTTAAAACTCTCACTGCGATGGTGTCGCGACAAGACATCTATTCCAGCATGAAGAATAATGATATCAAGATTTTCTCCTAAGATTTTTTTGGTAGCGCAATAATTTTCTACGACGAGTAATAAATATGAAAGGGTTCGTCGGAAAACTTGGTAAGATCACTCCGATACTTAAATTAGCTTGACGGTGTTGATAACATACATCATATTTGGAAACTTTTTAAATAAAGAATTGAGTCGAAATTGAATTCCAATTCTCATGTTTAGAATGAATTAGTAAACAACATAATTGAATTGAATTCTCATGTTTGGAATCAATCAGAATTGAAATCAATTGTTATACTTTTACCATTTTATCCTTCAAGTAAAATGAAGATAATCAAGTAAAATGAAGAATAAAATTTGAAAGCGAGAAGAGCGCAGTCCGAAATGGCGCTGAACAACGAACAGGGTTGCAACAGTCCGAAAAGGTGCTGATTTGTTTTATTAAGAAGGGTGAATTAGTAATTTAAGATTTGGAAGGAAATTCCCTTCCCAAATCAGACCCAAAGAGGTCTAATTTATTTTAGGGGGTGTGAAAGGAATTGGAATGAATTCCAATTTTCAAATGAATTCTAATTCATTCATTTTCAAACAGGATAATAAAGAAGATAGCAGACAATAAAAATATATGATAATCGAGCATATCAAGTGATCCCCAACCTTAACCTCCTTTCCTTCCATGCTAATGAGCTCCTTTTAAAATGTCCTCCTCAGCTCTAATAGTGCATAATGCATGTCTTCCCCAACTCTTCATCTTGCATTTATATTAATAGTACACGATGTCTTCCCAAACTCTTGGTCTTCCATGTATATGGATGGTGTGTAATGTCTTCCCCAACTCTTGGTATTCCATGTATATCAATGGTGCATAATATCTTCCCGACTTTTATTACGAGAAGTTATGCATGAACACTCAAGAAGTATAATCAAGAGGTATATGCTGACCGAGTCAAGGGATATGCCACTAAGTATCTATGTTGACTAGGTTAAGGGACATATCACTTGGGCGTTGTGTTAACCAGGTCTTGCCATGTGGGTCTATTTCATGTCTCCCGTTTCACATCGCGTGAACATCTCACTGTGATGATGCGGCGACAGAAATCCATCTCGCCATAAAAAACGATGATATCAAAGTCTTCCTAAGTTTTGCACAAACAAAGTCAATTTGATATGGTGTAAACATCTTGTCACAATGATACGACAATAGAAATCGACCTCGTACGCTAATTTAGAAATCTCACTACGATGGCGTGGCGGCAGAAATTCATCCTAATATAAAGAATGACATCATCGAGACTTTCTCCTAAGTTTCTTTCTGCAGTATGACGATTTTTTGTGAAGAGTAATAAACATCAAATGTTTCGTCAGAAAGCTCGAGGAGACAACTCTGATGCATAAATTAGCCGAGAGGTTTTGATAATAATGGAAAGAATATATTAAATGGTAAAAATATATGATAATCAAGCATATCAAATGATCGACAATCTTCACTCATTTTCTTAATAGCTAACGAGCTTTTTTTATATTGAGTTATCCAACTGTTCGTCCTCCATGTGTATTGATAGTGCATAATGTCTTCTCTAACCTAGGGATGATAATTTATTTAATAGAAGATTTGATATGTGACTCAAATAGAGAGGGATATAGAGGGACTATCGATATTTGATATCCGATCTGAATATCCGATATATATATATATATATATATATATATAAAAGAATAATTTATGTTGATATTAATAATATCTTATAGATGTTTATTTTATTTTTAAAATCATAGATATATATTTTAAATAGAGTAATAATAGGGAGAGTGAAAATGATAGAGTGAAAATCATAGTGAATGATGTGGCATGACATGATATGATGTGTCACTTTACATGCACACGTCCGATTATCGCTTAGACACCATCGACGGCCTTCGACCGCTGTCCCGAATCAAACTATACCCTGGGGGGCACGGTAAACCCGTCGGAGATCATACATATAAGGTGTCACGTCATTTATTATGATTTTTACTCTTCCAATTCTTATTCTTTTTAAATATGATGTTAATTCTAATGTATTTTTTATCCCGCACACTTATTTTTTAAAAATATTTTATTTAAAAGAACTCATTTTTTTTTAATGATGATAAAAAAAATTTATTCATCTTAACAGCTTGCTAATCCATCATAATTAACAAGAAAAGAAAATAAATTATAAGAACTGTTAAGACAGTAACTAACATATAAATAAAATAAACAATTTATTTTATAAGAACATGATTTTCAAATTTTATGATAATAATATCTCATATATTAATCATCAATCTATCAAACATAAATACTTATCTTTTTTTAATTAAAATAATTAACGAGGTTAAATAAAATTAAATTTTTAATAACGTCCAACCTCCTCTGAACGCCACAATGCCATAGAGCGCGTAAAATGAAGTGTTACAAAATTACCGGCGCTAAAATATAAATTTTTGAAACTAACAGAGGTAAAGTAAAAGTAGAAAAATTATAGTGTTGGGGGATCAATCAAAAAAATGCCCAACAATAAAGTCTTTCTTTTGAAAAAAAAAACTTTAAACGGCGACCGAAGGGTCTCGTAATCGAGGTGGGCCACTGATGGGGAGTACGAACACCGGAGGCGGCGTTAAGGAGGAAACCTCGACGGATGGAGATGGCGGAGACAACGCCGCGGCCGCTGGTCGCAACGGCGCCTCCGACCCTAGCGGGGGCGGCGTCTTCGCTGAGGGCGAGAAGGTCCTCGCCTACCACGGCCCTCTCATCTACGAAGCCAAGGTCTCGATCTACTACTGCCCCCTTTAGGGTTACTTTTGTTTCACCTTTGTCCTGTTCCTTGCGTCCTCCCCGCCCTGTTACGTGACACGCTTTCGTCCTCAGTTTGGTTGTTGACCAGAGCATATGACATTCTTGGTTTCCTCTCACTAGAAAACAGCATTTGCGTTCGGGGATTTTGACGCGGGATGGTTGCCGTGACTGACACTAACTGGTTGCATGCATATAGTTCGAAAACATGATACAATGAGGGCCTAAACTGATGAAACTGTGGCGAGAATGAGAAACATCTCTTATCTGATTACTGAATCTTTAAGCACACGCCTTATAGAATCTCTAGGCATCAACTTTAATCTGTAGACTACAGAATGTTATTTCCTTGTCGTTCTTGTTTGTCAAGGTTAGAGAGTAAGAATTAAGTAGTTTCTCATATCTGATAATTTCTTAACATATGAGGTTCGGTATGCCGTTAGTTTCACTTACAAATTACATGAGCCCATAAGTAGTGAAATAATTCCTTTAAAAATAATATTCTTTTACATACATGGTATGGTCTGCAAGGATTCTGGTATCTTTTCAACCTGCTCATCTGCAAAAGCGATTAGTTCTACTAGAACGATGCCATTGTTCAATCTCTGGAAATAACTATAGACAACACTTTAGGCTGTTGTTGGAGACAGTGCAACCACACTCTGCTTGATTGTAAGTGTTTTTTATTGTTACATTTCCCTATTCCTGCAGAAGAAATAATCAAACTTGCAGAAAAACAACCTTGCAAAATCTACAATCATTCTCAGCCAAATAGGCGAGAGAAATAAAAAGAGAATCCCTAAACACTTCTCCGTCAAATCCGCAGAACACCCCACCTTCCTCAAAGACCAATAATACATGATTAAACTTGTCTGTGTGAGATTACAATTTGGTTCCTCTTTGCTACAGACGGCTTAACTACACCGTTGAGCATATCTCATTTACATCTCTAAGGGGTCGAGACAGGGCACCAGTTTTCTACTTCAGCGCAGAAGAATAGGAAGGGAGGAGCGTAAAAGAGCTTCTATGTGCGAGAGAATTTTTTTTGTGATATCCCCTATTCTTTCGGCACCACATAAAGCTTCATGGATGCTCACATGATCTCATATTCCTAGGCAACACCGATGTTGAAGGATACTGATCACTAATAGGGATGGAGTAATCTCACGAGGAATGTCCAAATCTGGTATCCCTTCTTTTACCTAACTGAAACAGAGGAGAGATTCCATCCCAAAATGACTGAACGTCTTGGAGGTGCTTGCCACCTTAAGCTATAAACACCTTGGGATCTACCATATTATATATGTAGGACCATAGGTGTGCAATGCTATCACTTTGTCAAGCTACACTATAATGTTTAGAACCAATGTGAAAAAGAAAGAACCCTAGTGTTTTAGACGCCACCTGCGGTAAAGTTTGGAAATAGTTCTTGTCGTCACACTTATTTAATATTTCTTTGTTTTAACCCTCATTATGGTCTTTCTTACACAATTAATTTTCTTTATGCTTGTGAATTGCTTGTGAACACCAATAGTTTTCACTGATTTCATTCCTTTGCAGATCCAAAAAGCTGAAATCCGAAAGGATGAATGGAGATATTTCGTTCATTATCTTGTGAGTGAGAATTTTATTATCATTCTAATCAGTTAATGGGCACCTGTTTATTAATTCCTTTCATCATCTTTATCCTTATTTCTTGTTTCATGGTGGAGTCAATGCTGTATTTTTTTACTGCATGTTTTTAACTTTGATCTTTAGCAGGCATTTGGGAGTAGAAATATTATTGTTTCTAACTGTTGATTTTCCTTTTTTCAGGGTTGGAGCAAGAAGTATGTCTTAGTGGATTGCATTGTCCATGAACATTGTTTATTTTATGTTGTTCTTGATGCAAGTTTCCTTTTTATATTTTGTGTGTTGGTTCTAGTTGATGAATTAAGCTAATTTCTGGACCATTCTTTAATCTTTACAGCTGGGACGAATGGGTTCCAGCTGATCGCATGTTGAAGTATTCTGAGGAAAATTTACGCAAGCAGCAGGCACTAGAAAAGAACCAGAATAGCGAGAAAAACCCAAGATCTGGACGATCAACACAAACCAAGCTCAAAGGTTTTTAATTGTGTTCTTTGTTATTTCAATGAGTTGGACAATGCTATCAAACTCTAGTCGTCTTTTTAGTCTTTATTTTTTTAGTTGATCTATATTTATGTTGTATGGACAGTTAATAACTTTAGTAGTAGTTTAGAGGAAGAAAAATGGAAAATTCAACTTCACTGACATAATACTCGGATTCTCCTGAATGAAAATGATGGTTTCTCCTATCCAACAAAAAAAAATATAGCTATCAAATTAGGGATTCTTTTGGGTAACAAAACTGACTGGTTGCGAATGTTACTAGAAACAGACAGCTAATGCCAGTACTAGATGTCAATCCACAGGTCGGGGTTGTTTCTGTGACATTGATAGGATAACCTCAATGTCGACCAAAAATAAATATTTTAGAGTTAGAACTTTCAAAATTTTGACATCTTTTAGTTTCAAATTATTTTCCTACTGAACAATCTCCATTCACAAGAAATTGCACTGTACCAATTTGTTAAACTCCTCCCTTTCCGCATCCCCATTGTGACTTATTTTTCACGCTGTGTAATAAGTGTTACAAAAGCCATATGTGTTGATTTGTAGCTTTTTCTCGACAGTCATTTGTGGCTTTACTTATGTTCTATGTGTTCGACAGATGCAAAAGTGGATAAAGAGGATCCAAAAAGCTATGGTATAACAATCTGCTTTAATCATCAAGATTATGCTTTGATTTTCAAGTTGCTTATTGACTAAATATTTTTCTCACAAAAGTGGTGTCTTCTGTATTAAAAATGTCTAAGCAATTAACTTTTTTTTCCTTTAGGCTGTACTGCTTGTTATATGATTTTCATGATCTTGTAAAAGTAATGATCTCGTTAAATGCGAATTAGATTTCAATTGTATTGTATTGTGTTGGAAAGTTCCGTTGTTACTAAACCTGCAGTTGACTCACTTCCTAGTTTTGTTAATTTTCTTTAATCCTGTTAGAACTTTAGGTGATATATTCCATGCAAAAGCTTGCTAACATAGTACCAAGGTGAAATATCAATGCTAATCGCAAAGGGGTATTGATTATTCCTAGAATAGTCTAGTGCGACTAATATCCTAATTGATGAAGTGCACTATACTCGGAATATATGTAAGATGAATTAAACGTCAAATTCAAATATATATTTTTAAGATGGAAATTTGCGATGGAAAAGCTAGTAAGAGATTAGAGGGAAGAGTGATTGGGAAGTCCAAACACTTGTTCACTTAGGTTTCATATATCCTGCAAGGTTGAAATGCCTCCATGTATGTCTTCGCTGCCAAAGTTGGTCGTATGCCCAGTCTTGGTTTTCATGCTACACTGATGCGATTGCGAACTTGCTGTGCTATAGGTATTCATTTTTTTAATATGATATTCTCACATTTCTATGCAAAGTCTTATGGTCTTTGGCTCATGATCCTGAATTCTAATCAGATTCAGTTGGTATTCCAATGGGTATGACAATAGGCTTGACAAATGGTCCGATCACTGCATTTTGGTGCAAATTTTTCACTTATTTTGGGAGCCAAGCCACATGGAGGACTAGCCAAACTAATTGCTTGCACCCTATGCATGGGAAAACCATTAAGAGGACTACTTGCACACTAATTGCCCGCCTTAGCATTAATTACTCCTCTGGCCTACACTCTTAACTCTTAAGTCTCTAAGGATGGATGCAACTTAAGCAGCCTAAGATCAACTCCTCCCCTATTCCCATGATTGTTGATG
Organism: Boesenbergia rotunda; assembly: GCA_024364735.1. NCBI lineage: Eukaryota > Viridiplantae > Streptophyta > Magnoliopsida > Zingiberales > Zingiberaceae > Boesenbergia > Boesenbergia rotunda. Next base: position 356,894 of record JAGFNQ010003002.1, on the reverse strand, counting down.
TAGTACATTATTTGCTCCCAGTCCTTATGTCTATGGTTTCCCCTGCAAGTATATCATACCATGGCAGTGGGAAATGTCATTCTTGCCTTCTTGGCCATAGACAAGGTAATCTCTTTCTCTTTTTCCATTAGTTTGCAGTGACATTCTATTTGTGTTCCAGTAGTAAAATGCATATTGCCCTGATATATATATATATATATATATATATATATATATATATATATATATATAAAATTTCCTCTTGCATAGGAGAAAAATATTTTCCATGTGTTCTGACATATTTTCTTGTCTCCATTACTAGTGTCAAAAGGCAAGAAGCGGAAGGTTCAATCTGACCTTCAGGTTTGTGTTCTATATGCGGCTTTTCCTGCTCTAGGATTACCTGCTGTGTGATTATACCCCACCTTATTTTTTTGATGTTGGAATTTTGTCTTATAGTGATAACATGTCAGATTGAATGCTCCAAGTAAAAATGTCTCTTCCACAAAATATTTGATGTAAAACAGATTGTGTTAAATTAAGAATATATGCTAAAATAATTTCCTTTAATTTATTTTCTTTATGAATAATTAATGAGAAATTTGAGAGATTTTATCCTTGTAAAAACTCACAGTAGCACCCTGAAGTAATTGATTTAAGGACAATTTACCAAAACATACTCTCAATTTTCATATTCACCAAAATATGTCCCTGTTTTTATTTTTTTTTACCAAAATACACACTTCCCTTTATTTCTTTCTGATTGTATTCTTCCATTTCAAATTTTTTTTCATCAATCTGGTCAGAAGTTGATCTTGTTAGAAATCATCTTGTGACAACATTGTCACATGCAAGTTTGTGATAATGCAGTTTAAGGATTCTTTGTGCCTAAAAAAATCACTTTGCATAAATGCTGATTTCAATGAGCTATGTTAGTGCATACTCCTTTTTTTTTTCAGTTCACTTTCACCTAAACATGCTGATTTCAGAATTAGCTCACGTCTCATGTTCAACAAGAAGATCAAAATCAGCTCATGATAATATTTTCGTTTCAATTTTTTTGTGTAAGTTTATTTCCACCTAAAATGTTCTTGGGGATGTTCACATTTTACAGGTATAAACAAACTGATTTCAGATTCAACCTGCAATCTGATTTCATGATAACAAGCTGATCTAAAGTAAATTTGTACAACATTTTCACTTGAAATCTTATGTGTGAGTGCACCTCTTTTAATCTTCATTTTGGTTATCCTTGCATTTGGAAGGTGTCTAAACAACTCTCTTAAGTTGGTTTCGAAATCAATCTGCAAGGTGATTTGAGAATCAGCTTGCATTTGAAGCTTGATTGGATCTACTGGAGGGAATTTGAATGCAAGAGTATAATAGGAAAGAAGAGAGAAGGTTGCATATTGGAAAAAAATGAAAATAAAAGGGCGTTTTGGTAACTCTGGAAAACCAGGACACATGCTTTGGCATATTGCCCTTAATTTAATGAATATCTATCTTTGACCAAAGAGAACTACTAGAATATTTAGTACTGAGGATCCATTGCCTAATCAGATACTATTTAACATAGACGGGTCAAAGTTCAGTAGAAAAAATAGTGAGATATGAACTTATGTAAATATATTTTTAGTAATGACAACTACAAAAATTAACTTTTAAAAATAATTTATATTGTGCATTTGTCAATATTCTTAACTGTTAGAATATCCTAAATATTAGGGATAAGTATTGATTTAGTATCCTAAATATTAGGGATAAATATTGATAGGATTTGATTTATTCCTTTGAAAAGGTCCTAGTTTTGGTATATAAATAGGGCTAATCTTTGTATCTCTTGTATCACATAATAATTATCAAATAACATGGTATCAGAGCGTTAGGGTTTAGGGTTCGCGATTCCTTCTCACGGCGCGGCTTCTCTCGGCGCACGTTCTTCTCCCGAACGCAATTCCTTCTCACTGCGCGATTCCTGCCCACGGCGCGACGTCTCTCAATGCGCGTTCTCCTCCCAAACGCGTCTCTCCTCCACAACAAGACTTGCGTGCGACCTTCCTCCCCGTGCGTCTTCCTCGCATCGGCTGCCCCGCGCAAAGCATCCACCGCCTTCGATCTCGCTCGCGACCTGGGAGGGCGATCCTGCCCAAGGGTCGCCACTGTCTCTCACGCACGCCGCCGCACGCCTCTCGCACACAGCATCCGCCGCCGCCTTTGACTGCCCATTCACGCACATCAGCGCCTGCATCTGCCATCAGCGAGCCGGATCTCCTGTCGCTCGCGCACGCCGCCGCCGCCCTTGACTGCCGATTCACGCACATCAGCGCCTGCATCTGCCATCAGCGAGCCGGATCTCCTGTCGCTCGCGCACGCCGCCGCCCTTGACTGCCGATTCACGCTCATCAACGCCTCTCGGCTACTCGCGCACGCACGCCGCTGCCCTCGCCTATCACTGAATCTCTTCCACGGGGATCTGAACCTTGCTGTTGAAGGATCAAACCAAGGCCAAGATCCTCCAAGACTACCAGGCCGCCGGCGTGACGCTCTGTAGAAGAAATCTCCATCCACGTTTAATTTGTCATGGCTACCTCCGGCACTACGAAATCGGATCCTTCAATTTTTACCAACCACGTCACGACACCGCTATCGTCGGAGTTGTTGGATGGTAAGAATTATTTCTCTTGGTCCTCTCACATTAAACTCTGGCTTGTTGGACAGGGTTATAAGACACATCTCACCCAAACTAAGGAGGATATTCAAGTCACAGATCGTCCTTTATGGAAAAAGGTTGATGCTCAGTTGTGCTGTATTATCCGGGCTACTATTCATCCATCTCTTAGGGATGTCTTCCGCACTCATATCACCTGCAAGGATGTTTGGATACAGGCTCAACAACTGTTTACAAACACTTCTCGGCGACTTTATCAAGTTTGTGAAGACCTCATGAATATCCTTAGTATCCGTCAGATAGAAGATTCTATGTCAACTTATCTGGGATCAGTCTCTAGCCTTCTATGCGAGTTCAATGACCTACTCCCACCTGCGGCCACTCCCGTTGCAGAGCTTGAAAATCGGAAGAAATTTTTTATATCTTTGGCATTATATGGTCTGCCCACAGATTACTCTCATATTCGTGATCAAATCTTAGGCAGCCCTATAGAGGCCACCATGGACTTTACCTGGGCGACTCTCCTCCGTGTCCTAGCCAAAATCTCGGCAACTCCATCTTCTGTTCCTGTTGACTCTTCGGCTTTGGTTTCTCGGAACAATAACAAACCTCCACCTCGTAAGGGTGGCAAAGGACATCCTTGTTGTGATCATTGTCATCGACCAGGACACACGATTGATAAATGTTGGAGTCTCCATGGTCGACCTCCGCGTGCTGCTCAGATCGCCCAATCTCCTGTCACTTCTTCAGCTTCCACTTCACAGTTAATTCCGGCTTCGACTCCACAGCCTTCCTATGATGACTTTCTGAAATGGTATGAGGATCGACGGGATTCTAATTCCCTTGCTGTCGTTACACAAGCTGGTAATTCCTTTGCTGGCATATCTCGCTCTTCGAGTCCTTGGGTACTTGACTCTGGGGCCACCGATCACATCACCTGTAATAGATCTCTTTTTTCCTCGTTATCTACTTCCTGTTATTTACCCTTTGTCACCATGGCAAATGGTTCTCAAACTCAGTCCCAAGGTGTTGGTAGTGTTCATTCTTCTCCATCTCTTCCCATTCAGAATGTTCTTTATGTCCCCGGAGCTCCTTTTAATTTATTATCAATAAGTCTGCTTACTCGGTCTCTTGATTGTGTCATCTCGTTTACTAAATCCTCTGTTTCATTGCAGGACCGGAATACGGGGAGGATGATTGGCTTCGGATGTGAGGCTCATGGTCTATATCGACTTCACCAAAACTCTTTCATTGGTACAACGGCGACATCTCCACTTGTGATTCATGCTCAGTTAGGGCATCCTGGTCTCGATAAGTTAAAACAATTACATCCTAGTCTATCTCACTTAAAGTCTTTATCTTGTGAGTCATGTCAGTTAGGTAAGCATGTACGTAGTTCGTTTTCTCCTCGCATTATAAATCGGGCTACGTCTCCCTTTGCTTTGGTTCATTCCGATATTTGGGGTCCAAGTCGTGTTACCTCTACATTAGGGTCACGATATTTTGTTACTTTTATAGACGATTTCTCCCGTTGTTCTTGGTTATATCTGATGAAGGATCGATCCGAACTATTTTATATTTTCCAATCTTTTTTTAATGAAATAAAAACACAATTTGGTATCCCTCTCCGATCCTTACAGAGTGATAATGCACGTGAGTATCTATCTACCCCGTTTCAGACCTTCTTGGCAACTCACGGCATATTACATCGGAAGTCTTGTCCTCATACTCCTCAACAGAATGGAGTCGCAGAACGCAAAAATCGTCATCTTCTAGAGACCACCCGGGCTCTTCTCCACCACTCTCATGTTCCTCTACGGTTTTGGGGTGAAGCCGTACTTACTGCATGTTATCTTATCAATCGCATGCCTTCCTCTACTTTACAGGGTCAAATACCTTATCATATACTGTATCCAAATCAGCCCCTTCATCCTTTACCACCTAGGGTCTTTGGTTCTACATGTTTTGCTCATGCTCTTGATCCTGGAATTGATAAACTCTCTCCTCGGTCGCATAAATGTGTTTTCCTTGGGTACCCACGGTCTCAGAAAGGGTACAAGTGTTATTCCCCTACTCTTCGTCGGTATTTCATCTCTGCTGATGTCACGTTCTTTGATTCGGTTCCTTTCTTTGGGCCTTCAGAATCGTCTTCCGAGTTTCCTTCTTCTGTGCCTGTATCAGTCTTTTATCCTCCGGAGGACTCTCTATCACCTTCAGCTCCAATTTCTCCTCCGTTGCAGGTTTATCAGCGTCGTCCTAAGCCAGCTTTGCCGCCAGCCATGGGATCATCTCTGGAGCCAGATCCTACACCCCTTCCTCCGGTCGAGTCGTCTGAATCTGATATTCCCATTGCACTTCGGAAAGGTATACGTTCCACTCGTAATCCCTCTCCACATTATGTATCTATGAGTTACCATCGTCTTTCTCCTTCCTATTATTCTTGTCTTTCCTCTTTGTCGTCTGTTTCTGTTCCGAAGAATGCAGGAGATGCATTTGCCCACCCGGGATGGAAACAGGCTATGCTGGACGAAATGAGTGCTTTACGGAGCTGTGGGACTTGGGATCTCGTTCCTCTACCACCAGGAAAGTCAGTTGTTGGTTGTTGATGGATATATACGGTGAAGATTGGTCCAGACGGAACGGTTGATCGACTTAAAGCTCGTCTCGTTGCTAAAGGTGATACTCAGGTCTTCGGATTGGATTATGAGGACACGTTTTCTCCTGTTGCCAAGATGTCTTCTATACGCTTACTCATGTCCATTGCTGCGATTCAACATTGGCCTCTATATCAGTTGGACATCAAGAATGCATTCATACATGGTGACCTGCTCGAAGAAGTCTACATGGAGCAACCTCCGTGTTTTGTTGCTCAGGGGGAGTCTTCTGGTCTTGTGTGCCGCTTGCGAAAATCTTTATATGGTCTCAAACAGTCACCCAGAATATGGTTCGGTAGATTCAGTATTGTAATTCAACAGTTTGGCATGACTCGAAGCAATGCTGACCATTTTGTCTTTTATCGCTACTCATCTACTGGTTGCATCTACCTAGTGGTTTATGTTGATGATATTGTCATCACGGGTAGTGATCATCTTAGAATCTCACAAGTGAAACAACATCTTTTCAAACATTTTCAGACAAAGGATCTCGGCAGACTCAAATATTTCTTGGGGATAGAAGTAGCACAGTCCAGAAATGGGATCATTATATCCCAAAGAAAGTATGCAATGGATATTCTAGAAGAAACAAAAATGTTAAACTCAAAGATAGTTGACAACCCTATGGATCCTAATATCAAGCTCTTGCCAAATCAGGGGGAGCCTCTACCAGATCCTGAACGATACAGGCGATTAGTAGGGAGACTAAGTTATCTTACTGTTACTCGTCCAGATATCTCATTCGCAGTAAGTGTAGTAAGTTAGTTTCTCAACTCTCCATGTAAAGAACATTGGGATGCTGTAATTCGCATTGTTCGATATATCAGAGGCGGTCCAGGAAAGGGTCTTTTATACGAAGACAAAGGACACACTCGAATCATAGGATATTCTGATGCAGATTGGGCAGAATCTCTCAGTGATAGGAGATCTACTTCTGGTTTTTGTATATTTATGGGAGGTAACCTTATTTCTTGGAAAAGCAAAAAGTAGAATGTTGTGGCAAGATCCAGTGCAGAGGCAGAATATCGAGCTATGACTATAGCCAGTCAAGAGCTTATATGGCTTAAACAGTTGCTCCTGGAGTTAAAGTTTGGAGATGTCACACAAATGTCACTTATATGTGATAACCAGGCCGCCATGCATATCGCTTCAAATCCAGTTTTTCATGAGAGGACAAAGCATATTGAAGTCGAATGTCACTTCGTCAGAGAGAAAGTCATATCTGGAGAAATATCTACTACTTTTGTTAACTCACATGATCAGCTAGCAGATATATTTACTAAGTCACTGAGAGGTCCTCGAATTGACTACATATGTAACAAGCTAGGTGCATATAATTTATATGCTCTCGCTTGAGGGGGAGTGTTAGAATATCCTAAATATTAGGGATAAGTATTGTTTTAATATCCTAAATATTAGGGATAAGTATTGATAGGATTTGATTTATTCCTTTGAAAATGTCCTAGTTTTGGTATATAAATAGGGCTAATCTTTGTATCTCTTGTATCACATAATAATTATCAAATAACATTAACCATTAAAGAATTGAAAGGACAGATTTGTTTAGTAAGAAAGAAGAGATATCAATATTGCACTAAGATTGAAATACCTTAAATCACTTTTAGGCATGTTAATTTGAGTTCCATAAATTACTCTACCCCTCACACTTTCATGTCTAATCTATTCTATTTGTCTAACTATATAATACATCTTACCCTATTTTTTCTTATTTCATTGTTTAATAAAAAAATGATTAATGAGGTTGGGTAACGTCGAACCTTGGGCGACCGGCCCGACCTCACGGAAGTTTTCCACCGGCCGTCATTATTTCATTGTCAAATAGACCTATACCTAGCTGTTCTTGAGATCATTAAAATTTTAATTTGATCCTTCTACTATGCTACACATGCATCGTAGCTTTCTCGTTTTTGCTATATTAACTTATGTTTTATTTTTAAACTAGGCATTTGATCCTTCTATATTAACCTACACTGCATCACATGTATCATATGCAATACGGTTGGCTTCAATATGCTGGACCAGACAGCTCATGTGGTTCTTGCATTTATATATGTGAAATTCTAACATTGAAATTGTAATTAATTCAAACCAGTTATTTTTTCTGTCCATGTCATTTGCAAAAGCATTCACCAAGAATATTTATCACTGATGGAAATTTCTACTACTAATGTAAAGTAATACAAATTTTGTTGACTTGTGTGAACCTATAATTGAAAATTTTGTTACAGTACCGCCAGTATGTTTAACATCAGTAATCATCATACATTCTGTTATCATTATTATATATGCCTTTTTCTCTAACATTCACCACATAACTGGTTTGGTATTTATATGACAAAATCATTAATTATTTCCAAGTTCATGAAAATTTTATGTAACTCCTTATCTCTATGCCTTATAATAGTTGTCTTAATTTTCTGATTAACATCTATTACTGACTTTCTGAGCATGGAATTAAATTGATGTCTCTAAATTTATTTATTTCTTGGTCTTCTCTCAATAACCCTTTCCCATAATAGTATGGTATGACTCAACAACGTTATCCTTCTATTATTGAAATTATAGTATAGGTCACCTTTATTCTTAAAATGTGTATCAAATAACTTTTCATCCTTTCCTCAGACATCTAACATCTTCTTGAAAAATTTAGTTATCCAAATTATAACATAATCTTCTTAATTCTTCAAAACTTCAATAGAATATATTTCTATAGCTTTACCCATGAACATTTTCTTAAAAGCTTCTTTAATCTTATTCATTTTATATTATAAATCCATGATTCCTAAACTTAGTGTTTAGGATCTTCTTTGTAAATCCACCTAACTAATTTTTTTGTCACTTTATAAGCACTACGTCTGGTTCATTTCAGTAATATGTTTACTTTTGTAGAAAACACCTAATGTCTTACATGTTCTTATAAGTTAGGATGAGAAGATACCAGATAGTCTTGTGAAATTGCAATTTCCTGTAACTCTCAAGAAGCAGTTGGTTGACGAATGGGAATTTGTTACTCAGATGGGTAAGGTAAATCTTCCTCCTTTGTTCTTTTGGAAATGCATTAAACTAACTTATACTTCCAAAATTTACCTTACTGTAGTAACTAGTTGTAATCAATCAACCCTTTTGGGTGAAGCCATGCTGAGTGGTTCCTTTACTTGCTCAACTATCTGAGAATTATATTGTTTTTTGGGGGTTACCAGATAATGAAATGTTTAGCGTACATTGAATTTAAACCGAATGATGCATGAAATGGCAACCATGAAATGGTTTGCATCTAGAAGTTTCTGGGTATTTGAGGAACTCATGTTGATAAGGGCAATGGATAGAAGAAGTCTGTGCAGTTTGATATGTTAATCATGAATCCTCATATGACTTTTAGTGTGTTTTGCCAAATGACGTAACTTTTAATCATGAATCCTTTCACTGCAAACATGTTTGGTGATTATTAGTTGATTGGACTTAAAATTTAAAAAACTGAATATTGGAGGACAATGTTACTGAAAAAATGATCAAACATTTTGAACATATCATCAAGTTTTTGGATGATTCCCCCCTAGAATCACAGTTTTTGAGTCCTTGTACACAATTCACAATAAACAAAACCTAGTTTGGATGGTGGTCCAAAGTTTGCATCTGTCGCTGGTACTAGTATGTTTTGTTCAGGATGACACCGATGACAAAAAATTTGGGAACCATGATGCAAAATCCAAAGTCTCGGTCCACCATTTATACCATTTTGCTTAAACCAAAATTGCACAATGGTAATTGAAAATTTATGGGTTTTCTACTGCAAGTGGTATCTGTGCTCTTAGCTGTTTAAAAAAAAGCAGTAGTTATATCCAATTCAAGTGATATATGGTTGGTTAGATATTGCATGCCTTTTTGCATATTGGGGTTTTACCTATCATGACTCCAATCCATGACTCTAACTTGAATTTTTGCTGTATTTAATCACAATATAAATACTATAGAGAACCTCGGTCATCTTCATTATTTCTAACCAACTAGGTAGTAAATCATACTCTTAATTCAAATTGTGGCAGATAGTGTTCCTCGGTCCCTTGTTAGATATTATTGCCCCTCTTTTGAGGATGAATCTAATTGTTATGTTTGAATATAAAATTTTGCATTTTTCATATACGTACCTGCTTAGATTGAATTGTTCCATTTACTTGCTAGGCCAAACTAGTAGCCCCCAAATGCTTAATCCCCAGTGAACAATAGCTCATTCAATTAAGTTTATAAAGCTTTTTGAAACCCACAACTTATCATGCTGGTATCATGGGACTAAATTGGGGTGTCACACATTCCATTTGGTGAGTTTACTTACTAGTAAGTCGCAAAGAGTGCTATAATTGCTAAGCAACAAACCAACATACAATTTTATCTTTGTTCTCATTTTTGATGCCCCACATTTCGACTCTGAGCCATTTACAACTAGGCATCCAACCTCACTTTGGTTTGACCTATAATTTAACTCTTATATGATCAATGATGGTAGTTGTTTATGAACATATTTATACAAATTGCAAACAGACAGAGATAAGTACCATGCATTTTTATTCATAGATGAGTGCACGAAATTCATTTCTAGATAAAACTATACCACATGGTAAATTTGTTTATCTACATATGAACATGTAAATATTATGATTGGTCTCTGCATTTAAGGAATAAAAGAACAGTGCTATAATTATATTGTCTCATATCATCATTGAATTTTTTTCTTTAATATCTTGTTCACCTATTCTACATTTTATGTGTGGCATCAATGTTATGATTTGTGCATCAGTTTTCAGTTAGTGTGACAGTGTCTCTATTGCAGCTAGTGAAACTTCCTCGTTCTCCAAATGTTGATGAAATCCTAAAGAAGTACCTTGATTTTCAGATACAGAAAGATGGGATGTAAGTTTTGGGTTCCCAAACTGCAAAAGGCTAATTTGCATTATACTTTTATTGACTTGTAATTGTTTTTTTTTTGTATTAATAATCCATACCCCAGTTTATTTCTTTCTTTCTTTTGCACCATTATCTTCTGCTGATATGGCTTCTCTTGGGTACTTTGCTGTAAATCTTATATGTTTCTCTCCCTCAAGATTCAGTCAGTGATAGTTAACGACTCTTTTTTTTTTATCTAAATTTCTAAAGTGCAAATATTCACATCTTATGGCCTTCCATCTTTGTTCACCGAATATAGTAATGTATATTGACATGAGATAACAAGGAAAAACTGAAAAATAGTTTGTGTTCTTTTGTTCCAGTATGGAGTTTAAATAATTTGCTATTGCATTAAATCCCTGTGTTACCCACCTTATTACTTCAAAATGCTAGTTTCCTTTTTTTATACAATTGATTTCCTACAATTTCAGTTGGGAAAATTCCTTAATGGTCATATAGGTATCTGTTTTGGTACCCAGCTTAGTATTGCTTCTTTCAACATGAGGGTAACCTTATTGTGCTACCTTATTTTAGAATCTTGAGGTACTTTTCTTAGCATATAACGTCTTTCCGGCTACTTGCTACTGCGAGAATGATTTCTATAAAATTCATAGGATAACTGAGTCAGTTGGTGAGATGCTTAAAGGCTTGCGTTGCTATTTTGATAAAGCATTACCAGCAATGCTTTTGTACAAAAAGGAGCGGCCACAATATCATAAAACAATTCGTGATGATGTGTCTCCTTCAACAGTGTATGGAGCAGAACATCTTTTGCGCCTTTTTGGTATGCTCTTATACATGATTTGTTCTATTACCTCAATTGAATAACATTTTTATCTTAATTTCAGGCTTTTCTCATACATTTATATTGCCTATAAAAAACATTTTACTGTTGTGGCAGATATTGCCATGTACATGCACATTAATATGTAGAGTATTGTGCACTCGCTTAGCTTTGTCCACCAGATGTTCTACACTAGACCTTTATTGCTTAAATTTCAGTTGATGGTACGCCACTACTTGTGTCGAAACAATAGGAGCCAAAATCTTGTTAGCATACACATTGCCCCAAAGGGCAGGGTGATGTGGTTAGGCCCTCGAATGATAAACCAAGCATCTTGGAGTTCAAGACTCAGATGCGGTGTATTATAGAGGAATTTTCCCTTACTGGGTAGCGAACCTGAGAACATTGGATATTAGGATGGGCTTTCACGTGCACTTATTCGATTTGGTGGCCGGTGGAAAATTTCTCTGTGGTTGGGTTGGCAACCAGAATTATACGAGTTGAAGGCTTGGATACCGGACGCTTATCAATTTTTTTGTTAGCATGCACACAGTGGACTATTTTTTTTTTATTATTTGTAATTTAAATATATATGATGATATAATAGAGATAGAGTCCAATGGCGTAGAAGAATCCATATAGTCGACCCCACCTAGCGGGGTAAGACTTGGTTGATGTTATTATAGTAATGTTGATTCAACATATGGTGAATGCCTTACATATTAATGAATGTGTTAAATTTCTTTTTTTTTGTCTATAGTGAAGTTGCCTGAACTACTTGCCTGTGTCAACATGGAGGAGGAAGCACTTGCAAAATTACAAAAGAAATTGTTGGACATCCTCAGGTATGTTTTGTTCTTTCTGAAATATTTTCTTATTGATTAGCATTAGATATTTGAGATTTCTTGTTTGCATTCTATGCCAAAGTGATCATCCTAACAATATCTTTTCCCCAGTTTTAATTTCAATTATCATATACTTATAATGGCTTCCAACTTTGCGATGCATATTTATTTAAGCATTAATCGTGGATAAAAGTATTCATAAATAATCATCAAAAATTTTGGCCTGTACGTAACATTGCTTTTCCTTCCAGGTTTTTGCAAAAAAATCAGAGCACCTTTTTCCTTTCAGCTTATGATGGTGCCGCTGGAGGAGCGGATGAATCTGATGCCAAATAGAAAGTCCACATTGCAATACGTTAAACTCCAAGTGAGCTAACCTGTTCCTGTGAAATACTTGAATGGTTTTGCTACCAGTTTGTACATTAACACGAGATGCTTGAGCCAGTCTTTAGCAAAAGATTGGCTTTGCCTGTTCAATTAAGCTACAGCTAGTAAAAACATGACTTGTCCATCGAACAATGTTAATGAAAACTGCTGGCACCTTGTGAGTAAATCCAGATTCTTGTGATGGGCTTCGTTAATTGCTTACTTGCTTGAGAGGTGGTGGTTGAACAAGTGAGTAATTTAAGTGGCAATTTAGAAGGATAAATTGGTTTTTCTGTCTACTTGACAATTTTCCTAAATGATAAACTGGCTTGGTTTTTCTGTCTAGAACAGGATTATTCGTAGTTCGGTTGGAATAAATGTCTGGACATTACAATGTAAAAGATTAATTAATTCGTCACTGCTCTGATCCTACGGTAGGGGGGACGGCGGCGGAGATCAGCACCGCCTTCTCCAACACCTGGACCGCATCCTTCATGGAAGGCCTCCGATGTGGCGCCACCGCGCAGCAAGCGAATCCCAGCCTGAAGCAGCTCAGCAACGCCTCCTCCCTCCCCTCCGCCTCCCCCCTCACGATCGGGTCCGCCATCCTTAGAACCCGGTTCCTCTCCTCCTTCATGAACCCCACCGACCCCTGCCCGATCTCTGCCTCCGAAAGCGCCCTCCCGGCGACCAACTCAAGCAGCAGCGCCCCGAAGGAATACACGTCCCATTTCGCGTTGGGCTTCAGGTTCTTCAGCCGCTCCGGCGCCTGGTACCGGGCCGCCGTCGCCAATGCCGCCGCCCCCGTGGAGGAGGTCGATGCGCGAGGACTGACTTCGGTGACCCCGGACGACGCCGGCGACGGAAGCTCCGTCGAATTGCTGCTGCTCTGAAACTGCACCGGCCGCTTAGTTCCGAAGAGTCGCGCCGACGCGCTTAGCCGGGGACCGCCGTTACCGGAGATGAGGCGCTCCAGGCCGAAGTCGGCGATCTTGGGCTGCATCTCTGAGTCCAGGAGAACGTTGCTTAGCTTGATGTTGCCATGGGTGGCCTTCTTCTCGTGAAGGTAAGCGAGCCCCCTGGCCAGTCCTATCGCCGCCCCAAGCCGCGATTCCCAGTTCAGGTGCGACGACGCCGACGAGCCGACCTTCTCTGAGAACAACAAACAATCACACAGCGTTGAATAAAATTCGTATTTATGAGGGGGAAAATGAGAAGCTTACTGGTAAATGAGACATTGACGAGGCTGCCCTTCGAGGCGAAGTCATGGATTAGGAGCTTCTCGTCGGCGCCCCAGTAGAAGCCACGGAGGCGGAGTAGGTTCGGGTGGCGGAATTTGGCGATGCCGCGGACCTGCGCCTCGAAGTCCTTCAGTCTGTCGAAGGTGCTGCCATCGCCGATGCGACGCACGGCGAGGGCTGTGCCATCGGCGAGCACCGCCTTGTAGACGATGCTCGACCCGGTGGCGCCGATCACGAAAGCTGAGGCCTTGAGCAGGGTTTCGAGCTCCAGCTGCGGTTCGCCATCGACGGTGACGAGGGTGGCTCTCTGTGGCTTCAGCTGCCGCGGCGGCGGCGGGGTCCCGCATCCGCTGCCGTCCTCCCTCCCTCTCCCCCTGTGGAGTTCTTCCTCTGTTTCTGTTTCCGCAGACGAGGACTCGCCGGAAGTTTCATCGCTGCAATCTCCATTCCCTTTCTTGGTCAGACAACATGGAAATCCGCCGATGAAGTGGCATTCAGGATCAGTCGCCGGCGGTTGCTGCTTCTCTTGGTTTGTTTCTTTTCTCCGTTCGCTTTTCTTCTTTTCCGCTTGGTACACGTAAAAGAAAATTGCTAAAAGAAGGCCGATTCCGGCCATGTCTCCGACTGCTATCGCAATGACTACCGCGGGCCGGAGCCTGCCCTGCCCTTTCCCGCCATTCGTCGGTGAATTCCCTTCCGCGTTCTTAGGAAGGACGGCGATGGCGGGAGGAGACTTGGCTGTAAGTGGAGCTTCCGTGTCGGAATCCGGCGGTTTATAAAAGAACGTAGAAGGGATCGTGCACAGATTCTCGAGTGGCTCCCCACAGAGACCCGGATTCCCGGCGAACGCTGCCGGCTTCTGCAACGCGAAAGCTCCTTCCTGAGGAACCGATCCGGTGAGGTTGTTGAAAGCCAAAGACACTGTGGCGTTCAGCGGAATCACCGACGCCAATGCCGGCGGGATCACGCCGCTTAACTGGTTGTGCGACAAGTTCAGGTACCGGAGCCACCGCCCGCCGAAGCCCGTAGGGATTGTGCCGTTGATGAGGTTGGAGCTCAGGTCCAAGTATTCAACCTGGCCGAATCCTCCATCTGTGAGCTCGCCGGAGAGGTAATTATTTGCGAGGGAGACAACGGTAAGGCTCGGAAGCAGGGCTAGGGTGGTCGGCACTGCGCCTTCCAAGGCGTTGCCGGAGAGATTTAACACTTGGAGGTTACTCAACCGTCCGGCGTCGAGCTCGGGGAACTCCCCGGAAATCTCGTTTTCAGCCAGCGACAAGACTCGCAACTCAGACGCGTTGAGAATGGACGCCGGGAGTGTGCCATTAAGCGCGTTGCCAGAGAGGTCGAGGTGGCGGAGGTGCTCCAGAAGGCCGAGCTCAGGCGGGATTCCTCCCAAGAGCCGGGAGTCGGGAAGAATCAAAGAGACGACGCGGGAGGCGACGGACACAGTGGCATTGCTTAAACAGGGGAACCCCATGCAAGCGACGCCATTCCAGAAGCACGGCGTGGCATCGTCGGCGTTCCAATCCTGAAGCCTCGCGAGGGGGTCGGAGACGACGGAGCGCTTGAAGTGGAGCAGCAGCTCTCCATCATCGTCGAAGCCAAACGCCGAGGCAACGAGTAGAAGGAAAGGCAAGAACAGAGAAAGAACACCGGCGAACTGCAACTTGGAACTCTTCATGTCTCAGTCGAACAAAGAGTATGAAACAGAATGGATTGGTACTGCTGTAACCAACATAAATAGTCTAATCGAGATTTGTCGAAAACATAGGAAGACATTGACTTCCATGATTTGGGGACTCGATTGCATCTTCAAAACAAAGACTGTAAGAACTAGCCACCCGAAAACAGAGGACAGTAACTCTGTGACCTCGATTTCACAGCTCGCCGTGGCGTCTTCTAAACTCACGCGAGGAGAGAGCCGACGTCAAGACAAGTACTGTGTCAGCTACTGCTGCTCGAGAAGAGCAAGTCGCCAACTGCGAGAAGTGAGGGCAACAAGTTTTCGGTGCTGATTGCTCGATCGATCTGTCCTCACGCTTGTCGCCGTTCGTGTCCGAGATTGAAGCTGCTTTCTCTTTTCTTCGAGACAAATTGGCTTTCGACACGCTTCGTATTGCCAGCCGTTGTTGTAATTCTTGGTAGTCACTGCTTCTGTGAGCTGACAAAGACGCAGAGTCGACTCACGGGATAAGTGGGATCCCTGTCTCTTGTGACGAATCTTATGTGGCCAGAGGTGGACCAATTCATATCCTCATAGTAGGACTATTCCCGTTCTGCTAAAATTTAGAGCAATGATAGAGAACGTGAAATTTTAACGTGAAATTCAACGTGAATGACGTGACATTTTTTATATACACGTCCGATTATCGCTCGGACAATGGCGGCGGCCTCCGGCCGCCGCCCCGAACAAAACTATAACCTGGGGGGACGGGTGAACCCGTCGAGGATCGGTGCAATTGGATTTCATGTTGGATTCACGTTGAGTTTTTCATGTTCCCAATCATTTTCTTAAAATTTATTCGTGTTTGGCACTAGCTGGCTCAAGGAAACAAAAGAGGCCATATCTTCGAGATAAAATAGGGTAGATTTTATGTCTCATTTTACCTCCTGATCCGTGTGTCTCACTTTCCGGCGACGATCGGGGAGTTATTTAATCGTCGATCGGATAACATCGGCGGTCTTTGGCCGTCGCCTCGAATAAAATTATATCCTGGGGGTACGCGAACCCGTCGGGATCGCAGCAATTACGATCTCGTAGGATTCACCGTCGAATCCGATGAGATTGCAATTGCAGTGATTTCGATCGGTTCATCATTCTTCCAGAATATCAAAAACTATCTGATCCCGTCGCGAAGCGAGGTGGCGATCCCGTGGGCCGGATGGTCTCCCGGGTGGCACGAGCTGGGGAAGTGGCAAAGACCTGGTGGCGCTCCGGCTTAGTTATGCAAAACAGCGACCGTCAGTAAACCCGCCGGGAGTTTCCTCGGTCAGGTACTCCGACGGTCAAGTCAGTATCCGCAGGCGCAATAGTGGAATTGAATTAAACTGAGACAGTTGATTAGAGAGTTCGCGCGCGCATACCTACGGTAGGGGGAGTGCAGAATTTATATAGCCGGGGAGGACTGACATCCCTTGTCCGTCATCGACGAGACAAGGGTGTGATACCTGTCAGCCCGTACGAGAGTGCTAAGGAGCTGCGCGACAGGGCGCGGGGTGCTCAGGAAGTACGATAGTACTGGATTGGCGGACTGGCCGCAAGATGTGTCAGAACCGAGTAAGGCGTGTGGTACCCCGACATCAGGGCCATACCCTGGTTATGATGATATAGGTGGCCTAGAGACGAAGTAGTCCGAGCCTTGAGCACCGACCGGCGAGTCCGGGTGTCAAGGACCGGGTCAGGTATTGGTTAGGGAGCGTGGGCAGCCACGCGCCCGACTGGGAGTGTTGAGACGCAGAATATTCCCTGAGTCGGGGTTTACCGGGACATGTTTAGCTGACTCTGTCAGGTGTCCGATTTAGGTGGTGTGATGGGAGCGTGGGCCGCCACGCGTCCGGCTGGAGCGCCCGACCTAGATCTAGGTCGGGGAACGGGTCGAGGTGACCAGATCAGGAGAGGCTGGGGATCGTCCTGACCGACCCTGCTCGTTGTTGGTCGAATAATGCCCTGAGGTCTTTCGGGCTTGAGGACCCCCCCACCCCCCACCCCCCCCGGGGTGACGTCTCTGCCAAACCATCTGATGGGCCTTCGTGGCGCCAGGCTGGCTGGCTGAACGGGCCGGCTTACCTGTAGGTAAGGCCGGGATCATAAGTGTCCCCCTCGAGTCTAGTCGAAGGAGGTGCTGAGTCCGACTGGCTGGACTATCATCTGTTGAAGCAAGCCTAGTGCTCCCGGATGGCCTGGTCCCTTCTTGCGGCCCTCAGCGGACCTTTCGGCGCATAGGTATCAGGGTTGGCCAGACGTACCACATCATCTGCCTTTTCGCCTTCCGCTGCCCAGGATATCCGAGCAAATTGTAATTTTATGCCTTAATGCTCGCGGTTACTGATTGTTCCACTTGTCTTTTCCCCCTTGCTTCTCTGGTTCTTTCCCGGCGAACCTTTCGCTTTCTTTGCAGCTAACCGGCGCAATCTACGATATGGGTGTTTCCCTTATCGCTTAGACTCGGTCCCTTCGTCAGTTAAAGTCCCGAAGGGAGGAGCTGGAGGCTCAGCTCTGCTGTACGCAGCTGCAACCAGGTGACGAGACCTGGAACACGCTACGGGCTGAGAATGCGGCCCTTCAAGGGCGTGCAGTCTGCGCCGAGGCCCAACTTCAGGAACGCCTGGCGGAGTTGAATGCAGCTCGGGCGTCGACTATCCAAATGCGGCGACAAATTGCCTTCCTGGAGCATAGCGAGCGTCAGGCTCGAGCTTTGGAGTTACAGGCCCATGAGGAGCTGGCCAAGGTCAAGGCGGAGCTCCAGGAGGCTGGCCAGTCGACTACGACGCTGCGCGCCGACCTGAAGGCTAAGGAAGAAGAACTAGCTGCCTGCTTAAGCGACCTCTCACGGGTGCGAAAGCACCAAGCGACTCTGGACACCCAGCTGAAGGCGACTCAAAAGGAGCTGGCGAAGATTCAGGGTTGGGCCCCGTCACAGTCTTCCGTGCCTAAACCGTAGTCTAGTGCTGCTCTTTTCTGTTTTCCTCGTGTAGGTGGAGACCGCGTTGACATCTATGAATGCTACTTCTTTTTTCTAGTGTCTTCATTCTTGTACATTCCTGCCCATGTGTGTTGGGTGCTTGAGCGTACGAGACCCGAATGGGGGGAGGGGGATGCACCTCCGCCCACTTCTGGCGAGCGGGTGCCTGTAATGTCAGGGTCGCTGTGTATCAGTTACTCGGATCAACCTGTGGTTAAGCACTTAGGATTCTGCGAGTATGTAATACTTCCTCAGTGTTCCCCACTTGGGCGAGCATGGCGGAAATCTTAGGACCGTGGTGGTTCCGTGAACCATCCTGCAGTTGACTGGAGCGCGCCTGATCAAGAAGTTAGGTTATCGTAGACATGAAGACTTAGTTGCTCGTAGCCCGTATGCGGGTCAGAAGTGAGGCGCTTGGTTTAGACAACACCCAGGGATCGAGGACCGAGCTGGGAGCTGATCCTTCTTTCGACCTGCCCGCAAGGCAAGAGTCAGAATGCTTGATCGGAGCCTCCTTAGGGCGCAGGGACCGCCGCACGCCCGGCCGAGAGCCGGTCCGGGGGTGGTGAACGTAAGCCCCTGCATAGTTCGCGCAAGGCGAGGGTAATATTGAGAGCCGATCCAAGGGTAAGGCTCGCACGGAGCGAGAATATGGCCTCCCGGTCAGGGGACCTCTTAGGGAGCGTAAGTCGCCACGCGTCCGGCTGAGAGCCGATTCGAGGCTTTTCGGTCGGGGACATCTCAGGGAGCGTGGATCGCCACGCGTCCGACTGAGAGCCGATCTGAGGGTAAGGCTCACACAGAGCGAGAATATGGCCTCCCGGTTGGGGGACCTCTCAGGGAGCGTGAGCCGCCACGCGTTCGGCTGAGAGCCGATCCGAGAGTAAGGCTCGCACGGAGCGAGAATATGGCCTCCCGGTCGGGGGACCTCTCAGGGAGCGTGGGCCGCCACGTGTCCGACTGAGAGCCGTTCCGAGGGTAAGGCTCGAACGGAGCAAAAATATGGCCTCCCGGTCGGGGGACCTCTCAGGAAGCGTGGGCCACCACGCGTTCGGCTGAGAGCCGATCCGAGGCTTCCCGGTCGGGGACATCTCAGGGAGCGTGGATCGCCACACATTCGCTGAGAGCCGAGCCGAGGCTTCCCGGTCAGGAACATCTCAGGGGGCGTGGGTTGCCACGCGTCCGCTGAGAGCCGAGCCGAGTCTTCCCGGTAGGGACATCTCAGGGGGCGTGGGTCGCCACGCGTCCGCTGAGAGCCGAGCTGAGGCTTCCCGGTCAGGGACATCTCAGGGAGCGTGGGTCGCCACGCGTCCGCTGAGAGCCGAGCCGAGGCTTCCCGATCAGGGACATCTCAGGGGGCGTGGGTCTTCACGCGTCCGCTGAGAGCCGAGCCGAGGCTTCCTGGTCAGGGACATCTCAAGGAGCGTGGGTCGCCACGCGTCCGCTGAGAGCCGAGCCAAGGCTTCCCGATCAGGGACATCTCAGGGAGCGTGGGTCGCTACGCGTCCGCTGAGAGCCGAGCCGAGGCTTCCCGGTGAGAGCTGAGGAATAGTGGGAGCAGATCCCTATTTATAATTCGCGCGGAGCAAGATGCTAGCCAGTCCTTGTGAAGGTGTAGGCTTTTACTGGATGCGCGAAGATTGCAAAATACATCTTTTTCACTGTACTGGAGGGTGAGAGTTTCCTCGGGCTGGCTTGCTTAAAACCATACACTTCTTCCGGCACCGTGTTCTGCCGAATGGCCTACTCCCGTCCATTTTCTCAGGCATAGTGAAGAGCCTGAGATGCCGGGGAACTGGATCCTTCAGGATCAAGTTCCAGCAGGGCTACGCGTCTGAGCAACCGGTTGCTCGTCAATCGGGGCTTTTCCCCTTATCACGCCGTGACGATGGCGTCCATTGGGTTGCGGATGCTTCGCCTGGCCCGGGCCTCGCCATGTAGGCCCGACTATGGTGCGCGTGCGGGAGGAAGGGGGCCAAGCTTCCTGGAGGCAGACGGCTTTTCCCCGACCTTCCGATGGAGTGGGCGCCACGAGCTCCTAGGGCCACGTTACAGGGTCACCTGCCCTTGACGGCCCCTGTAGGGTTCCCCCGGCTGGGGCAGCTGAAAGTCGCTCGTATTCTTCGGGAGCCACGGTCATCCAAACTCGGTTAGGATCCTCCATCTTCACTTCTGATCAGGCGGGATGTCCTCCTTCTAGCGCCAAATTTGATCCTGTTGCGAAGTAAGGTGGCAATCCCGTGGGCCGGATGGTCTCCCGGGTGGCTCGAGCTAGGGAAGTGGCAACGACCTGACGGCTCTCCGGCTTAGCTCTGCAAAACAGCGGTCGTCAGTAAACCCGCCAGGGGTTTCCCGGTCAGGCACTCCGATGGTCAAGTCAGTATCCGCAAGCGCAATAGTGGAATTGAATTGATCAGACAGTAGATTAGAGAGCTCACGCGCGCATACCTGCGGTAGGGGCAGTGCAGAGTTTATATAGCCGGGAATGACTGACATCCCTTGTCCGTGATTGATGAGACAAGGGTGTGATACCTGTCAGCCCGTACGAGAGTGCTAAGGAGCTGCGCGACAGGGCGCAGGGTGCTCAAGAAGTACGATAGTACTTGATTAGCGGATTGGCCGCAATATGTGTCAGAGCCGAGTAAGGCATGTGGTACCCCGACATCAGGGTCATACCCTGATTATGATGATATAGGGGGCCTAGGGGCGAAGTAGTCCGGGCCCTAAGCGCCGACCGACGAGTCCGAGTGTCAAGGACCGGGTCGGATATTGGCCAGGGAGCGTGGGCAGCCACCCGTCCGACTGGGAGTGTTGAGATGTAGAATATGCCCTGAGTCGGGGGTTTACCGGGACATGCCTAGCTGACTCTGTCAGGTGTCCGATTCAGGTGGTGTGATGGGAGCGTGGGCCGCCACGCGTCTGACGACCTAGATCTAGGTTGGGGAACGGGTCGAGATGACCGGATCAGGAGAGGGTGGGGATCGGCCTGACCGACCCTGTTCGTTGTTGGTTGAATAATGCCCCGGGGTCTTCCGGGCTTGAGGACCCCGGGGTGACGTCTCTACCGAACCATCTGATGGGCCTTCATGGTGCCAGGCTGAACTAACCGGCTTACCCATAGACAAGATCGGGATCACTATCGATGATATCCGATTGATAATTCGACGATTCATCGATCGTCGTCGACGACGAGTACGGGACAATAATCCTCTAGAAGATATTAATTGCCCAGCCTCTTAAATAATTCAATATTATCGGTCCATAATAAAATACAGTCAAATAAATCACGTACGCAACAGGCCACCAACAAAAAAAAAGTTATTTCACGGCTATCGATCCGTAACTCAAATTCGTACCTAAGAAATTAATTATGCCTGGTGAGAACCATAAATCCCGAGTCCCGAGACACTGGCAGGGACCAAACCATGAGTTACTGCCACACTCACTTTCTCCATCGTCCAGTAATTATCATAAAGAGGAAGGATTTAAGGAATTGGGATATACAGTTTGACTTAGTAATTTCGTCGAACACTTGAAGGACTTTTTTTTAAAAAAAAGAAGAAATCATCAACTTAGTAATTTCTTCATGATGACTATGCGTACTTTAAAATGGGTAAATTATAGGATATATTTTATCCTAATATAATAGCTTTTTATATACACCCAATATTTTTATACTTCGATATAACTGAACCAAAAGACAGCACTAGAAAGACTTGTGCTTGACGACATTGAAGTTCTCTTTAATCATCATCATTTTATTTTGTTCTTTTCTATCTTTTTGTTTTGTTTTATTTTGTTTTGTTTTGTTTTTTTTATTTGTTTTTGTTTTTTGTTTTTTATGATTTATGATGTAGCTACAAGACGGATTGTGATCATGAGTATATTCTTGTCAACAATTGCACATTTAGTGACCGGTAAAATTTTTTTATGAAATCGAATTCATCATTTTAGATTCATTTACTATCTCGTTCAATATTTTTTTTTTCAACAATTGTACATCTATCTGAACCTTTGGGCTGTAAGATTCAATATGTTTTGAATTTAAATTTTAATTAACATTCTTTATTAAAGATTTTACAAGAGAATTACAATATTATATTACATAAAATTTAGGTCACACTAAAATAAATTTTTATTATATTATAATTTTGTGCATATTAATGAAAATAATTTGAAATAATTTTTTTTATCATATTGTAAATAATCAAACATAAAATTATAAAATTATATATATTTTATATGATGGTAAAAGATGATTCGCTCTTCTTCAGCGCCTCTATCAACCTGTCTAAGATTTCAAAAAGGTTGGAACCGCCAACCCAGCGGCCCCCTGGTCTCTGCCCCACAAGTGTCCAGAGGGGGTAAATCACGGTGAATGCTGGGCAGGCCAAGACACCCAGGCGCGAGGGATTTTTTTTAAACAGCAGCCGAGGTTTCACCCCTCGTTCATACTGTCGACCCTCGAACCCACGACCTCCATTTCAAGTGCGAGTGTCTTAACCAGCTGATCCAGCCCGTGGGGGCTATCAACCTGTCTAAGAGCTAACACGGAGAAAATAATGTTAGATATTATCCCTATTAGGTGGGTTTATTTGTAAGTTGCACGTGTAAATACAATATGAGTCTTTAAGGTGATCTAACTTATGTTTATTAGGTTTCGGATTATTTAATGTAGGTTTAATGTATAGAACCTTTTAGACCAATATGTTATTATCTATAGGCTGATTACAGATTAGATTTCTATAAAAAAGGATAGCCTCCAAGGGTTTAGACGATCATCTTAACTTAGTTTTTTGTTCCCCATTGACAAGAAACTTACAGCGCTACGACAAGGACAATGACCCTAGTTTCTTCTTCCCTGTCAACCCTAAGTCGCTTGAATGATTTTCCTTCTTCTTTTTGCTCATCTTCTTCCACAGGGATCAAGCTGACGATGCTACGACAAGAATAATGACCCTTTAATCAGGTTCATTGTCATTCGATTTATATTTTATTCTTGTAATGCCATAATTCGAAGAAATAATATATAGATCCATCTTATATGATTTATGTGTTCTTTTTCGAATTTTTATTTTATTTTTAAAATTTATGTAGTTAGTCACAGTGATCTTTATTAGAAGAGAATAGCTATCAAGTAATCGATGATTAAGGAATGTAGAGGAGGACGTGGGAATACGTGTGAGAAAGACATAAGATATTCGGCACCCAGATAAAGGGTGTAAACTTTTCAGAATTATAGTACTTCGATTTCTCGTTGTTTTCATGAAAAGAAAGAGTTATGACTTGAACGTCGGAGAGGGTTCCATCGGAACATCTTCCGGTGCATCCCTTTTATGCTCATGTTAATCTCGCAGGCATTGACATTTTCTCCCCGCTATCGTCGTTATGGGTTACACTTTGATGATTCATTGTCTCGTCGTTCGCTTCCGGAACAATTATAAATTAATTTCATGATTTATTTCGTAATCATCATTCACCGCAATGCAGCAATCGATTTCAAGGGGGGCATTTTAGAAAAAACAAAAAGTTTGCGAGGCAAAATGAAATTTTCTCATACTTTTGTTACTCTTTTTCAGCCCTTGCGATTTCTGATGCTCTCGTCTCTCTCAGCCATGGCGAACCGGGAGGGAGAGGAGCAGGTGATGAGCGAAGTACATCTCGGCTGCCCGCCGCATGTTTCCGGCCCCTACATCTCTCACTTCACCATCTCGCTTCCCCCTACTCGTAATCCGACCGACGGCCTCACCGCATCTTCTTTCCTAAACTTCTTACGCCTAATGCTCGATTTTGCTTATAATCGTTGAGTTTTCCGTCTATTTTTGTGTGATTCCCTCTTCCGCACTTCGCCGTTCGTTTCTTTGGCTGTCTTGCCGGATTAGTTCTGTTCGGATGATTCAACCTCCGAGTTTCTCGAGAAAGTTGCAAGCTTTATGGTGACATTGGGCGTATGGAATAAAAACGTTGTTTTTCATCTGAAATTTGTTGGCCGTACTATTTTTTCTTGATTCAGCATCTTTAGTGATTGAACTTGGATCATTGGAATTTTCTCATAACTTCAATGATGAATCATGTTTAAGGTCATGGTGGTCGACTTCAAAAGGGAGCACCTTCTAGGGAAACGCTTCGCTTGGACAATGGCTGTGACTATGCTCAGAATGGGGAGAATTGCTGTACCTGTAAGTCTTAAGGCAATAAGTTTAATTCATAGGAACTAGTTTGGCATATGCTAACGTATCTGATTGTGATGATGATGCTCAGTTGAGCATAATGATTCTCGTGAACATCTATGTTTGGATAAAGATGGTGATCTTGTTCTGGCTCGTCGAGATAATCCTAATAGTAAGTGTTATGTTGTATCATACTTTTGCTTATCAACTAACTTATCTCTACATTGAGTGGGAGAATCAACTGTTCTTATTGACTTATGGAAGGATTCTCTGTTTATGAATGATTATATCTTCGATTTTCTTTTCCTCTCTGTCCTCCCCATTATTGTTGTGCTTCTTCAAAAAACTTTTCCATCTATAGCTTACAACTATAGTTATCAAAGTTTGTAGCTAAAATATGCTTTTGCTCCCATCCAAAAGTAATTGATTTGAGTAGAAATAATGAGTTGATTCTTAAAGTATTTGGGATGTATCTTCCATTTTTGTTTTCACAGTCATATGAACTTGTTTGCAGATAGATGCTTGAGTTTTGGTTTAATTATCCAACATTCTATTACCTCTTCACTTCTTGAAGTTGGACTCCAAGTAATCCTCAGTCGTGGAATTTCATCCATTGCTAGCTTTGTGTTTACCTTAATTGGTTAATTTCTTCTGTTGCCTTCAGGTTTGGAAGGCAGCACTGGTATTAACTGATTTCGTTTTGCATAAAAGTTTTACCTCATCTTACTTCAACGACGTCGTTGCCGTAGAACTTGGTGCTGGAACAGGTATCCCAGTAGATTCCTATATGTTCAGTTTTGTTGTGGAGGTCTAGACTTTGTTGGTTCCGTTGGTGCTTTTTATCGAACCTGTGTTCTTGGACAGAATCATTTACTTTGTCATGTCGTCCAGGTTTGGTTGGCATCGCGCTCTCAAGGGCTGCTAAGAAAGTCTTCATAACAGGTGGTGCCTCATTTGCTATTTACTTTGCTCATCTCTCTTAAAACTATGTGACATGAGGCACATTACATATAGTTCTACAATGACATAAGTTGGATCAAGATTTGCTCATTTTCATATGTATTGATCGTAAACACTAGCCCACACACTTGAGTTATTTCCCCTGAAGTGACCATTTGTAATTGTTATTTTGTGAAATCTCATCTTTAGTTCGATTGTCTCAATAAAAGGCACTGTAAGTTTTACTCCAATTTCATATCTTTTTTTCCCTCGCAGATAAAGGTGTTCATATCCTAAACAACTGTGATGCTAATACTCATGTCAACTCGAGTATGCTTAAATGTAAGTATAACACTGTCCGTGTGAGGGAACTCGATTGGATGGATTCATGGCCTCCCAATGTGCTAACTGATTCTTCATCTCGGTCTAGGTAATTAAGGAGTTCATTCTCTGTGTCTTGCTGAAAGATTATTCTTACGAAGTTTCAGTTGCTGTTCTTCATGACCTCCCCGCAATTATACATCACCCTGACTACTCTAGGTACCCGAATAAAAGATACCTGTGGAGCTCTGAGGAGATTGAGGAGGTTGAAAGCGCTGCGGTTCTCTTGGCAGCTGATGTTATCTACAGCGATGAGCTAACTGATTCTTTTTTCAGCATGGCAGAGAAGATAATGGCTAGAGGTTCCGACAAGGTAGTCTTATAACGAGAGATTATAAAGAAGCCAATTGCACTTCTAAGATGGAGATTTTATGCATCTTAATTATATAGACCTTGTACCTGGCTTTGGAGAAGAGATATAACTTCAGCTTAGATGAACTCGATGTCGTCGCTAACGGTTATTCTCACTTCCGGACCTTTTTCAAGAGCGAAGGTACAGACGACAACTTCACAGATTATGGAGAAGGCGACGGACTTCAACCGGGATTTGTTGGCAAGCAGATTGATCTTGTTGAGATTCCCCAGTACATAAGAGAGTATGATAGGGGAAAGGATGTGGAGTTGTGGAAGATCACTTATCGCCGAGGTCGACTCAGGGTATTGCCTCTGTGAAAATGGAAGTTTTGATAGGGAAAAGTTTCTTGTGCTGCTTTTACAGAAGAAAACAGCAATTCATGGAATATGACATGGCAGATAATTAGAATGGTTATATTAAGAGTTATACTTACTGATGAATTCATTATGAATTAAACACTTTAAACTTCAGTTCATATCAGACATGGATACTGATTAATAACAACTTTGTCATTGAATTGAAAAGCTTAACAACTTCAAAGACAAGTTAGCATCTTCTTGAAAAGTTTGACTGTAGTTTGGAGCTTAAAAAGAGCAATACAATAACATAGGAAATATAGAAAAATAGCATTCACAAAAACATAAAATTTAAACTTTTAACTAAAGAAAAAAATATATATGTACCTGCGTTTGTTGTCAACAGTATGAGCTTTCCACCTACAAAAAAAAAAAACGAAACACGTTGCCCAATCAACTGACACAGACACAGGAGAGTTGAAGTTGAGAACAATATAATGGATTCACTGTCTCCCAGTCTAAGCAGGGTCATATTTTACATGGAAATTCTCAGCGACTATAAAAAAATATTTCTACCGTCATCGCCTAGAAACCCAAGTATTGTGACACGCTTGATGGTAACCCTGTCAAGGTTACAACCTTTATGAACACAGAAATATCAATACAGAGAGCTTTTCCATGGATGAAACCTGGAAAAGTTTCAGTCCAAAAAAATGCCAGTCCAGATGCTTAAGACAGACTGCTCTTTGTTTTATATTTACAAGATCACTGCACTTTATGTGCCATAAAAACTTTGAGCTCTGGCGATATTTATTTCAAAAGACCTCCAAAGAGGAACATATTGCCAGAAATCTGCAACATTAGGTGTCCGTTGATTAAGTCAGATCTCTCCCGGTTTCCAGACTCAGAGGAGTGTTACTTCTTCCGTATACCCAGTTTTTCTAGAGCAAATTTGATGTCACTCGCCACATAACCGTCGATGCGGAGAATATTATTATGAGGGTTGTCAAAGGCCACAACATCAGTCAGTGGATAGCTTCTTGCGGAGTGGACCTCACTTGGAACAGTGTTGAAAGAACCTTTCAGTATTACAGATTTATGCATTCCACCGAGTAATCCTTCGTAATCTGTATCACCACTTTCACCAACAAACACAGCCATATTCGAGAGCTGTACGCCCCATCTAACAAATAAATACCTGCAGAATAAAGTAAAAGAAAGATAACTTCGTAGAACTGACTATAACTGAAGTGCAGGAGAACTAGTTTGGTACAGACTGACACAAAAGAACGACCCACTCTAGTGGCTTGGACTAGCGTTGATTCTTTTTAAAATCCAACCGCAGTAATGATGATTAACAGGGAGCGGGAGCAATCAGTTTTGATCAATCCTTTAGGGCCCCTTTACTTGGACAGAAGATAATGCGGGAGAGGAAAATTGACAAAAAGATGTATAGAAATGATAGAGCCCCATATATAATGATGTGAGCCTTCTCTTTCCCCCTTGTGATTTTCTATCCAAGTAAACAAACAGAGACTATAAACTCACATCCATGACAATATATATCGGGCCCATCTCTGTCATTTATTTACATGATTGCTATTAAATTTGGGTATATCTCAGCAAGCTTAGAGTCAGAGTTAATTTATGTACAAAGTTTTGGAGCTGTTTTTACTAGGCCATTGGCTTAATATTCAACTCACTGGTAAGACTATTGCAGTACTCATTTGAAAGTGGAAATCTTGACAGAAGAATTGACAAGAGTAGTGATTTTCATTAACAATCTAGGTGTTAACACACAGGCTGGGAAATCTGATGCCAACTAACAATTAATGATCCAAACATCACTTTGCAAAGACATTATGAGATCCATCATTGCACTAGGAAACTGAAAAGAAAAACTAAAGTATAGCACCGGTAACAGTCTTCCAAAGATATTCCAGAGTGCTATCCCAGACAGGTGGTTGAAGTTTGTTCTAAGATAAACTAAATGGTAACAGGTTTTGAATCTCGATTCTCATGATGATCTGTATTGATGTTGACTAAACAGAGTCAGAAACATGATAAGGATTATTTATGAAGTAAATTATATTCTCTTCATTTTTAGCAATGTTTAATATTTGTAAACCTCACTCAAGTTTCAGATGGCAGAAATTTAAAACAATTGTAGCAAAGAGAAAAGTAACTGATTTGTCAACATTTCTTTGTCACCTTAGTGCTTGCGATCGTGAAGCTAGTACAGGAATGACGTTCAGCTTGCTGCCATCATGGCTATAAAAAATATGACAACGAAGGGCCTGGTTTCTCATCTGTGTCCGGAGCTCTTTAACAGGAGGAACCTGTGAATAATTTTCAGAATAAGCAATTATGCAAATTACAGAGTAGTGTAGCCATACTGGAACGAAGCAATTAAAACCGCATTATCGACAATGTGCCAAACAATTGACAGCCCAAGTTGCATAGTTACATTTTGTAACTGATGTAATTAGATTTTACCCGGTCAATTGCATGCAAAATTTGAAAGGCTAAGTGATAAATCAAGAGAAAGGCTAGACAAAATTGCAATGTAAGTTGCAACACTGAATAAGTTACATCTGCTATGACAAGTAGACATCTATTCTAAAATTATGATAATTTACACGGAAATTTTTATTAGTAGCTGATTTTAAGCAATCTGTTATGAAAATTACTTCTTTTTTTTTTAACTTCATGGGTAATGATGCCATGTTTTGAAATTTATTATACATTTAAGATTACAAACCAATAAATGGATAACATAAGGATTGAATCTCTACCCATATGAACAAACTCAATTTCACTAATTATTCCAGCTAAGAAGACATGTCTAATAATAGGGTAAATTACCAAAACACTTGCTTTCTATTTGATTCCACCAAATCACAGCCTAGTAATGAAAATTACCAAATACTACCTCTCACTAGTTTTGTCTCTTGTTTTGGCCTTCAATTTTAAAAGTCCCTGCAAAGTTTGTTCCTAAATGTTCATTTTGGAGGCTCTAACATTCCAATTGTGCAACAGTGAAGGTGCATGCAAAATGAATTCTAAATCAGCTTGCCTGAGTCTAAGGTTCATTTTGAAATCTCTTACATCCTAATGGTGATCTAAAATGATCACTTTTGGGTTTCACACATCCTAACGGTATATGAACATAATAGTTTTCCCGCCAATTGATTTCAAAATCAGCCTGCATGATCTATGGTTTAGCTAAAAGTGAGGGCACCATTTGGTAAAATTTAATAAAGGGTGTGTCTTGGGAAATAGCCCATCATAATATTATTTTGTTTGTTGTCAATAACAAATTAATGCACTAATATTCAATTTTTTCAAATATTATTAGTGACATTTTCTTGAGATTCTATATTTTTGTACTTCATATATTTGAGAAGAAACACGGAAAATGTGAGTTTTGATTCCACTAGAATAATCATAAATCACCTGACAAGTTTGACGGCTTAAATTGCAAAGTCAGAAAAAAAAGTGATCTTTGTACAGTTAGGAAATAAAGATTTACCAGAGATGGGTTCTTCACTTTAAATGCATGGCAATAGGTTGAGGAACGTTCCACATCTTCGGTAACATTTTTTTCTTTACCTCCATTTTGGGAATTAACTGAAGCAGCCCATCGAACTAAAGTCTTTTTCAACCCCTCACCACCCCAACGATACTCAATTTGTGAATGATAGTCTATGTCAAGATCAAAAGGTAGCTCAGAGGGATAAATAAGATCCTCTGAATTCGAAGATGGATAGTAGATATCACTTCCACTATTGCAGATAAAAGCATCAAAATCAGTAGGAACAATTCCTCCAGTTGTAAGGAGATTGTGTATCTCTGATATTGTTAAATGTGTTGCCAGAATAAAACCTATCGAACCTGACATACTGTCACTTGAAGCCACAAAAGTACTTTCTATTATTGAAATAAGATCTGCATCGATAACAGAGTCCACTGCAATCACAATAACATATTTCCTCCTCAACAACGGAAGCTTATGAGAGTTATGCTCAGTTCTTTCACAAGATGCAACCTTCTGTGCAGGTCCTAAAACACCTTTCGATAAGTTTGCAACTGTGTTCTCCCAATTCTTCTTCTCATTAGCAGCAGCAGCAGCATCTTCAGAACCTGTGGCATAGCCAACAGTACCTCTATCTTCACGTTTTTCGCCATCTAGTGAAAATTTTAAGTTTAATGATAGATCTTTGATATCTCTCAAAGAATCATTAGGGGAATCCGGTTCAGAATCTTCAAAGCCATCATCTCTCCGCTGCCAATGAGGATGCCTTGGTCGGCATGAGAAAATTTTTGATAAGTACGTTTTGCAATGTTCTGGCCAGGAAAATTGGTGAATATTCTTTAGGCCATTCTGCCGACACCGTGCCCATAATTGCTTGTCCGAAACAAGCTTGTAAAGTGCATCAGCTATTGCTTGCTGATCATGGGGATCAACAAGAATACCATTGTCAAGAACCTGGAAAGCAATTGGTTATAAACAATTGAGAATCAACTCAACTTAGACGATCCACTTTAAACTTAGACGATCCACTTCAGAGCAGAAATAAAAAACGCAGTGTGCCACACTAGTATCTTAGACAATAAATAGTGAAATCAAAGAGCAAACCTTGTGTATATCAACAGGGCCGCCATTTTTTGTAGCCACAATAGGTAGACCATTGGCTGCAGCCTGCACTAACCAAAAATATAAAAACTTAACTGAAGGAAAGAAAAAAATCAAATCACCAACTAACCTCTATCAGGGTAAGGCCAAATGGTTCGATAAAAGCTGGATTGATAAAAACACCCTGCAAAAGAGGCAAGCAAGTAGGCAGACATGATTAACCTTTATGTCATAGAATTCTCTGTCAGAATTGCGGTAATTTAGTACCAACTGTGAACTATAACTAGATATTGGAGTCAGGAAACAGAAGGTACAAAATAAGACCACCACAAAAGCCATAGAACAACTAAAATCATCCATTCAGCCCAAAGCTAAATATAGTGAGTAACAGCACCAAATTAAAGAGTCCCAAGTCCCAAGTAAAACATCTTGACACTTGAAAACTCTAATGGTATGTGGAACAGTAGAAGAATACTAGAGAACTAATCATTCTAAGCAAGGATAACTAATCACTAATAAAGAAAGGTTTAAAAACATAAAAAGGACCATTTCCATCAGCTAGCCCAAATATCAAATTGACACCATATATAATCCAAAAACTAAGTGTGTAATATTGCTGATCATCATACTGTAAATGAAATGAACACACACTTCCAAGCTACAACAAATAAAAACAAAAAATAAAAAATGTAAGGATTGAATTCCATGTGTAAGGAATCTCTAATCAGAAGGATGAAAGTCAAGACAAGGAATGCTAGAATAGTGTTAGTATTAGCCCTAGAACCAATTATGTGATAGTTGACTAGGGAACATTTTGTATCATATTCTATTAATAAAGATATAGTTTTGGTTATTATATTTACTTCATGATCGTGCCAAATGAACAAGTATAATAATGCCCTTAGGTAGTAAGTTCTAATCTACGTTATATCAATTAGTTGAATTGATAGTGAGATGATGTAAAGAACACTATTCTTAACTATTCCTAATAAGTATTAATATTCAAGGACAATATTAATGCATTGAGACTAGTATGTAGGTCAATTGATGACTTGTTCTCATAAATCATGATATGGGATATCAAATTGACACATGGGTATACATTAGAGAATGTGTACTGAATTGACGCGCCATGAGAAAGTGTCACGGATCGTTATATAAGTGTCATAAACTTTCTCATGTGACTATTAATATGAATAGTCCTTAGACCTGAAGTCACTATGGTTCCCTACATAAAGAGTTATGTACTTTGGTATCGTCAAATGTCACCCGTAACAAGGTGGACTATAAAGACGATCACGAGGTATGTAACAAATTATGCGGAGGGTTGTGAGTAATGTAGATGAGATCTATCCCTCCCATATGAGGGGAGTGATATCTGTAAGGAATTTCTAATCAGAAGGATGAAAGTCAAGGCAAGGAATGCTAGAATATTGGCCCAGAGAGAAATAAAATCTACTAATCAGAGATTCTCTTTTCACAATTTACTGTGTTGGACAATTGCAAGGACATAAAAATAGGTTTATTAGTGTTTCAGAAGAAGCGATCATGAATCCTTCAATTTTTCTTTCCCTTATATTTCTTCCGTTTCTTTTTCTTACTAAATACCCCCTCAAAACAAGTGAAAAGACTCTCATTCTACAAGCTCATAAATCCAAACCACTAGCTTACATATTTCATCAAGAAGGTATTGGAGAGTTACAGCCTGTAATTTGCAGCCCACTGTTTTTCCACAACAAAACATATAGAAGCATTACAATTGCTATCTTAGTTTTAAAACAGAAATTATACCTTTGTTTTTGCTGCCAGACGATAAATTTCAGGAACATCTGACTGCCTGTGATGTTTTGGATATGCCACTTGTCCATACAGATCATACTTGTCAATTAACTTTAAAACAGTAGTCAAAACTGACGAATTTGTATTTGACATTTCATCTATATCCTCACGGTTACCCATTATAAGAGTCTGCAATCCGTAAATTAAACTTGAATGAGTTTATAGAAACTCAAATATTAAAGTGTTCACAAATATCTATAACAAATAATGATAGTACACAGTTCTAATTGAAGTGAAGAAACTTCCACATACAAGATTTGCAAGCTCTCTTAGTGGGCGACATTCACCAAATGCTTTCACAAGAGTAGTAATGTTCTTTTTTGGGTCAGGCCTTGCGAGTGCAAGAATCATAGGCTTTCGAGGATTTGAAAAGAACCTCATTATCTGACAGTTTTTATAAATCACATTTAGCATATAAATGTATGAGATTAAAAAAAAAAAACCCCTCCTCCCTCGCCCATATACACATATTAGAAGGAATTCACTACAACTAAAATCTAGAGTGTACAAAAAGTATGAGACCTCAGTCCAAATCGGTGGATCAGGGTTTGCTGGATTATCATCATTTCCTTCAGATTCACCATCAGCATCACCATCATGTGAAGCAATATGTTTAAATTCCATACCTGGAGGGATAACCTGGAAATCAACATAAAAATATCAGTATTCAAAATTTTAAAAAAAAAACACACATCAAACAGATAGTTGAAGCCCATAGTGGTTAATGGGGAATGTTTTGCAGCTTTTTTTGACCCATAATAGTCCTTTCTAGCAATATTTACTACATCAAGTGTAAAATTACATTTTTAAACCTTGTAATATATGATATTTACAATTAGGCCCCCCAATTCTTACAATTAGATACCTATAAAGCCCAAATAATTATTTAGTAAGTGAGCAAATATAGTGTAACAGCAAAGAGATATTTCTTAAATGCAGGCATACATTTAATTTTCAAAGAAAGAAAAGAAATGAAGCAATATACTTACAACCATCCGAGGCATATAACGGCCATAACAGCTTACACCACGCTTGATTCTAGCTCGCAGTTTCCTCTCGAGTATAACATCAAAACCATCATATAAGCGCCACTGTTCTTCTATCTCTTGTCTTGTACTTGTGATAACAATTTCAGATGCATCAAGAGAAAGTTCCTCCGCCTCAATCCTCCGCATTATCTTGTAAGTTTCATTTATTTCTTCCCTTGTCTGTCGACCTTGCTTCAGTAGTTGCTCTAATTTATCTCTCCCAAGTGAGTGGCCTGTGAATAGCATAGGAACATTTAATGCTCCAGAGAGTAAAGCAGCAGAGTCGCCTGCATCTGCATAATGCCCATGAATAGCAACAGGCCATACTGGCTTCCCCCCACCAATTTGCTCGCCTAGGACTTTTGACATCTGCATAACATGGCTAAGTGCACCATCAACAAATTCTTGAATATGTGGCCACAGAAGTTCTTTAGGAATATATTTATCTTTTGGTCCAAAGGGAATGCGGATTATATATGCCCCACTGCTCTCACCCATCTCATGCATATTAGAGGTTCTTGGAGTCAGCATTTCTGTTGGTTCACCATAGCTCCAATCAACATCTGGAGCTGATATTTGCCTTGTAAGTAAATCAACTCTGTAAACTCCTGGCATTGAACCCAATGCTCTTGCAAGTTCAACAACATACTTCACCTAAAACACGTCACAGAATAAATCAGATCACTTATCTAGCCCTGGTTTGAAGTAAAACCAACCAATTGCTTGCATAATTCAACAATTTCAGAATTTTAAGTAACATATGGAATCAAGAAATGCAGAGTTGGCAATGATCATGCAGTCAAGAATATGATGAAATAGATTAAGATGAAATGCCAGTGAGGTAGTAGCACATCAAGTAATTCCTTTTTCCTAATCACAACTGCAAACATATGGGATGAGAAAGACTAATATCATATACATGTTTGAAAGAAAAAATTAGGACTTATCATACTCTGACCTAAATACAAAACTATTTAACTACATGTACCTGACCACCAGTATCAGAATCGCGACCAAGCTCCATATTTTCACCCCGTATGAGACCGTGAATGCTGCATGGTAAAGAAGTTTCCTCATAAAAAGAAAAGCAATAGTAGAACGGAAAGGGATAAAATAGTGTCTTGCCACCCATAACATACACACAGACAAACAAATGT
Source organism: Boesenbergia rotunda (assembly GCA_024364735.1). Lineage (NCBI taxonomy): Eukaryota > Viridiplantae > Streptophyta > Magnoliopsida > Zingiberales > Zingiberaceae > Boesenbergia > Boesenbergia rotunda. Next base: position 321,912 of record JAGFNQ010003002.1, on the reverse strand, counting down.
TATACAGATATTGAACCATAGCTTAAGCAAGACGAAAAAACTAAAAGTGATATGGTCCAGATTAAGGTCAATGTGTCACTCATATAACAAGAGAAAATTTTCATTTATGATTCCATTTAATATGGTTGCTGGTTGCTGTTAAATATTAGTGCAACAAATTGCTTAAAACGACATTAAACTATACCTTTAGTCCTTGTTATTACATCCATTTTAGCAGCATGTCCATTATGTATTTTACATACAATGGATATATTAATGGTCAAAGTACTGGGCAACCAAAATAATAATAGTAGTTAGTAAATTAGAATATGACTATGTAGCATTAGTAGAAAAGTTAAATGATAAAATGAGAGAGAAAAAATAAAGATGGTATAGACAATCTTAAAAACTAATAGATTCTATATCGTTAGACAAATAGAATTGAGGTAGTTAATATAATTAAATGTGATTTAAATATCTACAAATTTCCAATGATTTAGTTTACATAATTGAATTTAAATTCTTTTTTTGGGGGGTGTTAGTTCAATTTAAGTTCTGCTTAAAAACTTTGGTTTCTATGTTCTTATAATTAAAGCTCCAAGTTTAGTCTATTTATACACTCATGACTCATCAATTAGCAAAATATCATCAACCAAATCATGTGCGCCAAGGAATTTATTATGAAAAGTAATTGATAACTTCACCTAGTACCAATGTAAAATGAAAGGATCTTGGAGTTAGTCCCTGATGTAATTCTACAATTATAAGAAAACCATTTATTACAATCTTAGTAGCTACAACACTAATAACTACAGTATCATTTAAATTCTTTGATTCATCAATATAATTATTAGATATTATTTGATTTTTAAAATAACCAAAATATATGTCTATAAACTTTATCATAAGTTCTTTTATCAGAAAAAAATAGTATGTTCCTCCTTTTCTCTATATTTTTCTATTAAGTGTGCTATTAAATAAATAGTATAATATTTAACCTTATTGGAACAAAAACAAAATGTTTCTCGTATGTTTATTTTATTTCTTTCAGTAATCCTTTCCCCAATAGTCATGATATGAACATCATCTTTAAACCTCTATAAGAACAATCATTGCACGTTACCTTTTTTTTTGTTATAAATTGATACTAGAAACTTTTCCTCGCATCTTTTTACTCAAATATGTTGCATAGCATGGTTAAAAATTGAAAAATGATATGCTCAGTGAAAAATCTCAAGGAAAAGCTCAGTGAATGACGTGACACTTTGCATGTAGCGATCCCCGACGGATTCACCGTGCCCCCTAGGGTATAGTTTGATTCGGGGCGGCGGTCGGAGGCCGCCGATGGTGTCCGAGCGATAATCAGACATGTGCATGCAAAGTATCACGTCATTCACTGAGCGTTTCATTGAGTTTTTCACTGAGTGTATCAGAGCTCTTAAAAATTTATGCTTATCATCTGGACATATACTTCAACTTATTGCTCAGTAAATGTATCTTCTAAGAATTAGAGAATATCAGAGAAGCTCAACACAAAATTTTTTTACTTCTTACCCCAGGAAATCATAACAACAATAATAGTTAAGTTAGCTAAAAGTAAAAGATCGTGTTCCAATTTGGCCCTGTGAACCCCGGTTGGTTCAACTAGTTTAGCCAAAAACAGGTCCCTGTCTGTTCCAGATCAAATCCCAAAACCAGAATAAAAAAGCAGGCCGACTCTGACCTGCTGATCTAGTTTTGCAATTTCTAATATCTTTATGTTTTTGTTATTTTTTCATAACAGATTGAACCTCCAAACCTGCATCCATCCCAATCCTCAGAATTGTCCAAGTTCATAAATATTGGTGTACGAAGAATTTTGAGGTTCTTCTAAGAATAATAAATGACAATGATCATGGTCATACTTCTACATTCATAAGCATATGAAGATTGCAAATTAGAAGACGAGAATGGCATCGAGGGGAGCATACCAATATTTTCGCGTATGCAATTGGCAACTTGGTCCTTACCTTATCAACACTATATATAACTTTCTGTCCTTGTACTGGCTTGCCCAGGCCTCAATGGCTTCAGCAGAGCTAATCCTCGGCATTCTGCTTCTGTTACTATCACCATGAGCAGACAGATCATTACTGGCATCTCCTTTTTCTCCTTCAGAAAGGTCTTCAGACATATCAGCAGTTGCATCATGGCGAGCTCTTTCACGTTCAAGGCGGCGTTTGGATCTACCAAGAGCTTCCTCTCCCTCAATCTACTCTTGGTTATCAAAAAGAAACAGAGATTGGTTCCACTATATAATCATAAAGCAAGGCCATATATTTTCTAAATTCAACCAGAAACATTGGTTTTCCTTCATATGTACTTAAAAGGAAAGAAAGTTTCCTCAAATCACACCAGACAAAATCAAAAATGAGTTCAATGGTATGCAGATAAGATTGAAAAATACCAATGGATCTGTGTTAATTTTCAGTTCCAATAACAAAGAAGAAGGTAAAGTGGCAACAAAAAAAAACATAACCTAATGAATTCCTCCGCTATAATAGACAAATCCATCAGTAAATTTCACCTAATTTGGATTGCAATTGTCAGATCAAGTTTTACTATTGCAACAAGCAACCATGAATCTAAACTTCTTTTGTGTCAACTACATGGCTCTTATTTTTCTGTTGAACTCTATGTACATTTAATAGTTAATATCGAACTTTGAAATCTCATTTCTAGTTGTCCTAGGGTGGAACGAGACATGTCAGTGTCACCATACATATTGATACGCCATGTTGAAGGCCCTGAGAAGGAGGTGAAGAAAAACAGGGAAGAAAAGAAGAGGAAGAAGATCTGAGAATGAGAAGGAAGAAAAGAATACCTCACTCCGACTGCAGCTTCACATGGCACTGCATGTTCATAGTCTCCACGAAGCTTTATGTAGCAAACCCTAACCTCCTCCTTGCATATTGTTGCATGCTCACAGTTTTCTCAAATGGGTCTCGCGGTGAGCCCTACCCATGTAGTTGGGTATCTCAGAAACGGGATAACAAGACAGAACTTACAAATGAAGTAGATCACATGTGGCTTTTGTAGATTCGAGCTTTGATATTCCATCTACACCAACTTTTTGCATCCGTGAATGGTGAAATTCCATTTTTATCATATCGAATTTGTGTTTTTATTGGTATATTTTCTTCTTCAGTTTTATTCTTGCTATGATTATGAGTAAGATGTATGTTATGGAATTTAGATTTTACAGTCCTCCTAGTTAGCTTTCTTAGTGCTTCTTTCTCTTGCTTCCAATTTCAAGAGTGTATGTCAAGTTAATAGCTGATTTTATGGGTTTGCTTGTTAGAGGCATGTTATGTGTTATTTTGCTCTGACATTGGTAGTTAATAAAATTCTCAAGAGTACTAAAAAAATTTATTCTTGGACTGTTGCAAGGTTTGTGTCTTGGCATCCTTGATGGCATATGCCTAAAATTTGAGATCAATATAACATATATCCATGATTAATGTACACAGACCACTACTTCATATTCAACTTTCTGCAGTAGATCCAAATTTAAGCTATAATATTGGATTCCATTAACTTGAGGGAAAGCACATTCATTATGACGGCTCCATGAATAAAAAGCTTAGAGATAAGAGATAAGCCCATTGCAAATTCATGCTACTAAGCTTAAATAGTTTCATTTTTAATGAAAAAAAAAACAGATAGAGTTTACCTTGAACTTTAATGCAGTCCTTTGTTTCATAAGATCAAAACAAAGCCTCCTGCAAACTTTTGATACCATTATTTTTTGCGATACTAGGCTACATAAGGTTTTATGGTTGACAGGATGCAGAAATTTCTACAATTAACTTTACTCGACCTAGATTAGCTCATGGAATATCTTTAATTTGAAGGGAAAAAAACCAGTGATACTTCCTACTCCTGTCCTTCCGATATAGATGCAAAAAGGAAATCGATTAACAAGCAAATCAAACGTCAGTAAACTGCAGTAACGCCTAAAAATGATTTAAGAGACATCCTAAAATTTGACACGCAAACATATCCGACAATTCGGGACAGTTAGTAATCCCCAAATTTCACTTCAAAAAAATAGCAGGAAAAAAGACCATATGACAATAAATCTGGGAGAAAGCCTAGGACTACAAATCTAAAATAAATAATAAATAAATAAATAGCAATCACCTCCTTCTTCTTGCGAGCCAAATTCCAAATCCTCCAACACATGTTCTCCAGCCTCGTGTTCCTCTCCTGCGGGCTCCTCATAGCCGCGGCCTACCAAGATCAAATTTCTCACCCCGTAAAATCACTTTTTCCTTGAATCGAAGCACAATATCCCTTTCAAAAAAAAATAATAATAAAAAAAAATTGGGGCCGAATATGATTACCCTGACCCAAGTCTTGTATAGATCTGTCTCGTCGAAGCCGGTGATAACCTCCTCCACGAAGTATCGGGTGGGGCTAAAGCTCCCCCTCTCCCGCAGCAGCAACGAGGAAGCCTTGGCGGCGTCGATGCCGGGACCGGCGTCCAGTATCGCCTCTAAGTAGCTGTTGATCCAATCATTCCCCGCCATAGCCAACGCAGCACACTGCTCGAAGGAAGGGAGAGAATGGAAAGTAGGAGAGATCGATCTCTCCACTACCTTTTACCCCTCTTCCTCTCTATTGGTATTTATACTCCCTTTGTCCTGCAACGGCAGCAAGCAGCAGACGGAAGCGGTGCGGACAGGCAAGCAACACAGCAAGAGAAACGGGTAAGAAAAGCTAGGCTCCGAATCTCCCGTGCGCCCTTCCCCACGAAACCGATATGCGGCATCGACCATCCACCATTGATGATCGCGAGCTGCTTTATGATTTGCGAATAGAACCTCCGGGAAGATGATGGCGATGTGCGTTCTCATAATACTTTATATGAGGACAAATGGAACATATTCCAAGAATTATGCCAATAAGTATAAATAGTTTGGTCCACTAAACAAAGCCTTTTTGAATCCTAAGTTCAAAATTAACGGTTAAAAAATAAAAAGTAGTCTTTATCATCATTTTCATTAAAAGATTATCTTTGAAAAAAAACCATTTAAATGAAATGGATATGACTCGGCATCTTCTTTGAAAGAACAACAAATCGTAAAATGCATATCTTTCCTCTGTATCTTACATCAAATCAAGTGTTATATCATTTAATTAAGGAGGGCAGATTTTTCATTGGTCATTTAAACTGCCTAAGGATAATGGAATCAAATTTATAATATAATTGAATCTGTAATATAATTTAGATTACATATTATTAACTTTGTAATTGAGATTATAACACTTTAATTAATTTTGTAATACATATTACAATCAAGTTTGTAATTAATTGAACCTGTAATATAATTCAGATTACATGTTATTGACCTTGTAACTGAGATTATAATATTTTAACTAATTTTTTAATACATATTACATTACATTACAGTTTTAAAATTGTACCAAACAAAATAATCAATCTTGTAATGTAATCTTGATTATATTATAAGGAAAAAAATATTCAATCCCCAGCTACGATGTATTTTGCAGGAATTTTTTTTTAAATGAGGTATAAATCCTTGGAGAATTAGGCCGCAGCTGGGTTTTATTGACCCAAGAATTAAGTAGTCTGTTATGATATATTGTGGAATAACACTTTGGTCGTTTCACAGAGCAAAGATCGTATTTGTTCCTATGGTGCAAACGTGGCAGCAACATTAACTAATTGAATCATGATCTGTTGAGTTGTATTCTATGATAATTTATTTAGATTTTTAAATAGGAATAGATTAATTAGAGTAAACTCCTCTCCATTTTATTTTTAATACTTTAGAGAAAAAGCATAAAAAATGAAATGGAGTGGAGTCTATAAAAAAGGTAAAATACACGATACGTGAATCGTGCAACGAAAGAATTTAAAAGTTTGATTTGATTACTATATTAATTTAGAAAATCATTATTTATAAAAAATATTAATTAAATTGATTCAGTTTCAAATTTAAAAATTTAAATTCGATTAAATTGAACATATCAATCCAGCCGACGATTGAATAACAAAAGACTAATAAATATATAATATTTAATTGTTATGTTCGAATTGAAATTTAAAATTTATAATTTGTGACGCATATTCATCTTTCACAATAGAAGAATAATTGATCTATCAACGGTAAGCATGAGTATAAGGAGATGGGACTTAAAATTTAATTATGAGACTTTGAATAAAGGAGGATAATTGAAAATTATTCGATTCTAAAGGAACGAAGTGGGTCATCGACGAGATGTCTAACATTGTTGAGCCAAATGCCAAGAAGCCGAAGCAATTCAAGAAGAAGGCTTAAGGCAAGAAATTCAAGGGGTCATGCTATAACTGTGGAAAGCCAGGACACTTATCCAAAGATTGTAAACGCTTGAAGAAACCAATAAAAAGTCAGAAGGATGCTGCGAACCATATCGCAACTTCTGATGACAAGCTTCCCGATTTATCGGAACTGGATCTCACTGCGGTCGTGTTTAAAGCCAACATGGTGGTGGATAACCCGAAGCAGTGGTGGATCAATATTGGAGCAACACATCACATCTGTTCGAATAAGACGATATTCTCCAAGTATACTCCGATAAGTGGAAGAAAGCTATATATGGGCAATTCCGCTACATCGTCGATTATCAGACTCGGGAAAGTTATCCTGAAGATGACATTCGGAAAGGAGTTAACACTCATTGATGCGCTCCACGTTCCCGACATCAGAAAGAACCTAGTTTCTGATTTGGCACTTGTTAAGGCCGGCTTTAGATTAGTATTTCAGTCAAACAACTTTGTACTTACGAAGAATGATGTCTTCGTAGGTAAGGGATATTTAGAACAAAGTCTGTTCAAAATGGTTGTAATGACTGTACACCGTGAATTTGATGGTAATAAAATAAAAGCTTCTAGTTACGTTGTTAAGTGTTTTAATTTATGGCATAATCGACTTGACATGTTAATAATAATACTCTGAAACGTCTCGTCAAATTAAATTTATTATCAAACGTCAATGTTGACGAAACGCACAAATGTAAAGTGTGTGTAGAAGCTAAGATGACGAGGCTACCTTTTCATTCAGTCGAAAGGTCAACGACTCCTCTAGAATTGATACATAGTAATCTATGTGACTTAAAATTCATGCAAACTAGAGGAGGTAAAAAGTATTTTATTACTTTTATCGATGACTGCACGAAGATATATTATGTCTTTCTTTTAAGAAGTAAAGATGAAGCCTTAGAGGCTTTCAAAACCTATAAAAGACAAGTTAAGAATCAACTTAATAAATGAATAAAAATAATTCATAGCGATAGAGGTGGAGAATACGGTGCACCGTTTGATAAGTTTTGTTCAGAATCTGGCATTATTTATCAGACAACGACGTCATACTCACCTCAATCAAATGGTGTAGACGAACGTAAAAATCGGACACTAAAGGAAATGATGAATGCATTGTTGATAAATTCAGACTTACCCCAGAACTTGGGGGGAAGCTATATTATCAACAAATCACATTATCAATAAAATCCCTCACAAGAAAAGTGATAAAACATAATACGAACTATGGAAAGGCCGAGAGTTATCGTACAAATACTTAAAAGTAAGGGGGTGCTTGGCAAAGGTTGAACTACCCAAGCCAAAGCAAGTTAAGATCAGACCTAAAACGTTCAATGCGATATTTGTCGGATATGCCCATAACAGTAGTGCATATCGTTTTATAGTTCACAAGTCAAACATTCCTGATATTCATGTGGGAACAACCATAGAATCTCAGAATGCAGCATTCTTTGAAAACGTATTCCCAAATAAGAAGGGAAACATTCAAAGTGATTACAACGGAAGTTCTAACGAACAAGACGTTTCAGAACTTAGTTGTCATAAAAGGACTATTAACGATCAAAGCTCAGAGCAACGTCGGAGCAAATGGGCTAGAGTTGAGAAATTGTTCGGGCCGGACTTCATGACTTTTATGTCGAAAATGGACCCAAGAATATTAAGTGAAGCTCTCTCTAGTCCCGACGCTCCATTATGGCAAAAGGCTGTCAATAATGAAATCGAGTCCATCATGAATAATCATACTTGGGAATTAGTGGACCTTCCTACTGGTACTAAACCATTATGTTGTAAGGGGATACTAAAACGCAAGTATAAAGTTGATGGATCGATTGACAAGTATAAAGTTAGACTTATAGCCAAAGGGTTCAATCAAAAGGAAGGTCTTGACTACTTCGATACCTACTCACCTGTGATAAGGATTACGTCCATACGAGTGCTAATAGTCATCGCAGCATTATATGACCTTGAAATATATCAAATGGATATTAAGTCGTTACACGGACTTAAACAAGCGCCTAAACAATAGCATGAAAAATTTGATAAAATAATGCTGTCAAACAAATTAAAAATAAATGAATGTGACAAATACATTTATGTTAAAACCACACCTGAAGGTCATGTAATTGTGTGTCTATACGTAGATAACATGCTTATAATGGACAATAATCATGAGTATAAAGAGAATGTTGACTAACAATTTCGATATGAAAAATATAAGTCGAGCAGATGTTATATTGAGAATTAAAATTCTCAGGACATCTGATGGGATAGTTCTGACACAATCCCATTATGTAGAATCGATATTGGAAAAGTTCAATGCGTACGATCTTTGTACAGTGAAAACACCTATAGATCTAAGTCAACACTTAGCGAAAAATCATGGTGAGCCATATCGCAATTGGAATATTCTCGGATAATAAGCAGCTTGATGTATCTCACAAACTGCACACGTCCGAATATTGCATGTGCGGTCAACAAGCTGAGTCATTTTACGAGTAATCCAAACGACACCCATTGGAAAGTATGATGCAAGTTCTTAAACATTTGAAATATACTATGAACTACATATTACATTATGGAAGATATTCCGCTGTCTTAGAGGGATACTATAATGTTAATTGGATATCAGATACAAAAGACTCCAAATCCACTAGTGGATATGTATTCACGATCGGTGGGGGAGTGGTATCTTAGAAGTCCACTAAGCAAACGTGCATTGTTCAGTTTACTATGGAATCCGAGTTTATAGAACTAGGCAAAGAAGCTAAGGAAGTTGAATGGATGCGGAACTTCTTAGAATATATTCCAAGCTGGACAAAACCTGTGTCTGCTGTACTTATACACTGTGATAGTCAATCGGCAATTGGAAGGGCACAAAGTAGTATGTATAATGGTAAGTGAAGACATATACATCGTAGACACAATACCATTAGTTGATCTCGAATGGAGTGATTGCAATCGAATATGTTAAGTCCAAAGATAATTTGGCAGATCCTCTTACGAAAGGGCTAAATCGAGATCATGTATACTGCTCATCAAGAGGAATGAGATTAAAAACTACAATTAAAATGACTGTAGCGGTAACCCAACCTTGTTGACTGAAGATTCCAAGATCTTGGTTCAATTGGACAACGAAGTTACATAGATCTTGGTTCAATTGGACAACGAAGTTACAGAAGTTGTGTTATAACACCGAGATATATTATCTCTATCCCAATCCTAGGATGAATATGTGTTGGCCTACCACTGTAGTGAGGTTAAGCTTATGCTTTTAATGACTTCTATACCTTTATAAGGTGGAGTATGGTGGGATACTCTTGATAGAAGCGTCGCCTATATGAGTGTGAAGACATGACGCTTCAATGAAACACTTATGAATCCAAGATAGTATCCATGGCCAAAACAGAACCAACCAAGAGAACCAAAAGTAGGTGAGATAAGTCCCTATGTGAGTGTTATTGTCTTAGTATACACAAACAGCTAAACAATTCAAGACATCACGCTCACTGCGCAACTTAGTATGTTCAATAGCATTCCACTACGGAAGGTTCAAAGCCACAAGCTCCCTCTCCCGATGCATTGACTTATCGATTGGACTCTTGTAAAGTGTCAACATGCAAACATGCATTATTTTCCATTCATGTGGGGATTGTTGGATATTTGGTGCTTAAAATAATTAAGATCAAATATTATTTTGCAAAGGAAAATCGAGATGTCATCAATTGATGAAAGTCAGAATTGACTTCAAAAACGAAATCTACGTTTCGTGTAGATGAATTTAGACTATTAATTTGCTCAAAACCGATTACGGGTGAATGAAAAATTAATTATTTAAATTTAGCTCAAAATTTGCATAAAAAGTAGTTGGGGATTAGTCCCACATCTGAAATTTTAGAAGGGATTTACTTCCTTATATGCGTTCTTGTATTAATGGAAAAACTTCATTAATCATTTTTTGTGTTAATGGAATTAAAAAGAAACACGGGTGATCTCTTCTAACAGACGAGCAGGTGCTCGCATGTGCAGCTCGCCACGCGCGCACGTGCACAAGGATCGCTTTGTTGCCGCACTTTCCATTTCACACGTATACATCGTTGAGAGGAGCAGAGCAGCGTGTCTACCAATTTCACCATGGCGGCTTACTTGAAATAATAATAGTCAATTTATGTTGAATCGTCGAGATTCAAGATTCAATATAGTTTATAAAACAAAACTTTAGAATTGATGAATCTTTATTCATTGAAATTCATATGATAATTTGAATCTTTATTCAATAAACAATAAAATAAACTTTAGTTAGTATCGTATTGTTGTAAGTTCGGTTTTAATAATCAACTTTGGTATACTAAAAACTAAGTTTTCAAAAAAGTAGTTAAAATCCATAGGAGAAAAATGACTGGACTACTGACTGTGCAAAGAAATGATAACTATTGGATCGAAGATGGGTACTGGATCGCAAGTGACGTAATCTGGAGCGTTGATTGTGAAGAGTCACGATTTGACCGTTGGTGAAGAGAGACTTGATCTGAAGCGTCAGATCAAATTTGGCAGCTGAGATCAAAGGGAGATCTGAAAGGTTACAAAGAGGAGGAATTGTCGGAGGAACAAAGAGAGAAGAGCCATGAAATACTTGAAGTCGGAGGAGGAATTGTCCTAGGAGTAGCCGAATGACGAGATCGCTGAAGGACGTAGATCGCCGAAGGAAATCGCCAGATCAAGGTGGAAGCCAGAGCGCACACATGAGGAGGAGGAGTCGGGCCCAAACCCTAATATCCTAAATTTAGCGACGGATTAATTAGGCCATTGCATTTATTACAAGTAATTCCATTGCAATATGTAGCCTATTCATGAGATTAAACAGATATAGCAACAGGATAAATGGATCTATCTCTATTTGCGATACGAGAAATGATTTCGTCCCTATCAGCGACGGATTATTCCGTCATAGTTAATGGATATTACGGAGAGAGTGGAACCAATTGTCCGTCGCTAATAGCAATGAAACTAATGCTTTCCGTTGCTATAATAGTGACGAACCTTTTAATTCCGTCGCTAGGTGGTGGCATTTTTTAGTGATATAATTAAAAAATAAATTAAACATGTACATAATTAAGTTTCGTAGTTTTAACATAATTAGTAAGTTTTAGGTTATAGTGAGTTTAAGTTAATAATATTTTTTCTAGGGTTTAGCCATCCCTCTTGAATTATAGTATTCAAAATAATTAATTTTAGAGACATACGGGATATATTATATGTAACGTCTAAGATTTTATGATTTAGAAGTTGGGTTATAGTGGATTTAAACTAATATGATTTTTTCCTAGGGTTCAGTCGTCTCTCGGATTATAGTGTTTAAAATAACTAATTTTATGTATTTACTGGTATATTATATGTATTTTAAATTTATCAGAGGAAATATTAATTTAAAAAAAAATATTAAAAAACAAACTAAGGTGCCTCCCATGAGAGGCGCGGTTTGATTTTTTTATTTTGTATTAAATACAGGCACTTGAGTCTGTAGCGTCACGCGGTGAGGAGTTCGTAGGGAAGTAGATTTGTGTGTATTATTTTTATCGAATATTTGGGTTATATCGATAGCCTCTCCATATATTTCTTCTATTCAAATCGGATAACAAAGTTTTCCTTGGATTGGAAGAAAATTGACATTATTACATCATTTGATACAAAGGAGAAATCTCTTAGGCTATGATGAGCAGAAGGGAGATTAGTTGTCTCCCAAGCACTTACGATTCGATCCTCGGCTACGGTAAATTTTGTGAAATTTTTTCTTCTAAATGGGACGTGCAACCGTAAGATGTTGGACTTCTGGACCGTCCATCACGAAGATTTTCTGATTTACCCTAGCAATTAGTGGAAAACTTTTTTGAAACCGAAATGATCGTCCTAAATTTAAGGTTGTCTAACATGATTAACCATGAGGGAGAAGAATTCTGATCACTCTTGGTGGTTAACTTTTGTTGCTTAGTCGCAATAGTGCTAAGAATTCTCATGACTCCTGAGTGGTGGTTTAACTTTTGTTGCTCAGTAGCAGCAGTGCTTATGACACTTTGATATTTATAATTCCTTCTAGAGTATACGCCATGTTTCTTGAAAAGATGGGGTAGACTTGTAAGGACTTATTCCCATTTCTATTATTTACGGAGGAGAAAAAATTTGAAGCTTATTGAAATTCTAATAATCGATTGATAAATACATAGCAATCTACTATCATACTAGAATCGAAATTTAAAAATCTTAATTCATTACTCACGCCCGAAAAATAGTTGATCAAGTGATTACTAGATTGATCGATTGATTATGGATTTTATTATCTGGAAATTTGATTGTTTCAATTTTTATTAAATTAATAAGTTTTTGATCGATTTGATTTCAACTATGAATTTTATTATCTGAAAATTTGATTATTTCAATTTTTATTAAATTAATATGTTTTTTATTGGTTTGATTGTTCAAATTTTATAAGAAAATTTGATCTAATTGATTTGTAAAAAAAATAATTGTTTAATTTCGATAAATCGATTCAATTATTAACCAAGTGCAAACATACCTCTAAAATTATATATTTACAAATATAAAATTTAGATTTTTATAATATAAAGTTACCTCCACAATAAAGACAAAGACAGACATCGGGTCTTTAGCCTCGTTGGCCAACGATGATAGGTCAATTAATTCTTAAAGCAGAGATAATATTTAAGGTTTGAGAGCAAAGATAATATTTAGGGTTTGGGAAATTACATGTTGATATTCGATTGCAGTTGGGCATATTGACCCAATGATTAATTTGTTTGTTATGACAGAGTAGTGTGCCGAAACAGACCCTAAACTTCTCTTCTCCATCGTAGCCTCACGAGCCTTCCATCATCGGATAGTTACAATTTTGATACGATATTATACTATATCGAAAATTTTTAATTGTGTATCGATATTCAATTTAATAATTATGTATTCAGTATATACTGATATCGAAATTTAAATATAAATAATCTAGAATATATACTATATCGAAAATTAATATATTGACAATATCGATATATTTTTTTATACCAAAGTTTTCAGCATGATATATGATATGTGATTTCAATATCAATATGTCATACCGAATCAACTTTATCCGGAGAAGTAATCTTTATCATCATTTTCATTAAAGGTTGTTTTTTAAAAAAATCATTAAAATAACATCTAAAAAATAAAATTACTTCTATTCCATTTAAATTATTATATGAAATACTATTTTATTAATTGGGATGATAAAACTTGTCATCTTGAAGATAGAAGAAATCGTGTGGGATGTATCTTATCTTTTCTTTATATCTTTCTTCAAATAAATGTTATATAGATTGATAATGCATGGTATTGGGTTTGATTTTATATTTTTCATTTTGATAATCATAAGGGATAGGATTCTTCGAATATGAATCCTCATATTTTTACATATTAAAGAATCGAATACTTTTTATGTTAATATATATATTTTTTAATTAACTCATCATTAAAAAAAACATATTAATTAATATCATATTAAAAAATAAACTAAACATGCATATAAGCTACCCCTAACATCAATAAAAAATGTTATATGTAGAGTATCTCTAATTCAAGCTTTTTCAAAATTTTATAAACTAAAAAAAACTTAATTAAAAGGCTTGAGTGAGCATACAGGTGAGATTCGAGATTTTTAGTTTAAAAACAAATTTAATTTTTAAATCTATTTTTTTGCTCTTAGTGGTGAAACAAATAATAAATAATTCAAAAAAATTATTTAATAAATAAATATTAATTATTAAAATTGTATCATTTATTTTAAAAATAAATATATTCGATAAATTACAAATATATAAATCATAATAATTAATTAAAATTCATAAGTTAATTAAATATTAAATTAAATTAAAAATTAAATGAAATTATATCAAAAATCATGTTGATTAATTAATTAATTAATTTAAAATCTAAATAACTTAAATTAAAAATGATTTTTGTTTAAAATAGTAATGAAAATTATTAATTTAATTAAATAAAAAATTATAAGTTAATTAATTTATTAATTAAAAAATATAAATCAATTAACTTATGGATTATAATTATTTAAAATATTAAATAAAAATTATATAGAGATATTAAATGAAAATTATATATATGATTTGTAATATAGGTCAATAAAAATGTTATATAGAGATTTTTAATTTATTGGGTATAGAATATTAAATTTTTATATTTATGATATGACTTTCATGCGAATTGTCATAAATAAAAAGATTATTGATAATTTAATCATGACGCCTTTAGAATAGGCTATGAAGCCTTATGAATCAGAACATTATTTAGGGTGGAATGACATTTTGATATTGGGCTGTAGCCTATTTAATGATACTATTTAATTTAAGGGAAATGATTCGCACAATAAAAATAATACTCAATGAAAAAAATTTGATCATCAATCGTTAGCACATTAGACGTTCGATCGCCGATTGGACACTACTGGCGACCTTCGATCGTCATTCCGAATCAAACTATACCTTAGGGAGATGGTGAATCCATTGGGATCACCAACAACGATGAACCCGTCGAGATCAACGGTGAATGATACGAGAGCGCAATTGTAGCGATCTCCGACGGATTCACCGTGCCCCTCAGGGTATAGTTTGGTTCGGGGTGGAGGCCGAAAGCCGCTGATGGTGTTTGATAGACGATTGGACCTCGAACGTGCCGCCGATTGACGGTCAAATTTTTTACTGAGGTATTCGCTTTCATTATGCGTAGTATTCTCCCAAACCCTCATATCGTTTTATCCGCCGGAGCCTCATGCTCCTCTCCTCCGTCGGAGTCTCTTTGTCCGCCGCTCTTCTTCTCCGCCGCGTCCTCCTCTTCTCCCCGCTCCTCTTCTCCGCGGCGTCCTCCTCTTATACGTAATTAGTGGTTATACATATTTGACCTTTTAAAATAATTTTTAAAAAAAATTAATTATAATATTTTATTTCATAAATAAATATTAATTATTTAAATTGTATTTATTTATTTTAAAAATAAATATATTCGGTAAATTACTAATATATAAATCATAATAATTAATTAAAGTTCATAAGTGAATTAAATATTTAATCGAATTAAAAATTAAATTAAATCAAATCAAAAATCATGTTGATTAATTAATTAATTAATTAATTTAAATTATATATAACTTAAATTAAAGATGATTATTATTTAAAATATTAAGTAAAATTATTAATTAAATTTAATTAAAAATTATAAGTTAGTTAATTTATTATTTAAAAAACAAATTAATTAACTTATAGATTATAATTATTTAAAATATTAAATAAAAATTAAATAAAGATATTAAATGAAAATTATATACATGACTTATAATATAGGCCAATAAAAAAAGTTATACATGATTTTTATTTTGAGAAATAAATTATATGGTGAAAATGAATATCACAGTCAAATTTTTTATAGTCAATCACGACATATTCGACATTCAATTGCTGATCAGATATTATCGACGACCTCTGATCGGCGTCCTGAAGTAAACTATATCTTGGAGGGATAGTGAATCTATCAGGATCGCCGACAAAGGTAAATCCGTCGTAACGACGGTGAATAATACAAGATCACAATTACGGTGATCCCGACGGGTTCATCATGCTCCCAGAGTATAATTTGATTCAGGACAGCGGTTGAAGACTATCGACAGTGTTTGATCGACAATCGAATTTTGGACGTCGATTGATTATTCATCTTTATTATATATTTTTATTGTACTTATAATTACTTTTTTATTTTATGGGATTGAGAATATTATTTTTATATTTATATTATGACTTTTATGTGAAGTATCATAAATAAAAAAAATATTGTTAATTTAATCATGATTGCTTTATAATCGGCTATGAGGCCTTATTAATCAGAGCATTATTTAGTCTATTACAATAGATAAATTAATTCATAAAATAATATTTAGGGCGGAACGACATTTTGGTATTGGGCTGATTTTGGTATTGGGCTGTAGTCTATTTAAGGATCCTATGTATTTTAATTAATACTCTCCCAAACCCTCGTATCTTTTATCCGCCGCAGGTTCACGCTCCTCTCCTCCGCCGCAGCCGCGCCGCTCGTTCTTCTCGTCCTTCTTATCCCCGCTCCTCTTCTCGGCACGTCGACTGCTGTATTAACGGGCTTCCCTGTTTAAATGGATGAATCTGTAAACCGTCTGTTCCGTATCCGACATACGGTTATGCAGATGTTGAAGGATCGTGGGTATCTTGTGCCTGATTTAGAGATTAAAATGACTAGGAATGATTTCCTTCACAAGTTTGGGGAGGGTGTTAAGCGCGAGGATCTCTTCATTAGCAAGTCCAAAAGGAACGACCCCGGCGAGCAGGTCTTAACCTAATCCTCGAGTCTGCCCCTTTTTTGAATTTTAATTGGCGACTTACCTTTTTATTTCTTCATAGTTTGAATAAAGTTCTGGACTTTTTTACGGCTTTGTTGTATTCATAGGGGTTGGCTTCTTTCACCAATCCAATGGCGTTAAAATGTGTATTTGTAGTCATTCATCTGCTAAAATGGTTATATGTGTTATTAACCTCCATAAAAAAGTTCTTTTTGTACTTCATCGCAGCTTATTTTCAAGGGTAGAACCCTATAAGGACAGATTTCTTGCTCAATTTTTCAATATTATCATTTATATTAAAGGAATTGAATATAAATGTAACTTAAATTATAGCTGAATGAATAAAAAGTCTATTATTAGCTATCATTTATTGAAAACTAAATAATATATCTCCAATTTATTTATCATTTCACTTTGTGAACTATAGGAAGTTTTACAGAAATAAGAATTTTCTTTAATGTCGGCTTTTCTTTTGAGCCAGATATATGTTTTCTTTCCCAATGATGAAAAGGTCGGCATGAAGCACATTAAGAAGTATGTTGAAGTGATGAAATCGGAGAATGTACCCAGAGCCATGCTAGTTCTTCAGCAAAATCTGACTCCATTTGCAAAATCGTATATTCTGGAACTGTCATCAAAATTTCATCTGGAGGTTTTTCAGGTCAGCAATGAAACAATAGCTGGGATTTTTTTTTTGTTTTCTCCTTTTGCTGTCTTGATTAGTATTGAAAAGGCATTTAATCTTGTTTTCATGTGCCTTTTACTCTAAATTAAATAGTAAAAAAAATAACTTTGTGCACACTTATAAACCCTAGGAGGCTGAGTTGCTGGTGAATATAAAGGAACATGTACTTGTTCCAGTGCATCAAGTTCTTACTACTGAAGAGAAGAAGACTTTATTAGAGCGGTATACACTGAAGGAAACTCAGGTACGGTTTTACAAGCCATGGTCATTAATTAGCAATTTTTCAGTTTCAGCTTTGAATATAGTGTATAAAAAGTAGCCAAGTAGGTTGTCATGAAAAACAGAACCACTTATTTCACAATTATAATCTTCAATTGTTTACCTTAGGTGAATAGTATAGCACTTATTTCGCCAAAAATCTGTCTATTTTACCATCTCATATACCTCACACTAGAATATTGATAGGGAATGATACTTTCTTTACGTTCAATTTTCCTCAAATGTTATCGTTTTTATGCGTTCTAGGAATTTTATAGGCAAGCTAGTCATTGTTACATCCTTTTCTACAACTAGTGTATTGTGTTTGCAAGCTACATATTGGTTCTCAACTAAAAGTAGGAGGAGATGTACTTCATCATTTTTATTGCTGATTGAATTCTTTTTAAGAACTCGCGTACATCTTAAAAGTCTCAAATTCAAGTTTGTTCGTGTTTATTTGTTATGTGCATATAGTTTATCGAGTTACTCTTATAGAAAATCAATTGGATGGGGGTTTGTTTTGATACCATGGATAGACTGGCTTATTCTTAGGTTTGAATTTTGTTTTAGAAATCAATCCATTGTTGCCACTCAAGTTCTTACTTTTAACATTTTCAACTTTAAGATCATGATGGTACTCTGTTCAAAACTCAAGCTAGTTTATCCTATTATAGTAATGATACTGTGTGCAAATCAGCTTGCTGGCTGTTTGATTTCACATTAGTTCAAGTAGTTTTTTTTTGTACAAATAGTTTTCCCACATCTGTAGACAATGTTCCTTACGCGACTATTTTCGTGCCAGCTTCCTCGAATTCAAATAACTGATCCAATCGCAAGATATTATGGTCTCAAGCGAGGACAAGTGGTTAAAATCATTCGGCCTAGTGAGACGGCCGGGCGATATGTGACCTACAGGTATGTTGTCTAGCTATGCTGAGTTGCTCCAGTCGATTTGCCGCGCCTCATGGAGACTGCAGGGAGCTGAGCATATGATCTTTCGATTTCGATGGTAGTCAATATAAATGTCACATAGACGTAACTTATTCAGCTTTGTATCAGTAAGATATTTCTCTTGGTCCAGTGCTGAGTTAATCCTACAAAACTTGGTAGACTTGTTTGCTTGTGGGTACTTGTTGCGTGTATTTCAAAGTAAAGAAATTGTTCGATCGAGGATCAAGCATTTCAAACTCAATGAATGGCATCTCGTTCGATCTCAATGTTTTTTCTTTTACACCAATCAACAGCTCTTTAATATTAAATACTACATGTTTATGTGACTGGGAGTGTTTGGGAGAGCTTCTGCTAGCTGTTTTTTAGCTTCTAGCCATGCAAAAGTGCTTTTGAGTGTTTGGGAATGTCAGATTCTGCTTTAACTTCTGCAACTTTTACTCAAAAGCTAGAAGCAACAATTTGATATTTTTTTCTGCTTCTGCTTTTTTGCTTATGGTGTAGAATTAAAAGTTGACATTTATACCCTTAATAAATTTATTACTTTACATAATTACCATCCTATTTTTAAATAAAATCTTATATTTTTATATAATTTATATTTTCAAAAAAATTTATACATATTTGTATAAATTTATATAAATTTTATTATTTTATTATTTTATTATATTTTTATTAACTTTATATTTTTTTAAAATATATATATTATTAAAAAAAATAATTTCATATAATATTTAAAATATAATATTAAATATATAAAATATTATAGATCATGTATCAAAATTATATTTAAATAATTGAAAAAAATTAATTTTGATAGTTTAAGGATATTATTGTCATTTAATTAAAAATTAAGTTTAAAAGTGATTATTCACCAAACACTCAAACTTTACCTTGTATCAGCTTTTGATTTCTATTTCCAAACACTGTATGCTTTAGCTTCTTACTAACTTCAAGATAATCACTACAAGAATCACTTTTCAAGAAGTAAAAGCTCTCCCAAACACTCTCTAATTACGTGGAATTACTGCTGCCTTAATCCCTATGTTGTAGTTTGTTGATCAGCTAAATTTTTGTTAATGGAATTAAAATGAACATTACATGTTAATTTGTGTTCGTCTATAAACATATCGATTGATGCATCAATATTTGATTTTTGTCTATAACCTGTTTGTGATTAAGGCTGTGGCTGAACCTGTTTGTTTTTTTTATGATTTTGAATTTGGTTAAGTTTAACTTGGGTTCGATTTATTTAAATATTATGAGTTCTTAATTAAGTTTGTTATTTTTATCATTTAAGTGTATTGGGTGAAAAAAGTTATATCCTACCCCTAAAATATTTCAAAAATAAAATTTATAGGATGATTATTTTGTCTAGAAAAGTATATTTGGCACTTGGCAGTTGCTTTTAAACGCCCACCCCTACTATTTCTCTGGATCCAAATTCCAATGATGAATCAAACCGTAGACAAATTGAATTTGAAATGATCGATTTGGTCCCATAGAAATTTTTTATTGGTCATCAGGATAAATCGGGAACCGTTCGCGGTGGGCAGTCTAGAAGTCCAGCGTCCTAGAATTCGCGTCTCATTTGGAGGAAATTTTTTTTGTAAAATTCGCCGTAGCTGGGGATCGAACCGCGATTATCTAAGTTAACGATTAGTTAGTTGCATCATAGCCCCGAGGGCTCCGGATCCAAATTCCAGCACGTGGCTATTGGGCTAATAATCCGTTATTCTCGTGAAGGTTTAAGGACATTTTCGTCACATGATGAGTTAACAACCAAATATAACTTATTTGATAAATTCACAGAGCTAAATCAAACAGAATCTATAATAAATCAAGTAACTAAAATAAATTTATTTTTTAAGGAACTTAATTTATATTCATTTTTGACTAAGACCGAATTTACACTCATTAATTTTAAAGTAATCAACATTTATTCTGAGGAGGATCATGACAGTTTCATATAAGTTTTCTATCAACTATTAAAATAAATCAGAAATAATTTTCTATGACTATTATAAAAAATCAGAAAATACTTTTATATATATATATATATATTCTTGATATCAAATTTAATTTGCTTTATTTTATGATGCTCACATTGTAGCTTTATATGTAATTTTTTTTAAAAAAAAAATCGATAACTTAAATACTATAAGTCACACCTTAAATCTTAAACTCTAAAAGAATAAAGAAAAAAAACTTTATGCTTATTAGATGAGTATCATAAAAATAAATAGGATAATATTTTGATATTGGGCGTCCCCGTGGCCCACGCTGAATGCCTAAGTGCATGGAGTGGCGCCCCAAAGTATTTTGGGCACCCCATTTATAAAAATCAAAATTGCACTTAAATTAACAGAAACATCCTATTAATGTTTTTTTTTAAAAATTTAAATGAGCGTCCATCCCATAATTTTATATTGAAAATACCTTTAGATTCAGTTAGGGGTGTCAATCCGGGTGGATCGGTTCGGGTCGGGTTGGGAAAAAATTTTTTTTTTAACTCCCAACTCGAACCCGACCCGAACCCGATTTCAACCCGAAACCCCTAAACCCGAACCCGAACCCGACCAACCCGACCAACCCGACCCGACCCGAATAACCCGAAAAAACCGATTCAAAACGTCTTTTTTCGCCATTTTCCCTATAATTCTTCACTTTTATCTTAATACTTCATCATGATCATACTATATTGATATTAATATACATAAAAATATCTTAATTTTCAAAATAAAATTTGATTTAACCCAAAAAAATCCACAAAATATTAAATTTCGGGTCAACCCGAACCCGACCTGACCCGACCTGAACCCAACCCGAAATTTTTACAACCCGAACCCCCCAACCCGAACCCGACCCGAATCCGAAAATTTTCAACCCGAAGCCGATTTTTTTCGGGTCGATTCGGGTTGGGTCGTCGGGTCGTGTTGATTTTTGACACCCCTAGATTCAGCACTATCGTAGAAACTAGCATGCAACTTTTATAATATATATAGCAATTATCGACTAATTTCTATAATGTATAAAAGTTAATAGATAGTTGCTACACATTATTATAGAAACAAATGCTAGCTTCTATATGCCCTATGATGATTACATTATGTTCATTTGAAATATAATAAATGTCATAAATTGTTTAATTTATTTTTTGAAATATTATTTTAATCAAGTTATTATTTAGAAAAATAAAATTAAAATAATATAAAATCATCATTATAGAAACCTACAAATTATAGATGTTGGTACAAGAAGTACTAGAATCGAAGATAGATTTTAATGTTAACAATAGTTTAAAGTTAAATTTTATTGTGATTTAATATGTGTTTACTAAGTATGCAGACTGAATGACTTAACTGATCTAGAGGACCAGACTCCAGATTGAAGTTCAGCTAGGCCAGGAGGATCAAATAATTGACAGCAAACCTAGATAGGTCAGAGAGGACCTGATATTTGCCAGGAAGTCCACTTGAGTCAGTAGGACCCGACATGTAAAATACGGTGATTTGAAAAATCCGGACCAGAAAATTTTTGAACTTTTCCGGATAGAGTCTAGGGTTGCCGGCCCTACGGGAGGAGCTCAAGGGGCTTTATTATAAAAATTTAAAACTTATCGAGGGTTTATGGGTAAACTCTTGAATTACGAAAGGGTAAATAATCTAACCCTAGAGAATTACTGAGGTGGATTAAAATATATTAGAGGGTTAAACAGCTAAAACCTTTAATATAAGGGCATGATTTGAATTTTAAGAGTTTGAGGGGCTTTTATGCAAAACACCCTCCTTTAATAAAACCTTCCTCTCCTTTTCATTTGCCGCAGCCACGCCTCACTTGTGCAATGCCCTAGCGCCGACCCGACTTCTCTACTTCCCTTATTTCTCTCGTGCCCTAGCCGTCGCCGAAGCCAAGCCGACCCGACGTCCTCTTCTCCTCTTCTTCCTCTCCTCTTACTTGTGCCCCGCAGTCTTCTCCTCTCCTCGCAGTCGAGCACCCGATCCCCTCTTCTTCTCTTCTCCGTTCGATTGCAAGCCCTACTCGCAGCCGAACCCCATTCGACGACCATTCCCTTCCTCTGAGCCACTCGACGCCGGGGGACAGATAGGGCTAGCAAACTAGCCGATGGTGGGAAATACCAATGTTTGGGTTGCTACCGGAGAAGAGGAAATCAAGCTGTGGGCACCGCACGGGCTAGAGCGCAGTAACTATTCAATCTCGGCGAATCTGTCATTGGGAGATAGAAGGTAAGCTATATGTTGATTCCGTTTGTTCTTGGAGGGCTTCTGCTGATCCGGTCGTGTATCCTTGCTTTGTATCCGGGATTGCTAGGTGGATGATGTTTTGAGTGGATGAATCTGGGAGTTGTGGTAGGCAATTCGAAGGAGCAGACCACTGTCGGAAACTTCATCACAGTCCTTGTTCTTGGCCGGATTTGAACAGGGGGCTTTGTGCGACTTCTGTATTTTTGGTAAGGTTGATGCATTTGGACTTTCAATTTGGAAGCTCTGTGGAGTATTCTGTGTGAACTTTGGTTTGTGTTTTTGATCTGATCAGAATGGGTTGCCAGAGTCAGAGCTAGAGAGGCGATCTCCTGTGCGTGAGCATTGAGAGGTAAGTTTGTTGTGAGGTTCGTTGTGATACACTGTGATTTGGTTTAATCTCTAGTAATTTGATGTTGTTAAGTTTTCCTGTCCTTACATTACTGTGAGCTTGTGTTTGGGTTTCAATTTGGTGTTATTTGGAAGTTATACCATGGGCAAAGATTGGGATGAATTAAATCTATCTTAGTTGGTATGATGTGTTGGATTTGAATCTGAGTTCTTTGATTAGACAATAATATAGTTGATACTGGTTATGGTTTGAGATGAGTTTTATTTTTGGCTTTTGGAGCTAGGTTTTCTCCTACGATTGGTTCTTGATCACAGTGTGGTTTCTGAATTGGAGTTCAGATCGAGTTGTAAACCTTGGTATATGTTAGGTTTGGATTGGGTACTAGTTTGATCCTAATTAATTAAGGAAGTTTGTTTAGCTAAGGATCATGTGTATTGTAGCTAAACCTATGTCCTTTAATACAGGGCGTTGATTGATTACCTGCGGATTTTTTTTGGACGGGAGGTTCTCTATTGATACGGACTTCACTTACTTGGAGGCGGGTACCCTTTGACTTATCTCTTATGATATTGTTATTTTGTTATGCATAGACTGTTATAGATAGCAGTAAGATTATACGTTATCTCTGTTTATTATCCCTGTTCCGGATACATGTTTATCCCTGAGTTATTATACCTGTCCTGGATACTTGTTAGTTATCCTTGAGTTATCATGTCTGTTCTGGATACTTATTAGTTATCCCTGAGTTATTATACCTGTCCTGGATACTTGTTAGTTATCCTTGAGTTATCATGTCTGTTCTGGATACTTATTAGTTATCCCTGAGTTATTATACCTGTCCTGGATACTTGTTAGTTATCCTTGAGTTATCATGTCTGTTCTGGATACTTATTAGTTATCCCTGAGTTATTATACCTGTCCTGGATACTTATTAGTTATCCTTGAGTTATCATGTCTGTTCTGGATACTTATTAGTTATCCCTTAGTTATTATACCTGTCCTGGATACTTGTTAGTTATCCTTGAGTTATCATGTCTGTTCTGGATACTTATTAGTTATCCCTGAGTTATTATACCTGTCCTGGATACTTGTTAGTTATCCTTGAGTTATCATGTCTGTTCTGGATACTTATTAGTTATCCCTGAGTTATTATACCTGTCCTGGATACTTGTTAGTTATCCTTGAGTTATCATGTCTGTTCTGGATACTTATTAGTTATCCCTGAGTTATTATACCTGTCCTGGATACTTGTTAGTTATCCTTGAGTTATCATGTCTGTTCTGGATACTTATTAGTTATCCCTGAGTTATTTATGTCTGTTTTTTTTCCTTATTTTTTTTTACTTGTTAGTTATCCCTGAGTTATTATGCTGTTAGTTCCCTACAGTATCAGGTAGTGTCATATCTATATGTATGCTTAGAGATCGTGATGTATCTCCTGCCTTTGACCTTGAGGGATCTGTAGTTTTCGGCCAGTATACCTTGTAGGTTACCTGTATTTTGTGTTATAGGATTTCAGACCGAGACCTAGTATACTGAGGACTTGGGAGGGAGATATGTGTATCTATCATACACCATCCTTGCATTGTTGCATGCCGGCGATCAGCGACTCCCTTGTGGTTGAGCCTAATCGTCTTCCGGCACATGATATGCACACACGGCCACTCATGGGTTAGTGGATACAGCTGGGTGTGTGCATTTGCTCTGTATTGCTCCGCTCGTCCGCTCAGGGGTAGTGGTTTCGGAGCGTGGTAGCAAGCAGGGATCCCTTCTCTACCCATAGACCAGAGAAGATGAGAGAGATATCTCCCCCATATATACATGGGGCGGAGTGTTTACTCCACCAGCATCCTGTCCTCTCGGTCACTCAGGAGCAGTGATGGCAGAGTACGGACAGTGTCACAGCTCTACCCACTCGGCCGACACAGTATCGCCTGTCTCGGTGGCTTGACTGGAGTTAGGGGGTGACCATGACATTGCACCATGTGCATATTTTGCATCGTGCATTGATTGCTGTATTTATTTGCTGCACTTGTTTGACATGTATATTCTGGAGACTTGTTATCTGAGATTATATGTCTATTGATATTCCTTGGGTACTTATTATCCTCTTTTCAGGTTAGATGGATTCTGGTATGTATCTTTATTCAGTATCTTCAGTATACCCTTTCCTATTGTTCATATGAGGTTGTATCAGCGTAGACTTCTATTGTTATTATAACATACTATGCATATCTACTGGGTATTCGCTGAGTTTATGGACTCACACCGTTGCCATATATATTTATTTTCAGGTTGAAATACTTGGAGTCGCCAGAAGAGCCCAGCAGCCAGTCCCTACCCATCGCGACATGTTTTGTGTTGTACTTTACAGTGTCTATGTTTTCATATTCAGTTATTGGATTTGTATATGTCTTGAGAGTGTTGTTGTGTGCCCTAAGGGGGTTGTTGTTGTATTTGTTGTTTCGTCATAAGTCGGACCGGTCCGCAGTCAGGTATGATTTATTTTGTGTTATGGTCAGTTTATGTTTTAGTTTTGAGGCCTGAGGCCAAATATATATAATTAAACTGCGTGGTGATGTCTAGTATGTTCTGTGTATGTGTAAATTGTCCGCCGGACAGGGGAGGTGCTGTCCGATTTTATATTGGAACAGCGGCTCCTGGGTCTCGGGGCGTGACACGACAACTAGCTAAAGTTCAGATGAGACATTTGACAGAAAGACATGGTGGGTCATGAGATCAGACGTCAAATAATTATGCGAATGGTAAGTGGAGGTAAGCAATTAGAGGATAATTCCAGTGAGGATGAGTCCCAATGCGACTGTAGACATTGGTCTAACTTAGATCTAAGGTGGAAATTTACGTTGAGATTATGACTAGATCTTGGTCTTGATAAGACACGTTCTAACTAATAAATATATAAACTATTCATTCATATATCTTTCTAACATCGTGTTGTAGAGACATGCGTAGATCTTTGAATTCTGCACATGTAGCCACTAATAGAGCCTGACTCTAAGTCCCAAGTTAAATGTTACAGCTTCCGGAAGATTATTGTGTCAAATAGTGAATTGGAGGTGTCTCGGGACCTTTGGAGGCACCTCGGGTTGTTGGAGGTGCTTCTAATCAGAAATTTATCATTGAAGAGGATAATGACGACAATGGATTAGCTAAGGACCATTGGAGGCGTCTTGGGTCATTGGAGACAGCTCTAATAACCTATATAAGGAGGGTTCGACTAGCTCCTTGGACATAACTATTGGGGTTACAAGAATGTAAACATAGTCTTATATTGAAAATACATGGAAAAAATTATTGGCTTATATGGGACAAATTTTTCCATTAGTATAAAACCTTTTGGGTATAGTCCAACAGTAAAACTATGAGAGTTTAGGTATAAATCGGAGTCATCGTCAACAGTACTCGAGTCTGCCTCACTCTTGAGCGTCCACCTCACTCGGCGACAGGATCAAAAGTAATTAACACTTCAAATTGCTATGCAACTCAAAGGTAACAAACAAAACATTCCTAGAATTGAAAATGGCAAGCTGGTAAAAAAAATGCTATTAAACATAAATTTTAAAAATTAAGCAAGTTCTTAGTTTTATGTACTTAGAACCTAATTTTTCATACAAAAATATTTAACGAAAATAAATGAAAATATTTAATTATAAAACTTGTCTATTTTAAGTTCATTTCTAATATTCATTTATTATTATAAAAATGTATATTTTATTAAACGATATCGCGTTATTTTCGCAGCAGGATTCGTTGCTTTCGCGTGAGTACGAGAAACCAACGCTCCTCCACACACGGCCATACAACTTCTTTACGTACGAGCCATAATTTCAAATTCTCTTGATCTCCGTTGAATTCGAACACTGAAAACATCTTGGCCGTCCGAATCAACAGATCGAAAATTGAGGAATCAAGATCGGAACACTCCGCGTGATCAACGGTGGATGCGTTCAGTGTAAACCCACGTTACAAGACGCATGGCTCTCATATCTGTCGTCCCTTGACCGCATAGGAAAGTACCAACGCTTTCTTTACTTGGGAGACGTTCGTCCCCCACTTCGAAGGACATCGGACGGTCGAGAAAGACGGGATTGTATGGTTCCTATGCGGTATGGGACCTACAAAAGATTTGCTTTAATTTCCGTTTTCGACCTCCATTTTATTATTTAAAGCAAACAAGTCCTCCGATTTTTAATCAGACGCCACTTGTTTTGTGAGGAAGCACGAAGAGCTCTCGCCGATGGCTTCCTCAGTTGCCGCCGACCTAACCCTCATCCGATCGCCGGCCATGGCGACGGATTTCCCTTCCATTATCCCGATCTCCTCCTCTGTATCTTTCGCCACCTCCCGTTCCCCTTCTCCCTTCATCGGTCTCCGCGTCGCCGGCGCCGGCGCCGCTACGATCTCCGATCTCGGACGGAAGAGCCGTGGTCAAAGATTACTGGTCGTCACTTCGGCCTCTTCGCGTCCCGTTGTTCTTGTGGCCGAGAAGCTCGGAGAGGCGGGACTCGCCCTGCTCCGCGATTTCGCCGAAGTGGACTGCTCGTATAATCTCTCTCCCGAGGAGCTCCGCGCCAAGGTGGCGCAGAGCGACGCGCTGATCGTGCGGAGCGGGACGAAGGTGACGCGCGAGGTGTTCCAGGCCTCGAAGGGGCGGCTCAAGGTGGTCGGCCGGGCGGGCGTCGGGATCGACAATGTTGACCTCCAGGCCGCCACGGAGAGCGGGTGTCTAGTCGTCAATGCGCCCACCGCGAACACCATTGCCGCCGCGGAGCATGGGATCGCGCTGCTTGCTGGCATGGCGAGGAACATTGCGCAGGCTGACGCCTCCATGAAAGCTGGTAAATCCCCTTCTTTGACTTCTTGTTAATCTCGCCTGAAAAAAGGAAGAAAGATTTGAGCTTTATTCTTTAGACCGATAGTGAATGAGGGAGCATCCAAAATACGTCGTTTAGCTTCGTAGATGATTCTCTGTGTCTAAAAGACAACGTTCTCTCTCTCTCTCTCTCTTTGATGAACGTTGCCCCCACGGGCTGGTTCGGATGGTAAGATGCTTGGCTGTTTACTTCGGGGTCACAGGTTCGAGCGTCGCCAGTTGCGCACGGGATAAAACCCTGGTATGGTATGCTGGCTTTAATCCGCTCGACCCCAGGCGCCTCACCACACCAGTGATGATCGTGGTTTGCCTCTCTTTGGAAATCTATGAGGTCGGGATCAAGGGGCTGCTTAGGTGGCGACTCCACCTTTTTGCTTTGTGTCTCTTTGATGAACGTTTATCTGCCCGGCCCCCACGGGCTGGCTCGGTGGGCAAGTTGCATAGGGGGTAAAAACCTGGTCTGCTGGCTTTATCCCCGCCAGTAAATCCATGATTTACTCCCTCTGGACACCTGTGGGACAGGGATCAGGGGGCTGCTGAGGTGGCGGATCCACCTTTTGAAACGTTTATCTGCCCGGGCGTAGCTAGTTGGTACTAGGGTGTAGATTGACATATGAGAGCAGCAATAGAATCCCCATGGGAACAAATACAAAGGTTGCTCTGCTACCATGATGTACTCTCTTCAAATCGCCGTGGGCCAGACAGTGAAGGACGCTTGGGGTGAATGAGTCACCTTTTGCCACATTTGATGAACTTTATCTTGCCACCATGGTGTAGCTGAGTTGGTAATCGGGTGGCAGACTTCCTTCATTGGGCAAGGGTCTATTCTGTACCTGATTTATCTCTCTTCATTTCCTGTGATGCCAGTGATGAGGGGGGTGCTTGGATGAGCGAAATCACCTTTTACTTCATTTGAAGAACTTTATCTCTTGTGATTTACAACTTCTATCGGCTAGTTGTGTGCATTTATAGTTTCCACATATGTAGGAGAATCTGCAGAGTTCGAAAGATAAAATCATGCTTTTTTCCATTGTTTGCCAACTTTCTGTCCTTGTAAAACTAGGAAAAGTTTGAATTGAAAATCCAGTTTGATTATATTCGAGATAAACTTTCCAACTTCAGTTGCATATGTGTAGTAAACTACTCAAATGTAATTTAGAAGTGGCTGGATGTCCTTTTATTCTACAGTATATGCCAACTCTTGGATCAATCACAGCCGTTTCCTTTGGTGAATTCTTTTCCCAACTTGTTCAGGTATAGGTATTAATCGTTGAATGGCATTCACTAAGGATATGATGAACATCTTCATTTTTTGTATTGCACAGAAATATATATAAAAGGCTGTGTTTACAGAAAAGGCAATGTAGCACCTCACTTGAAATAATCCGTCCATCACTTTACTGAAAAATAACGAAGTTTTTTTGGTCCATGTTGAGCAAACTGAAATGGTGATCAGTCGGATAATTTACATTATTTATATGCTAGGCATTCCTGCCTATTCTTGTTTGTGTATACATTTTGGAACTTGCTGTGAAACAGTAATCGTTATATTTACTATTGCTCATGGTAGAATTATTTCTGGTGACTAACTTAAATTGAAAATATGATGAATAAAAAAAGATATATTTATAGATTTCCTTTTCGTGATCTACTTTATGATTGGGCAATTTGTCAATGAACCTTCGTAATCATTATGATTCTAGGATATACCAAGCCTTTTGTTGCATGTTTATAAGAATTTGCAAATTCTTGTTACCTAGTGCTTCAATGCGCATCTTATCATTTCCACTCTGAAGGCTCCATGTGAACCATATATATTAATTCTAGGAACTATAAGTTCCATATTCTATTCAAGTTGGCATGTTTTTACGTTCAGGTAAATGGCAGCGCAACAAGTATGTTGGTGCTTCTCTTGTTGGAAAGACACTAGCCGTTCTTGGTTTTGGGAAAGTTGGATCTGAAGTTGCTAGACGTGCCAAAGGATTAGGAATGCATGTGATTGCTCATGATCCATATACACCTGTTGAAAAAGCTCATGCCCTGAGGGTAGAGCTTGTGCCATTTGATGAAGCCATATCTGTTGCCGACTTCATATCACTACACATGCCACTGACTCCTACCACTGCCAAGGTTTTGAATGATGAAACATTTGCAAAGATGAAAAAAGGCGTGAGAATCATTAATGTTGCCAGGGGTGGAGTCATTGATGAAGACGCCTTGGTTAGAGCTCTTGATAATGGGACTGTTGCTCAGGTAAGGTTTTTCTTTCAAAATTTGCTGGATTCAGACTATGCCTTGGTAACAAAATCTCCATTTTTCTATTCTCTGGACCTGTGTTAGTCTTCTGGCATTCATTGAGTGACAAGAATACATCTCATACTGGTGCTAGCTGCATCTCATAATATTTTCATTGAATGAATAGAAAAATGGGACATTCGATGCATTCTTGATGTATCACTGTAACTTTCTCGGGTCTGTTATAGAAGTATTAGATTGACATTACATGGATGCTGACACAGCTACTTGCTTTTTCTAACTCCACTACAAACTGGAACAGGCAGCGCTTGATGTATTTACTGCGGAGCCTCCACCAAAAGACAGCAAACTGGTGTTGCATGAGAATGTTACTGTGACACCACACTTAGGAGCTAGCACAGTAGAAGCTCAGGTAGGTATCATGTTATTTAAGTAGAATTTCTTCAAAAATTAAAGTTCTACTATCCTCCTATTCTCTCATCCAGCATTCTTGTTACAAGGCAGTATTGCGATAGGACTACAAAACCATAACCATTTCCCTTTGATAGATATGATGTTAAAACAAATTTCTTCAGTTTTTTCATTTTTCCATAACTGTCATTAGTAACACTATTCAGGAAGGTGTAGCTGTAGAAGTAGCAGAGGCTGTTATAGGAGCATTGAAAGGTGAACTTGCTGCTACTGCAGTGAATGCGCCTATGGTTCCTTCCGAGGTAATATTACAATACACCCTCCATTAATTCTCTGTTCACTAAGCATATATCATATTAATACCAATCCCTATCAGGTTATTTCTGAACTCGCACCATATGTGATCCTGGCAGAGAAGTTGGGCAGGCTAATCGTCCAACTTGTGGCAGGTCAAAGTAGGATTAAGGGGGTTAAGGTTGTATACAGATCCGCTCGAAATCCCGATGACTTGGACACCCGCATCCTTCGTGCAATGATCACAAAAGGGATTATCGAACCCATATCCAGCTTGTTTGTCAACATTGTGAATGCAGATTATACTGCCAAGCAAAGAGGTCTCCGCATCAGCGAGGAGAGAGTTTTCATTGACAGCTCCACTGAGACCCCTCTGGACTCGATCCAAATTCACCTGACCAATGTGGGTTCCAAATTTGCCAGTGCACTATCAGAGTCCGGTGATATAACAGTGGCAGGAAGGGTGAAAGATGGCGTGCCACACCTCACCCTTGTGGGAAGTTTCAGCATTGATGTAAGCCTGGAAGGAAATGTGATCCTGTGCAGAAATGTGGATCACCCTGGTAATATTGGAAAAGTTGGAAAAATTCTCGGTGAGGAGAATGTGAACATCAGCTTCATGAGCGTTGGCCGGACTGCACCGAAACAGCTAGCTATAATGGCAATCGGTGTGGATGAGGAGCCTGGTAAGGGAACCCTTAAGAAAATAGGAGAGATTCAGGCTATCGAAGAGTTTGTGTTCTAAAGATATAAAGGGTTATTTCTATATTTTTCAGTAATGTTCCAGCTATCAAAGAGTTTTGATCATCAGGTATCAATAAGTTCCTGGCTAAGGTTTCTCTGTTAAGTGCCATGAGTTTGAGGTCTTTGCTTCACCTCGAAGTTTTTAGGTCCCTACAAGGAAAACAATACTCTCTCTCAGTTGGTAAGTGCCTTTGTAGATTAATGCATTAATTTGTCTTCCAAGTTATGTACTGATAACTGACTAATGGATCATTCTTTTGATTGACTGGTTCAATCATCAAGATCTGTTTTATTTGGTGTTTTGAAGAGGAATAAAAATCTGATTTTTTTCCCCCTTTCTTTTCCTCATCCATTTTCACTGGATTGTGCTCTGCTCAATGAAACATGGTCCTTCAGATCGAGTTTTACCCGGTCAATTTGTGGCTCATCTACTGGATCAAACTTGGCCTTGATTCTCATCCGGAACAAGCTTCACCTTGAGAGAGCTTGTTCTTGCTCTATCGATTACGGCTTCGCTTAAAGGAGAGTCTTTTGCTGCAAAAACTTAATAATGCTCACATTAAACGACCCTCATAATATTGAACGACTCTTTTAGGTGGGAGGGTTATTTGAACTTACCTATTGATTCAAATCAACCACATGAGTACCTCACTTCAAGGAGACTCTTGAGAGGGTGGGAGCCTCCGAAGCTATGGTAGCAGTAGGACGACTAATCGCTATTTCAAATATCCGCGATTCGATCCTCAGCTACGATATATTTATAGGATTTTTTCTTTCAAATGAGGCGTAAATCTTAGGACGCTGGACCTCTAGACCGGTAGAAAATTTCTGTGGAACCGAACCAATCGTCTGAAATTGAAAAAACTTCGTTAATTATTTTTTTTTAAAAGGTGACGGGAGTCCCAAGAGATACAACAGACAAATATTAGACCGAAACCAAATTGAAACACAAATAACAAATGAAATAACTTAAAATATATAAGTTGACTTTTTTACAAAGATAATTTATTTCAACAATATTAATAATTTTTATAGTATATAATTTGATTTTTCAGATAGTTTAATTAACCTGGCCTATTATATATTTATTTTTAAATCATATAATTAGTTTTATATCATCATACTTAAGTAATATCAAGATCTTTTTTTAAAACATGATTAAAACTAATATGACACACAAACCGTAATTTAGACCAAAAGAGAATAACAAAGGAGAGAGAGAGAGAGAGAGAGAGAGAGAGAGAGGAATCCTCCACAAGTGTCAAGAATGATGGCTGCTAGATACTGGAAATAGCCACGCACGAGGTGAGTACAGTCAACATGGCATCACTTTGACTTGGTACCAAGTCTCTTCCTCTCCGCTGTAAACTATTAAATTATTAATTTAGAATTAAATTATGGACGAATAGTATATATAAAAAATCATTTTTTATTTTGATTATCATTGATCCGGGCAGATGCTGAGTTCTTTTACTGCCGGTCCCTTTGGTAGGGATGACCTAGCCGTAAGAGACAGAAGGAAGGGCTAGGTCTGCGGTCAAGACAATCCCCGACTGACTAATGGAAGGCCAGTCGAGCATGTGGGCGGTCTGGTCGACTGATGGTTCTCGATTGAATTTCCGTTGGGCGGGATGCCCGCTCGGGCCGATCGGCTACGTCTGAGTCCTCCTGACCGATTGCGTTTGGCGGATGATCGATAGTAGGCCCCACTAGGTAGGACTCCTGGGAAAGGGTCGGATTCAAAACTTGCCGGTCGGCTGAGTACGTGTGGTCGACCAGCCGCTGAAAATCATGTACGAAAGATACTGTCTAAGTGACACAGGAGTACGAACGAATATTCTAGGTTCGCTGAACCTTACGAGGGGACAGTAAGTCGGCACGTACCAACCGACGTATCAGACAGTTAAAAAATGTGGACGGTCATACCACTAGGCCTGACAGCTAGTCAGTAGTGTGGCATATTCGACACCTTTTCGGCCAGCAAAGCCTGCCGCCTGATTCGCGCATTAAGTTTTGTAGGATGCTTTGTCAGACTTTCGTCTGCCGTCTCGCCTATATAAAGGTCCCCATCTCTTCACGCGGGGATATACTTTACCGTTCTTCTACAGTTTCTCACTCGTTTTCTTTTCACCAGAGCCTTGACATGATCATTGGAGTTTCTACGCCGAGTATCTCCCCGGCTAGTTCTAACGATTCTTTCTTCGCAGGAACCCACATTTGATGTCCTTCCCAAGCACCAGATCGATCACCCTGCCCGTCCAACCAAACCTCCCGAGTAGTCGGTCAACGACCTAGTAATCAATCTTCGATCAACATTCGAGCGCTTCATCACTCAATAGCCCTTTTCGTTTGCCTAAAGGATAAATCATATTGCCTTATTTTTTTAAAAAAAATATTTTTAAAATATCTTAGATCAAAATTTTAACTCTCTCCCCCTTTCCGGGAACCATCCGCCATCTCCATCACACACTAGAAATTTCTCGATTTCTATCGGGTGGTGTTTACTATATAAATTCACAGACCGTGTCTTCTCTCACCTCATAAATCATATTCGGAGTCTCAACGCCACAATGACCTTGCGACCCGGATTCGGATCCGGGTCTGGATCGGAATCGGCCGACTCGACTCAACCGAGTCACGCTCAGGCCCGCCCCCGCCGCCGNAGTGGTAGGAGCTCCTCCGGAAGCTCCTTCGTTATCATATATACGCCACGTCAAAAGTAAATAAACCTCATATATTTCTCCACTATCAATAAATCTCTCAACACTCCTTCATGGGTCCCACACTTTTTCACTATATATTTTTTATCTATCTTCCATATTCTACAATATAGATAATTAAAATTTTATAAAATTTAAATTCATAAATTACTATAATTGAATAACATTAATAATTAAAACATTACATAAATATTACAATGCATGAAATAAAAATATTACGGTAAACACATCTACACTAGGCCACGTCTCTCTTTAATTTGTTCAATCATTTTCTCATGTATATAAAGTTGTCCTGGCGTCATCTCACTAGTATCCTTCATGAGAATTTCATAATCCTTATGAAAGATCTCGGCTTCTCGCATAGCCATTTTTTGCATCTGATACGCTTTAATATCTTGCCATTCTTTGTCGATATTTTGTTCCATTGTATCACTTTCTCTGATTTTGGATTTGCCCTTCCTCTTTGCTACCTTTTGTCCCATTGGACGAATACGGACCTCAGAATCATCCACATCAATGCTTGTATCTGGATTTGATGCTGAAGTGTTCTCCCCTGAATCGGATGTTCTTGCCTTCTTGTTGGAGTAACGATTAACTGATTGTGGAGCATATTCTCATATTCTCTGAGAACCCTCCATACATGTATATACCTGAATTCTTTATTTTGTTGTTGGCTTTCCACATATTCAGTGCATTCTCCAACACATTCTCATCACTCCAACCGCTTTGACGATGAGTATAAAAATTATTATAAATTGCCAGAAATTCATTTACCAGTGGCGCAAAATGATAGTAATGTGATTTTAGCCGCTGATGGCTTCTCGTCAGAGTTCCAGTAGGTCGATGCTTGTTATAGTATCAGCTATACGTTTCCAAAAAGCTTGATCCCTTCTGGTCATTACCAATAACTGCGTCAGGTGCTGATAGTTGCCCATGACTTCGCAAGGATCACGTCTTCATCGACAGACCAAAATCTTCGTTCGATCATCCATCTCTTGTTCAACTTCACGCTCTTCTTGTGATGGGTGCAGGGGGCAACTGAGTTGCTGGAACGGATGATGGCGTCAGAGATTCTTTGTCGCTGCTAGATAGGTCGATAGTAGCTCTTTTTGATTCATTCGAAAGCATGAATGATGGTTGAGAAGAAGAAAATGCATAAGCAGAGAAGGTATCCCAAATTGATTGCCCATGGCTGACCAATCTTGGGGTGGATACATACCAAATGGAGTTGGGGCGACATTACTTGGATTCATCGAAAAATTTTGATAACTTTGGGAATTTGAGAAATGAGAAGGATATTGTGGAGCATGTGAAATGTTTGAAAATTTAGAGGATATTGGGTGTGAGAGAAAAAATGAGGATACTGGACATTAGGAGGAATGCGAGTATTTTGAGAAGATTGATTTTCTTCCGTATTCGAAGAATTCAAAAGATTTGTAACGACGTATTGAAATTTTCATCCATCTCGAATACAAACAGAGAATGAAAGATAACAAGAAGAAATTGAGATGAAGGGGAATGAGAAATTGAATGAAAGAATGGAAGAGTGAAATGTATATATAGAATTTTTAATAATTAAAAATTAAAGATTAACCGTTGGACAACGGTCAAATTAACCGTTGATACACAACGGCTAAATAAACATGATATATATTTTTTTATTAAATATATAATAAAATTAATTCATTTTATTTAATTAAAAAAATAAAAAATGACAAAGGAGCAGCTCCGCCTGTGCGGAGCTGCTCCGTTGTCAGGGATCAAGGAGCCCCCTCCCACTATGAGAGGGGGCTCCTTGACCATTGCCACCTGGCTGTGGGTGCTCTTATGATCGTTGAAATAAAACGAAAAATAATTACACAAATATATTCAAATAGCCAACATTTTTAAATTTACCATCCTACTTGAGTATAATATTATAATCAATTGAGATTCAAACCTTAAATATCCATTTAACTGTTTGGAAAATTTATCTATTGCATCTTAGCCCCAAGACTAATGGGTGATCATTATGCCGACCAACTGATGGAGGATTAATGATCATTAAGTGTACGATGGGTAGGCAAAATTATCATTTGTACCCTGATTTAAACTTTGAATTTTCTATTCTTTTTGCTTCCCTCTTGTATTTCATATTTCCAATTTTAAATCTTAAACAATTAATTTTTCTAAGATATTTATTTTTTAACACATCAATATTGTAAAAACTCTTATATATATTTAATACTATATCTAAATATTCATAGACATGAAATAGTCATTATCGAGACATTACAATTTAACTTTCCAAGGCGTTGCTCTTGAATTTGATGAATGAATTTATTGAACACAAAGCACAATCCGCACCCTTTTCATACCGATTGAGTTGGGTATTGGCGGGTTTGAAAGATACAAGTAAGAAAAGAAAATAATAATAATAATCAAAAAATGCTTGTCACATTTCCATCGCATCTTCAATCAAAGTAAATGTAACATTTCAGAGGTTGACAAGTAATTGTCCAGCATATCGTCAACATCAAACAACATGAAGAAACAACATCATTGATGCCAAGTAATCAGACATGCTACGGAACACCCGATGATGCCAAAACTAGTACTGCAAACCTGTGAAAATATGTTTCCTGCTAATCTAGCAAATGGACATATTACTTGCTTTTGTATTAACTAAACGACAATAGAATGAATAGAGAGTTATATCTTATATATGCACTGTGACATCAAACTTGTATCAATGATTATAGGTTCAAAATCCAAAACTATGATACATCTGGTCTGAAGACACAGAAAAAAGTGTGGATTGAGATACCATAAGGAACTTCTTTTGAGGCACTGAATTGGATATACCAACTGAGACTACCAAAACATATAACTGGAACAGGAAAAAGTTGTGATTTTGTAATGAACAGACTACACAATCAAACAATGGATTCAATCATAAAACTTTCAAAGTAAGGCACACTCGGTCATAGCTAAAGGTAAAACGGTGCTAGAAACTATAAGCTTATTGTCGCTATGATTCTATGAAGGATGTTATCTTATACGTTCTTCAATTTATAAATCAAAGTATAAACACTAATAAGGACTTTGAATGTCCTAAATGTTCGAAAAGGTAACAGCGTATTTATGCACATGAAACAAAGTACTGCTTAATGTGTATGGCATGACACTGATAGGAAAAAAAAAATGTGCACGTTCACAAAGGAAATGAAGAACGATACTATATTTACTAGCATTAGATCAATTGAAAGTAATGAATGACATTCCCAAACTGTAAACAAGATTGTTAGAATAAATAATCTACCAAGGAACTGAAAAAGGTTTGGATTCATAGAGATCCTAAATAGAATAAGTGAGCATAGGATTGCATTGTAGGTTATGAAGATCCTGCCTAATTCAGATCCTACATAGAGAAGGATTTGGGCCATTTAGGTCTGTTTGATTCAGAAAATCCTAAGGCTCGAATCACAATCATGACTTTCGTGAGTATATCTTAATTCAAGGATCACCAATCATATGTAAGATAAATCTTTCTCGGTGTATGTTATTGGCAAATATCATAGTACTAATTAATACTAGTTTTAATTAATTAAATTTGAAGGCAGTATTACCAAGAAAAAGTCTACAAACTAAACATTATATTAAGTAGAAACAAAACCAAATATACAAAATGGAGTTTCAAATAATAAATAAAAAAATCACGAGAAGAGTTAAGATGTACAATTCACATATGAGTTTTATATTTGATTTTATTATTCAAGAAGAAGAGAATATTGATAAAAAAACAATATATTAACATGATAGAAATGGATAGTTGAAATGGACAAAAGTGTCAATGTCTTGTGCTATCATAATGTACCTTCTAGGTTAGAAGAAAAATTCTATAAGACTGTTTATCGAATTCATACTTTATAGATCAGTCTTGTACTGGAAAAAATGTACAAAGAAATAAAGTGAATGTTAAAATGAATATGTGAGATTGCTAAAACAAAGATAATGGCATACATAAACAATTAGGTGTTGATCAAATAGATATAAAATGAAAAAAGAGATGGGTTTAAATAGTACAAATATGTTGAATGATGGCAAATCGATATTGTAAATGGTGGTAGGTGCTGGCGGGTTAGTGACCGCCTATTGCCTCAGCAGCCTAGGCACCAACTTACCGCGTACCGCCTCGACCGCCTAAGCGGTGCCCAAAAGGTTGAATTTTTTTAAGCTTTTATATATATATTATTATAAATAATCATTATTCAGTATAATATTTACTTTTAATAATATATATTAATTTAAAATTTAATCTAAATATTTTAAAATAAAAAACAATTATATATATATTAAATTAATGAGAATTTAGAAGGCTTTAATTAGGTTTATTTAAATTATCCAACTTATTTGAGTTATCCGAATCATAGGTAAGAGTTGATTAAATTATTAACTTAAAATAATTGAATTAAACCCTAACTTACAACTTACTTGCGTACCCTGTTTCGGCCGGATGATGAGTTCGACGCATCACCGAGACAGTGCGACGAGTTTGGACGCATCGTCGGGCCTGAGTGACGCCTCCGGGCTCATCGTAGGACCTAGGCGAAGTCTCTAGTCTTGCGCGACACGTCCAGACAAGTTACACACTCGGGCGGCGCGTCCAGAGGGCCCTAGGCTATGCATCCGGGTGTGTCGTGGTGGTGAAACAAAGGGGCGACAGTTCCAGGCGCCATGGTGGCGGAAGAAGGTAAGTTACTACCTAAAGCACCACCTCAGCCTATGATGCCTGCCTCCCGTCTAGTCGGCTGCTCGACTGCCATTTAGATGCAAAAGGTGGAACCCGACTGCCATTTAGAACACTATGGCAAATAGGTTCTACAACTAAATGATTAAATGAATTGGAGAAGCAGATGTAAAGGATATGGGAAACAAATCTTATTAAGAGAGATAATTGTGCAATGTGTACAGAAATTATTATTTCTTGTAACTTTCTTGATATTGATTCTTATATCAAATAAAGGTAGAAATGATACATGGCGCATTCCTCTCAACCAAGAACATTTTTCACAATAACAAGCTTACCAACATCCTTAGCAGCATTCAAATGGACCTCTCAATACTCATTTTTCATCAAAAGCTCAAGCAATATACCATAAGGAAGCTTTTAGGTTTCTCTTTTCATTTCTTTGGAGCTTGCTAGTGATTATTACTGGCTTTTCCCATCTTTCTACAACGCATATGAAGTTTTAATCCTCATTGCAGTTAATACAAAAGGTGTCCAGCATATAGCATTGATTAATGCATGAAGATATTGCAGTTTTGTCAATTACTTATTCATTAAACGTAATAGATTT
This sequence comes from Boesenbergia rotunda, assembly GCA_024364735.1. NCBI lineage: Eukaryota > Viridiplantae > Streptophyta > Magnoliopsida > Zingiberales > Zingiberaceae > Boesenbergia > Boesenbergia rotunda. The sequence continues at coordinate 281,990 of JAGFNQ010003002.1, read as the reverse complement.
TTGTACATAGACGAAAACTGAAAGGAAGGTAGATCCAAGAAATATCTTAGACCTGATCTTGATATCATCAAATTATGGAAAGCCAAACAATTTGTAACTCATAGCTAACAAATTGAACAGGACATAGATAGGAAGAACAGAAAGATCAAACGATCAAACACATGCAGATATTGGTTCGGAAAGAGGGAGAAGACCTTTTTTTGTTTTTAATGAAGATCGCCTCCTCTTTTTTTAGAGTTAGAACAGGTACTCAGAGACGGATCATGTTCGCGCGGAAGGATGTTGAGATCGAGGAGCGCTGGATGTCCCTGCGCCGAAGTTGTGTCACCGTCTATGTCGTCAACGACCGAGGACGACGATCCGCAGTCGCTGTGGCAATCCTCCTCGCCGTCGAGAACACGCGGGGGCAGCGGGTTGTTCGGCCTCCGGAGATGCGACTCGCGGAGGAAGGCAGGAGAGGTAAGCCGTGGGCCGCCGAAGGACTCGACGGTGCTGCTGAGGCTGCTGGACGCCGCCCGCTGCGGCGGAGACTGGTGGCGATGCCCGCCGAAGGTGAATCGCGTGGGGGAGGAGGGTAAGGGAGGGAGGGTCGGCGGAGGGGGGACCGCGGAGACAGGGAAGTTAGTCTTGGCGTCAGCACCTCGGAAGGCTCGGGCGGCGGCATCATAGGCCCGGGCGGCGTCCTCGGCTGAGTCGAAGGTGCCGAGCCACACCCGGGCCTTCTTCACTGGGTCTCGGATCTCGGCACCAAAACGTCCCCAAGGCCGCTTCCGGACGCCTCGGTACCGCACCTCAACGGGCGCCGCCGAGGCTGCCACCGGAGCTCGCCCTTTCCGCATCTCTCCCTTGATCGATCGATCGATCCAGTGAGGAGACGAATCAAACTTCAAATCCCGATCACAAAAATTCGAATTGCTGTTACAAACTAGGAAGCGACATCGCAGGCTTCTTAATCCCTTCCGTCGATCGCATCAAACTTCCGCCCTTCGACTTCGCTTCCGTGACCGTCGCCGCCGATGTCCGATCCACAATCTCTTCCCACAGCTTTATGGAAGGGGTAATTTTCAACCTGCCCATCCAATGTTCGGCATATTTTCTAAAATGATCTCTGAAATTTAAAATTAAATAAAATAGTTCTTCATGATACTTAATACTCATTAATTTAGCCCCGGGACTATGATAGAGCAGTAGAGCGACTAGCTGCTATCCTAGATATCAGTTACGATGTATTTTATAGAAATTTTTCCTCCAAATGAGGCACGAGCCCTGGGACGTTGATCTTCTAAATCGTCCACCGCGAGCACTTCTCGATTTACCCTGGTGTCCGGTGGGAAATTTTCATGGGGTTGGGCCGGTTACCCCAGGTTCGTCTGCTACCTGGTCCAACATTAATACTCATTAATTTTGTCCTCCTGCGTATTAGTTCTAGAACGGATTGGCGGAGCCGAAGGGCTATGGTGCAGCGGTAGGGCGATTAGTACCTATCTCGGGCATTCGCGGTTCGATCCCTAGCTACGGCGTATTTTGCAAGAATTTTGTTAGGATCTTACCGTTAAGCTAGAGGGGGTGAATAGTTTACTTTCTCGATTTTTCCTACAATGTTAGCGTGCGCAAGCGGAAATACTAAATACAAAACAAAAACAAACGTTAACACCAAATCTTTACGTGGTTCGGAGATGATGCTCCTACTCCACGGCTATCCGTAAGGTGGGCGATCCCGATCCGTCGGTGGATGACTCCCCGGATGCCCTCCGACTAGCTCGTGTAACTCCTTGTGGGTGGAAAAACATCTTTACAACCCGAACAACACTCCTGAGCACAAAGACTACTAATTGTCTTCTAACCAAAGCCAATTTCGTCAAAACTCTCAGCCAAAACCAAGCTCATTTAAATAGTGCTTAAGGCTGAGAAGACCGTCACTGGTCGATTGGTCCATTACCAATCGACTGATTCCACACAAATTCTACCGTTACAACTTAACGTTCGAATTTTCAACCACACTAGTCGACTGCTCCAAGGGCAATCGACAGGCCACTAGTTGGTTGGTCCATTACCAGTCGTCTGATCTTTTTGTGGCAGACACCAGTCAACTGCTCTGGCACTAGTCGACTGATCCACTCCTACACCTAAGGTTTCCCTTCCCGAGTACACTTCTCTCAACACTCGAACCCTATGATTTCTCGAGTACATTTCCCTCAGCACTCGACCCCTCACGCCCTGGTTGACTTTTTCATCCAGCAGCCTCGATCTGTCGCCTTCGCGCCCTCTTCTTTTTCGACTCCCATCCCTCAGATGCGCACACAAGTTCTCGACTTGCTCCATGTCATCCTTCACGCATGCCTCGAAGTCCGCGTCCCTCAGCTCATCGTTCCTGCTCCAGCGGCCTCGACCTGTTGCCTTCAAGTCTTCTTCGACTTTGGCCCTCGTCCCTCAGATGCGCACACAAGCCCTCAGCTTGTCTCCATGTCATCTTTCACGTACGCCTCGAAGTCCGCTTCTCTCGGCTCATCGTCTCTGCTTTGTCTATGGTCCCTCGGATGCACACACAAGCTCACGGCCTGCCTCCATGCCACCCTTCACCGTACCCGAAGTCGTCCAACCAAGTCTATGCGTATCCTGCAAACTTGCACACTCAAATACACATATCAAATACAAGGGTAAACCTAACTTAAACCCTTTGCCCAAACATCAAAACACATGGTCACTCCGGACCATAGATTGCCCCAACAAATTTTTCCTCCAAATGGGGCGCGAACCTGAGATGCTGGGCTTCTAGACAGCCCACCGCGAGCGCTTTCCGATTTACCCTGGTGACCGGTGGAAAACTTCCGTGCGGCGGGCCGGTCACCCCAGGTTCGTCTACTATTTGTTCCAACATATTTTTTAGAACAGATTCACGGAGATACTGGAGATGAGCGAATCATCTTTTACCACCTTAATACTCATTAATTTAGTCTCACGAAATAATTGATAACTAATATACAAAGTGCTATTATCGTGTGATTTTGAGGTTAAATCATAACGAAGCGAAGTGTCTATCATCTCTAATTCGTTAATGACTATCCGGGCTAATAGTCTTTGTGATCTATTTCCTTTGTATTGATCCTGAAATAAATTGACGGACTCACTTGGACAAACGAATCATCTTTTACCACTTTAATACTCATTAGTTTTCTACCACATTTTTTTTTGTTATCATTAAAATTCATTATACAGGCTAAAATAGGTCTTTCAATGGCATCGATTTTTCTTTTTTTTTTTTCAATTTATCTTCTTATTCCCTAAACACTCTCTATGAAATTTAATATGTTTTAGTTGTTAATTATATATATTTTTATTATTTATAGTGAGAATATATATATATATATATATATATATATATATATATATATATATATATATATATATATATATATATATATATATATATATATATATTTTGTTATCCTCGCTTCTACATTAGATAAATACTCTTATCATATTTTCATTTTATGGTTAGCTTTTTTTTAGTTATATGTCATACAATCTTTCGTGATACTCCTATTAATATGTGATTATCAGGTATGGATGATGGATCGGCTGGAAGGTCCCTAAAATATATATATATATATATATATATTCAGTGAAAAATTTTAAGAAAATGGTCAGTAAATGACGTAGTACTTTACATGTAACGATCTTCGACGAATTCATCGTGTCCCCCAGAGTATAGTTTGATTTGGGACGGCGGCCTATATCCTAGCGATAATCGAATATGTATATATAAAATGTCATATCATTCATTGAGTTTTTTCAATTAGTATATCATAGTTCTAAATAAAAAAAATTTGGGCTTGGTATGTATGATTAAGCACCCGAATTTCGATTCGAGAGAAATTTTGATACAGAGTTAGAGGGTGTTCGGGAATCAGATTCAAAACTCGAATGTGTTTGAGGACTCAAGAAGTGCTAGAGAGTCGGGCTCGAAACCAAATAATTCTCGAGAGGGAGAAGTGTAATTTTTGATTTGGTTTCGAGGACAATAAAAGTGATCAATAATGTGTCGGAAATTTTGTTGACTTGTATCTCCTCGATATTTGACTTAGTCGATTTATGACCGTCGGATCTTCCGGAGGGTTGCTTTCGGATAAAGCAAACTGATTAGATTGCGTCGATGCTAGTGTTTGACAATATCTACGTAAAACGATATTGCTCCGCTACTGGTGCTCACGGATAACAGTAATTCGTTTCCAAGATACAATGACGTCCTCTCGGAATAGTAGTACTTCAAATTCCGAGACCGACGAACCTTTTCGCGAGCTTTTTGGGCTCTCGATGCAGAGGATGGATGAGTGCAAATGCTTTAGATTGTAATGCTTTGAATCAATAAAATGATCTAGTGGAGGGATCTATTTATACTGGGTGAAGAGGTAAGTACCCTTTGGTTCGGACAGATCTGGACCGTTCATAACAAAAGGATATAACTCTTTAAAGATCATTTAATCTCGTCTATTGATCTGAAGAGTTATAAGTACTCTTTAGATCCCATCTTGATCTTGGCCGTCAGATTAGATCAATTAATCCGACGTCTCAGATCCATCCTCCCTCTTCTCAGTCAGATTTGAATCCGACGCTCCAGATCGTATCTTCCTACGATCTATCCAGATCTTTGATCCGACGGCCACCATCTGTTCGCCCAATCCAGTCATCGTTCTCTACACAGTCACGTGCCACATAGGCACTGCCTCGTCACCGACATGCCACGTGGTGCCATCTGATCACGACACGTCATCACCGCGTGGAGCATAAATTAAAGCTCCTCATGCGCCAACAAAGTGGTCATTGCGCGCATGCACGTGTGGCGGGCTCGCCTAAGGGTAGAGATCTCTTGTGCTTTTGTATTAACAATATTAGCACAAGAACACATATAAGGAAATATCGGCTTTCGCCGGTTAGCAATGTGGGACTAAAAAGTCCTATCTTTTTCCTTAATGTTTATTTGACCGTATCTTTGAGCAATTAATTTCTTATTCACCTTTAATCGGTTTTGAGCAAATGAATAGTCCAAATTTATGTACGCGAAACGTATATTTCGATTTTGAAGTCAAACTTGACTTTCAATGATCGATGGATCAAAATTTTACTTTGTAAAATCGTATCCAACATAATAACCATTATAAGTAGATATCTCATATGGCCATTGCTAAACGGAAGGATAATAATGGTGATCAGCAACAATGATAGAAGGAGAATATTAATATCATAACGTGTTAAAAATTATAAAAGAAACATTATAATTTAGGGACGATATATGCTACCTTCATTCCACTATTTCCATCTCTTTCAAAATCTCACTTATTGGTTTGGCAGGAAATCATCTTGTTAAGACATGGAGACCTCGAGGAGCTTGCACGCCTAAGGAGTACTTGGTTACTAATTGATAAGGATGAATAATCAATGAGGACATGTGATATGGAAAAGTTATATGGTAGAGTTCACCAAACTAGTGACCCGAAATCAGATTGAGGCTTGAGCTCCCGAGACCATCTTGGAAGGATGGAGGAAGATCCTCGAGGTCAGACTGGAGGATCGAGCTCCCGAGATTATCTTGGGAGAATAGAAGAAGACCCCGAGGTCAATTCGGGAGATAAGACTCCAAGACTGACTCGAGAGAGTAGCGCCCAAAAAGTAGTGTAAGGATAGGAGAGCAAAGTTTCAAGTACCCTCCTCTCCTTCTATAACAGGAATTTCAGCAGGTACTTATTACTTGTAATGCATGATAATGATAACCTTAATAGTCATAGTGATCGTTACCAGTTATCATAGAGAGGAGAATAGATGTCAAATAACTGATGATCAAGAAACGTGGAGGAGATGGTGGAGATACGTGGGGGGAAAGACGTCAGATATATAAGATGTTTCGGTACCCAGGTAAGGAGAAAGTTTTTAGAACTCGAGTACTTTGGTTCTTTATTTTCCTCCCTAGAAGAAGAAGTTCTGACTTAAGCGTTAGAGAGGGCTCCACCGGAACTTCTTCCGGTGCATCCCGTTTACGTTTGTATTAATTTAGCAGACACCGATATCTTATCCCCGTCATTGTCATCTTGAATTGCGATTTGATGATTCGTCATCCCTATTGTTCACTATCGGAACAGTAATATTTGAATTCTATCTTATCATTAAATAGCTTGAATTATATTTGATAATATCATATTTATTTTTTATATTCCTCTACTCTTATCTACTTGACAGTTAAGTTATAAATTGATACTGTGACTTATCTCTGGCAGGAAATTGAACTAGATAATCACCTTTTGCTAATTGCTACCATATTTATTTTTAATAAAAATCTTTGGTTGTTCTAAGACCATTAATTACATATTAACGCGAATTAAATGTTAATATGATATATAAATGATAGATTTGTTTTTAAACTTGATTTGATTAATCAAACTTTAACTCAAATAATTCTTACATGCGAATTCAATAATGACTCGTGGAACTTTTCGATCGGCGCAGACCTGTGTTGCCTGTCTCGGTCGGCACAGGCGATCAATAGCCTTGTCCGGATCTCGAACAGGGACAGCTACTTCCCCGGATCGCTACCCGATTATCATGTGCATGGTCAAGCGACCATCTCGTTACGCCATTCCAGAGCTTCTCCTCATTTTCGTACCAGTCGGGCTGTCGCAGGCAGGGGAGTGGGGGCGTCCGTTTGCGTCATTCGATCCTCCAAAGAACGCGGAGGTAGCACAGCGGGTACGAGACGCGGCCATATCGGCGACGCTGAGCTCAGCAGTCCTTTAGTTTGCCTTTATTATTTTTTCCCCCTTCCATTCACGGCTCGGCCCATCACATCAAATCGCCTGCCTCTTCCTCCGTATTCCTCATCCATCGCCACTTTCCAATCGCTATCCGTTTCACGTTCATCGTCAATGATCTTCACAGTAAGAAACTCGAATCTCGGATATCTCGTTGTCGTTGTTATTGCAGCAATCCAGTGATCTCTGGGCGCAGCGGTTTATCGATCTCTTCCTGACCTTGTTGGTCTCTTTCTCGGTGGATTTGATCGTTTTTTGTCTTGCCTCTTTAGGGTTACAAAGCGGGAATGGATCGATAAACCTCTGCATCCGGATTGTATCCATCCTTTTCCCCTACCTTTTTCTTTATCTTTTTCGTTAAAAAAATTATCTGATTTGGACTGTTCGGAGCTGAATAAGTTAACTTACAGACGTTTTAGACGGTATTTAATGGTGTTAAATGCATCGAAATCGTTTAGAAAGTGGACTCAGAGAGGCATGATCCATGATTCTAAGCTGAAGGTTAGTTCGCTTTGAGCAAGAGCTATATCTCTATCTTCCTTGAGTTCGTTTTGCTCTCGGAATGATTGAAATGATAGAACTACGCTCTATTATTGGTCTAGAATCATGTCGATTGATCGATATTCCCAGTTCAGTTCTTCTATGCACAGCATGCTGCTACCTGTTTATAGCATAGGCAAGATTTGACTGATTTCACTTGATGGCTGTGGTTTATATTGTGCCTTGGGAAGAAAATGCCAATGGGGTTCAGGTATGCAATAACTACAGAAAATTGGAAATATGAATCACAGCTTTCCCGCATTTATTTCATTTCCTTGCCTAACCAGCCATTGTGTTTTTTTTTCTCTGCAACACTCGATCTCCATGACGATCTTATCAGATCGATTGCCGAAACTGAGTTCCTAGGCGACTCTGCTCCATTAGGATCTTCCTTTACTCTGAGGGGAATACAAAGATCTTCCCTTTGAGTACTACAGTAGTCTCCTCCAGGCTCCAGTCCTCCTTGTGTGTACAAGTAAGTGTATCATCAAGAAAGCTCATCCAATGTATTCGTCTCTGACTCGCCCCATCAGTACCGGCAAAGCCGCGCCGGTTCGTCCACCAAATCTATATGCCGCTGCAGCGTCCAACGCCTCCGGTGAGCAGGTGCGACGATTCGCTCTGAGTTTTTTTGCAGCGCCTGCTGGCGGCGGCTCTGGTGGGGTTGCGCGCCATATGGATACGACTTCGCCGTCACAACTTTTCTGCTACTAGACATGCTGCCGGGAACTACTCAATCACGCAAGACTTGGTATTTGGTCGCCATCTTGCTCGTTTGATTTTCTATTGACGTTAATATCATGTTCATCTTTTCCTTTGATGCTACTCTTTGTTAACTGAATTACAACCTTGTGCATATGAACCAACACTGGAATTCGACTGCAACGGATCGATGTGCCTTCATGGCGTACGAGGCACGATCTCTGTCGAAAGCATCGACGGCGGCTGCTTCGATCATTTCGTCCCGATCAGAACCATCGCGGGCTCACGATCTGCTCGCAAGCACGTCGTTCGTTAGCAATGAGCCCACTAACCGCCGGTCGCAGCCCGCAAGCTATAGACCAGGCTTGAGATCTTATGACTAACGAATGGACCGGGTTTTGAGTGGGCCAGGGGCGGTTGGAGCCTGAGCCTACGCCTGCGCCGCTACCTCTTGATACTACACCTTTCGATCGATTCAAGAGGCTACGGATCTCAGGCGGCATTCTGGTGTCCGGCGGCGGAGCAGACCCCGGAGCAGCTGAGAAGAGCACCATCTCGCAGCGCCATCGAATGGTTGGTACCCTTTCCCTTTTTTATCCTTCGGTCTGCGTAACGCCAGACAACGAAGAGGGCACTGCAATGGCAATACATTTTGAAGCTTTTGATTCTCTAGAACGATTTGTTACGGTGCTTTTGGATTAGGGAAATCTGCTTATAACGTAATCTGATACCGCTTCCAAAATATCAGATTGTTGATGATTTCATGACTTTGAACGAATAGAGAAGAAACAAGCACGTGAACCGCGATCAAAATTGCCATAGCTCAGTTATCTTGCGAACATAAACCTTTTCGGGTTTTGCTTGCTGCATTTTTCTCTTCGTTTGAGTGGAAAACAAGTACCTGGAGTTGGAATTAGTGGACATCATTTATTCCTGAGGCTTCTAATACCTCTGTTTTCTTTCAGTAGACTGATGACTGATTCTTGCTAATGTTAATCATAGTTTGAATCATGTTCTTCCACAAAGTTCTGTTTGTTTTCTTTATCCTGTTCAAATTATTTAAATTTCTTTTATTTTCCTAAGTTGAATTTTCTAGCATGTGCTGCAGCAGTGTTTCTTCGAAAACAAGAACTCTATTGCAATCCTTTAGATCTCGCAGTTCAAAATATTTCATCTTTTCTATTAGCCTTCTGACTATTAATTTCTTACTCTATGTACATCAATGTTAGAATATGAAGAAGATATAATCTTATTAGTTGTCACCTTGATCAATAGTCGTTTCCTTCATCAAATGCATTATTGCAACGGAAGACAGTGGTAAAAGAAAACAACTCCGTAGGCCCTAGTACAGAGACATCGACAAAGAAAAAAAAGAAAGGTTCCATCATAGAATCCTATGTCGTACCTACCATCAACTCAATGTCCGGCTGCTAACTGCGACACTTTTCAGTTAAACTATATCAGCCATGGTGTTATGGAGAAATCAGGGTGAACCTTTACCTTGCAACTTAAGATATGGGCATAGGGCACATGCAAAAATCTTTTGGGAGACAGTGACCTTTATTCCCCTAACCTTTTCCCATCAGTGAGAGGATCAAGTCTTGTTGAAGGTTCTCAATAATTCATTTGTCCTCTCAGTCTTTGCCAATAATTCCTTCATTATGTGAGGCCCACAATTGAGGTGCATATATTTTTTCTGTGAAATATTCATACATTGGCTGTAAAATATACACCTTGAAGCAGCATTCAAAGGTAGTTCTTTTGTGTTAGGAACCACTTGATCCATATATATTTTTTCAATGAAATTTTCATTCACCAGGTGGGTCAAAAGAATGACTGTAAAATTTACATCTTAAAGCAGCATTGCAGAGGTAGTTCTTTTGAGTTCAGCCAAAGATCAAAAACATCTCTAATGAAATTGTAGTGACTCCATGTTTATCTAATCCTCTGAATGAATTATTACCTCTGATTTATTTTGTAATCTTCTCTTTGAATTCTCTGAGGTTTATTGCACTTGGTTCAAATTGTCATGGAATAGAATAATTCTTCTTGAATGAAATAAAGTAGGATTTAGGAATCAAGTAGAAACCTCAATCCTTAGTAACAAGTAAAATAATATCATCTTGATACTGGTTTAATCTTCAGATGATTGGACAGCATTTGAGCTTTCTGTCTAACTGCGGAAACTGATCATTCGCCACTAATACTTAAATTCTCCTCTGTTGTTGATCCAACCGAACAGGTGTCGCTGGATTTCAACTAAAACCTGCGACGGAGAGATGCCCCAGTGAATCCACGTCTCTTGGGACTCACTTTTGTGTATGATACTTGTAAAAGCATCACAGGCTGGCACTAGAATGAGATCTTGTTGGTCAACCTGGAAAGCAGAGGACTGCATGTGATGAAGATTTGTCATGGTATCTCCACCACCCTTTAGCCACACATCACCTCAAGCCACCCCCACCATTGGCTCAAAAGCTTTGCCCTGCTATAAATGAACCCCACTGGCTTCTTACAGTCCTTGAACAGCCAATCTTATTCAGCACCCAGTCAAGAAGTACCCAGAAGAGAGTGTGTCAAATGGGAGGAAGCCAATCCACTTCCAGTGTTTCTTCTTGGTTCTGCTTCAGGAGCACAGATGATGAAGAGGAGAGGGAGCCAAAGCACACCACTCCGAGGAAGGTAAGGCCCAGCGACGACGATTGTTGCCACTGGGTTGGTGCGCCGGATGTGGACACGAAAGCCTCTGCTTTCATAGCCAAGTTTCATGAGGCTCGCTTCATGGACCTTGAGACTCAAACCTCTGAGATTTGAGCTTAAATCTAAAGCAAGAAGATTATGTTTGCTCTGTACAGACTTTCTGGTAGCTGTAGATACTTGTTTGATCTAAATTAGTATGATAACTATGTTATCTTTTCTTTTTCAATCTTTTGACTTTAGCTTGCTTATATATGCCATCTACTTGGTACTATGATCTATTTATTATATGGAGGGAATAACATTGTAGTTTTGTTAAGGGACACTTTGTTCTTCCACTTAATGTTTGCTTCGCAATCCATTAAAAGTTAAGCATCCTTGAGTTTGAGTGAGAATAGTATTTTATTGATCTTTTTCGGATCCTCTAAAGGAAAATAAGGCTGAATTTGCTAGTGTTTTCAAAGCTTTTTTCCTATGGAAAAAAAATAAAAAAGTGAAAATATTTTACTAATTAAACAATTATAAAAACCAACACTTAATTAGATTTTTTTTCTTTGAGTAAACTTTTGAGAAGAAACCATTCGTCCTGGGAATTTATTAATGCCGTTGTCTAATATTATAGGTATTTTGTGCAATTATTTATTATAATTAATACTCACTATTTTAATTATTACTGGAATTCGACGCATGCTTGCTCCTGTCACCTAATTCTCCAGATCGTCCAATTATTTAACGCCACGTTTTTGGACTCGTCGGATCAACCAATCATATCTCATCTTAAATTTGCACCCTGGCTCCTGACGCGCACCGATGCTCAACCCCGCTGGCGTTTCGTTACTTAAACACACGGAGCCTGACCAGGTCGTAATCCTCAGTGGGTTGGTCTGTTGCACCAATAATGAGAGAGGTATTGTTTTGTGTTTGTTTCTAACGGTAGCAAATATTTTATTCAAGCCCTTCCTTCTTTTTGAATACTTCCCTCTAGTTTTAATATTCACATGGACCGTAAAAAGTACATCACCCCTCTCTCGAGTTCAGCAGCGCAGCAATGGCGTCGATCCGAACGGGCGGAGGGGTTCGAGCGCCGGGGAAGCGCCCCCCAAAGCACGCCAACTTGTCTTCGACCTCGTCGCCTCCTCGGCCATCCTGCTATAATGCCAATGGCGAAGAAAGCGGCGCGAATGTCGACCGGGTCCTCTTTAAGAACCTCGTCGACATGGTCCCTCTGGTCGAGTCGCTCATGGTGGCCGACCTTTCCGATTATTTCGTTTTTCCACCGCCCGATTTACTGTTCTTCTTTGTTTTTCCCTTTTCGATTCCAAGTTATTGGGCTTCTCCGGATTTGTGGTAGGATCGGAAGCCGAATCCTTCGTTTAGACGGCGGGCGTCAGTGGTGTACACGCCTACTCCTCAGCCGAGAAAGGTGAGGCCTTTTTGTATCGTATCCCTTTTCGTATTTTGCTCGTTTTGTTCTTATGTTTTCTTAGATCAATATTCTGTAACATTCAGCTCAGGAGCGTATACCCCGATCAATGCAGCATTTTAGTCTAATGATGAAAGGAAAAACTGATTTTGCTGCAACGTCCTTGACCTTCGTTTTCTTTTTCATTATTTTTTATCTACCTGGAATTGTTCCTAACCAATCTTCTCCACTGGCAATTTTTTTTTTCTCTTTCAATTATTCTTTTATTTTTCGGTTGGTTTCTGATGCTTTATTGCAATATTAATCATGAACTCTAAAACTAGGATGTCGGCTGGTGGGACTGATTTCCTCCCCAACCGACAGTTATGATAGGGGAAAAGGATGTCATATGCAAAAGTCCAATTACTATTGTTTACTACCTAAGTGTTAACATCATCAAATGGATAAATAAACAAGTAGATTAAAGATGTAATAGAGATGGTGTAACTCCATTAGCAGTCTTAACCGTTGTTTCAGAAATCAATTTTCTAACCGGACAGATCGTCTTCAGAATTACACTGGCCTTATATATATATATATATATATATATATATATATATATATATATATATATATATATATATAATATGCCAACTTCTCAGTTCTTGCCAAACAATACCCATGCACTTTTTCTTAGAATTCAAAAGATGTACTCTCTTTGATCTTCTGAGTTTCCATAGTAAAGATATCAGTGATATTAGAATTATTTGACTGGGGCAATTGTCATTGTCAAAATGCAGGTTGTTGATCAAAATGGAAAGGTAAATGCTCAGCCACATTCAACTAAAAAGCAAATTGATCACGGAGATGATGTTGCAAATAAGGAACCTGATAAACTAGATGCTATTTCTGGTTTATCAAGTGTTTCATCAAGCTCATTGTTGTCTGAAGAACTCGTAAAGAATGGTGAAGAGTTAAATATGCTGAGGGAACAATTTGCAGAACTTCAGAAAAATTTTCTGGAAAAAGATGAAGCTTTAAGAGCTTTAAAGGACACAATAATCGAAATGAACGGAGTTAATGAAACACTTAGGGAATTGAAGCAGCAAATTATGGAGAAAAATTCTGTGATGACAAATGCAAATCTGCAGCTGACCAATACGGAGGTACTTGAGTTTGTATACATATGGTCCCATTCTTTCTATGTTTAAATTTTATTTGTTGAAGAGTATAAGGTAGTTGTTATGGTTCTAATTCCTTTTAAGATAGGCATGTATGTTGGATAATCTGTCGGAGATATTGGGGAATTATATTGAATTTACAAAACCTAAATTTAGACTTATCTGTTAAGAGACCTGAGCGGATGATCTCAGGTTGCGGGCTGGTTTTTGCCAAGTGTTGCTGAGTCACCGACTGCTGAGTCTGAGTGATTGCCCGGGTCGGAAAGAGTTCTCTTGAGTAGTTTCCGAACCGAGAGAGGAAGATGCCGAGTGCTAGAGCTATCAATTTGGGTTGGCGTCATTGGCTTGGCCCATTCCGTCAAAAAATTTAAACTGGTTAGGTTGAAATTTTAGTAACCCAAGCTCGCCGCGGACCGACCCGCCTAGGCCCGCGACCCGCACGGGTCGGCCCGCGGGTTGAGAACCACATGTTAGCCATATTTTATGTAAATTTATTATCTTTCTTTGATATAATTTTGAAATAATAAATAATATTTTTCATCAAACACTAGTATTCGTTTATATCCATTTACATATAAAATATATATTTCTTGATATATTGAACTGATAAAATCTTCCCGAACAAAAATGTCGAATATACAATTTTGTAATTTTTTTTTAAAATTTTTGATGGGCCGGCGGGCTGGCCCGCCTAACCCGCGGCCTGCCTTGGATTGCATTGGGTTGGACATTTCCCAACCCACCAAGATGACTGGTCTGCCCGCCCCCGTTCTGCCAAATGGCCGGCCCACTACGGGCTGACCTGCCCTGCCACGGGTTGGCTCGTTTGACAGCTCTACCGAGTGCAGTCGAGCTAACGAGTCAGTTCCGAGTGGATTGCCAATTTGGGAATAAGCGTTTCCAACTACTACCGAAATGACACCGTGGGTAAGCTGAGTTCCCGAGAAGATGTCGAGTCAGAAAGTATAGACTTTTGAGTGGAACACCGAGTTGAGAAGAGACGCTCCGATTGAATCCGAGTGTTACCGAGTGGACTTTGAGTCTCCCGCTTGAATGCCAAGTTGAGACAACACTGATGCCAAGTCGAGAAAAGAATTAACCGAGGGAGATGCTGAGGCCTGCACTCAACGCAGTTTCCATGAAATAAATTCGCCCTACCTTCGGCTATGCTTCAAGATTCTCTCGAGTTGTCTGTTTCCTAGGATACAACAGCAAACCACGACTCCACCAAGCACCGGTGGTCGCGGCGAATGCTATCGCAGGTAGTTTAGCTCAGCGGATGCACGACTAAGAGAAAAGTATCGGGGAACAAAGGTGGAGGACTTGTTTTGCTATTGCTTTCGCTTCTATATATTCTGCTCTTACTCACGACCTCCTTTTATAGGAGCGCTAACTCCCAGCTGCAATGAATGACCGAGTTATGGTCATTCAACACTGGGTTTAATGTCAATCATTTGCCATTATTAATCAGCTATTATTGCCGATGCCGAGAGGTTACAGTATCCATATTAACTTCAGATTAATGCTTCTGTTACACTTTTGAGCAGGTAGCAAAAGGAGATGCAAGTGTAAAACGTTGGTTCATTCGCTTGGGTAAATTTTGGCTTGACCGGTTCGGAATTCGACGTGCGTAGGTCGCACACAAGTCAATTTGAGTCAGTGCAATCTAGGCCCTGGATTTGCACCCTACGCACCCACATGCGAGAGAGAGGCTCTCCCATGTATTTGTTCACATCATCAATATATGTGAAACAATTTAAACCAATCATAAAATCTTTAAACTACCAATGTGAAACTAAAGTTCCAATGCATAATGGAGTCCTTTCCATCGCTTTTTTTATTCACATTTCTAACAATGTATTTACAAAATCATTTTAAAAAAATATTCAAGTATGCTGATCTCCACATAGCTTGTTTTGTGACTATCGAATTCAATTTACATCAAGTTGTCACAGGTCACAAAGTCAACGTAGGCATTTGTTCAGTTGAATACTCAAGTCTCTATCACTGTCACGCCTAATATGAAGCATAGCAATCCTTTTGTGCTGTATTGTTCAATATTGCCCTTTGAAACAATCTCTCAATTTTTATTGTTCAATACTTAAGTCTCTACCTTCCCTTCGTCTGAACTAGTTAATTGTTGATGTTAAAATTAAGGTATATTCTGAATTCATCCACGACTCTTAAGTTTGTCTCTATATGTATCCATATTACGGCTGCAATAATGTCCTTTCAAATTTCTTTTCTTTGACTTAGCACCTATCTTTTTAATATACAGATTAAGCTTGAAGAAAGGCAAGCTGCTCTGGAGAAATTAGAGTTGGAAGTGACAGAGTCAAACAGTAAAATAGAGGAACTTCAGGGAGTTCTGGATTCCACTAATTTTGAGATCACTGCATTTCTTAAATTCTTTAATGAACTATCAAAGATACGTCTCGATGCTGCTTCTGATGCAAGTGCAACCTTTGGAAGTGTGGATCATCTTCCACATATAGTATGACTCTTTCTCTGTTACTTTTATTAAAAATTCATTTCTTAATGAAACATGGTGAATTTGGAGACTAGCTACAAAAAATGCTTAATGCATTACATTTTGTAGACGTTTGCATGTCATTTGAAGTATGTTGTTGCCCTTTATAATATAAATTATAAAGATCACAAATGATAAATATAGACAATTAATATATATGAAGATAATCTTATGTCAATATTTTAGCAAATTAAAGATGACATGAAATTAGGAAGCAGAAAAATCTGAGATATCTTTAAGAAAGTAATATTAGATGATCTAAAAAAATTGAGTTTAGAAACAGCTATTAGATAATTAAATGTGTTATTTAACAGCTATTAGATAATTAAATGTGTTATTTTAACTAAGTGTAGAGATGTGCCCAGTGTAGCGTAATTATAAAATTTTTCTTTGTTCTTCTATGAAGTTTTAAAATGACTAATAAAGAATAGATTACGAAAGATTTATTTATTTATATAGTAACAAAGTGTTTGTTATAGATCACATGAAATTCTTTAGAAAGTTAATCTTTTATTTCATGTAGCTTAGTCTGGTAACCTATCTCTACTTTCATTACTGACATTTCATTATAATATCAATTAGTATAAATGAATCAAATATGTCACATAAAGTATCTAAATATCCTGTTTTACGATGCACTTGTGCTCATAATCATTAAGCAACTCCAGTTACAAGTAACAACTGTATTTCCAGGCAAACAAATGACCTGAAAATGTTGAAACAGATTTAAACTATGCTCTTTCTAGTCATTATCAATTACCTTTGATTGACTCAGAAATTCCTTCTGTGGTAAAATAAACTTGCTTTACTTTGAGCAGGATGACATTGCTGAACTTGATATCCACAAGATGGAAGAGGCAAGACTCACCTACATTGCAGCTGTTGCTACTGCAAAAGAAAACCCCAGTGAAGAGTCTTTAACTGCGGCCGCGGAGGCAAGGTTCCAACTTCAATCTCTTGTTATGAACTGCCACTAAGAACATCAATGGCATTCTTCTCCTTAGTTCAAATCAATAGTTTTTCATCTGTTTATGAAGGGATTCTGATGTATTTCTGTGTTTGAGTGTTGTTTAAGTGTCTTGTATGGAGCACGAATATCATCAAGCAGTTTAAATAATGACTTGGAGAGTTAAAAAATTCAAGTGCTTTGGTTGAAAAGAGTCATATTTGAACTCAAACGAGTTCTTTCTTTTGGCAGAAAATGACATTTTCACTATCAAAATTTATCATTTTCTATTTAGAAAATGTTTTTGAGCTAAAAAAACACATGAATACTCCTCATAAAACAGTGGTTATCAAAGAATTTTTAAATGCTTATGATTCTACACATGAGACTACGGTATTTTGAATAATAGGGAAACTAAGAAGGGCTAGAACGAAAATATCCATTTTTTTTTATCTAATTGATCACGTACCTGAGACTGAAAATTACCGAACATGAAGCGGCGCCGCCGCCAAATATAACGGCAATCTCCGCTCCGCACGTTTCTTTCTCCTCATCGCTCTCGCGCGCTCTCTTCTTTCCTCGGGGGAACAAATCGACGGGAATTCAACAAGCGTAAGATTCGTTGGAGGTGGAGGCAACAGCTGTGGAAGAAGCGATGTGCCAGAACCCTAACTCCGCACCCAACACAGATCTGAGTACCAGTAGCCCGATCTGCAGCCCCGCCCCCGCCGCCGAGGAGCAGCGCCGCCGGGGGGACTTCTCCAAGCAGCCCTGGTGCAGGACCTCGCCCGGAGACTCTCCGACGCCGATCTGTCGGCGCGGGTTCAGGCCGCGCGGGAGGTGCGCAAGTTCGCTAGGGCGTCGGCTAAGTCCCGCTCCACTTTCGCCGTGGAGGCCGTGGTGCAGCCCCTCATAGCCATGCTGCCTTCCCCGGACCATGACGCCCGTGAGGCCGCCCTGCTCGCGCTGCTCAACCTTGCCGTTCGCAACGAGGGGTGAGTTCCGTTGTTCTCACTAGATTGATTGGCATCGGATCCAGCTTATTGAATGAAGTGATGACTGCTTGAGTTTAGATGCTTTGATGATTGATTGTGATTTTATTTGTTAGCTCCTTGCTACCAAAATTTTCTTTTGCTTTTAGTGATTGAATTATCTACTTAGGCATATTGATCTGTTGTATGGAGTTAATCAAAAGCTGACAGTATGACTAGTTATCATAACTTTGTTTTTAGTTGCAATGCTGAAAAAGACGATCTTTGTTACATTTATAATAATATAACATGTAAAAGATGATCTTCTAGCAGCTTCAATGTTACATCCTTGTTTACATAAGAGTTCGTCACAATCTATTTGCTCTTATGATATTGTCATAAACATTCCTGATGATGTGACTGTTGACGAGTATATTGCAGATCAATTAAGAAGCCTATGATCTGAGTGCATAACATTGTATTGGTAGATTTGACCTTTTAGGTGTGACATTTTCAGGAATCATTTTAGCCCTTTGAACTGTGTTGGTTGGAATCAGTTTTCTTGTTAGTTGATATTTTGTTTGCTATATAATTGTACTCTAATTGCCATTCTATCATTTGTGCGAGTAGGATTAGTGAATAATTTCCATACTCTATTTTGATAGGTCTTGTCTATGAGCTTCAAAGAACATAATACAATATCATCTCGCATAAGAGATTGGAGAAACAATGGGCTTGCTGACATAATTATAAAAACTAAATGGAATTTGAACATTTCAAGCTCTGGGTCATTGTTTCAGTGGTTGCACCAATGGTCAATTGGTCGAATGGCATGTGCAGCAATTTATCATGAACCATAAATTTAGGTAATGCAGAAGATTAAATAAATAAATAAATTTCATGTGAACAAATCACACATTTATGTTATTATATTATAATTTAGTTATTGCTAGCAACAAGAATAATCTGATATCAAACCATTCAAGTTCCACATTTATGCAAAATTAATAGTAAGTTATCTGTGATAAAATAATGTAAAAAAAAATTAATTGACTACTATATATGGAACAATTTTTTAGATGAAAAAAATCAAAACAATCAACTTATAATTATATATTTGAAAAGAGGATTTTAAATTTTTTTTGGGTGGATTATCATTAGGGTAGGTTAAGATATAGAATTTCTTATATCCAATTTTTTTTAAGCATTTGAAATTAAAGATGGGGTAATTTTTTTACATTGAGTCATAAGATCCATTGACCTGGTTTTCTGAAAGAGCATGACCAGCCAGTTTTCATTTTTTGTTTTTTTTTGTAGTTGCACAGATGATTCATAAGCTAATCCAACTCAGGAAACTATTCAATTCCATTTTTCCCAGTCGAACGGGCAATCTGGTCTAGTTTTAATAACTATGCTTGCTGATGTGTATATTTGGATTGTTAACTTCTGTTATGTACCGGAGCAGTTTAGCTTGGTCAGTGTAGTATAAATCGTTTTTCAAATTCTAATTGTTTTGTATGGTAGTATGTCTTGCGGATCCCATTCATCATGCCTCTAATCCTTTATTTTTGAACCTTTGCTAGTGTTTATTATGCTTACCTCCTTTGAACGTGCACCATAGTCGAAAGACAATGGTTTAAATCTCTTTTGGTTCAAGGATGCATGTATAACATCAACTTTTAATTGCAAAAAGGCCCCTCAGGCCTCAGGAACTATATAAAACGGCTAATTCATTTCTAATGTTAAATTTATGCATAGCAAGAGTCTCACGCCATGGACATTGATACCCATCCCTGCATGAAGAGTTTATGTTGACATTACATAAACATTTCAAACTTCTTATTCAAGACATAACAGGGAGGATCTGTTATTCAATCTTGAAGCTGTAAATGGCGTTTCTTATGTTTCTACTGGCGAGACTTTTAATTCACCTGATTATTATAGTTTCATGTTAAAAAGGAACTAACATCATTTTGATGTCTTTGTTAAGAGGTTCAATTGGCTTTCAGATAACATTGAAGATTCTCTTGGCACTAATGTAGGGTTTAGAGTTGAAGGTATACTGAAAAGCTTGGAAATTCAAGCATGATGGTTGAACAATTATCATACAAATATTCAGAATTCTTAACATGAAATTATTTGCACAGGCTTCCATGCTATGTCTTTATGGGGCAGGCTTAGGCTTAACTACTATCAGTCAATTTTTGGAGATCAGGTTATTCCAAGTTTGCTTGTGAATTGCATCAACATTCTATTACTTCATCTTCAAGCCATGTTTGCCCCAATTATTTTTTATTCTCCTCTTCTATCTCTTTCGCGCTGTGGCATAGTTATCACTAGCAAGCACTGCTGGTTGATTATAATGTTGTGAGGTAGACTTACATATTTATCATTATTTAGTAATGTCCATGGTCCATGGTTAAGTTCAATTATGGATTTGTTTGTTGGATTATTGATCTTTATTAAGAGTATTCTTTCTCCCCAGAAACAAGGATAAGATTGTGAAGAGCGGTGCTGTGCCCCATCTGGTAGAGCTCCTCCGAATCGGGAAGAACAACTTAAGAGAGTTGGCTACTGCTGCAGTCTTGACGCTCTCAGCTTCTACCCCTAATAAACCAACCATTGCCACTTCTGGAGCAGTTCCTCTTCTTGTTCAAATTCTCACTGCAGGAAGTATCCAAGGAAGGGTCGACGCTGTCACTGCCCTGTACAATCTTTCTTCTTGCGAAGATAGCACCAACTTTACCCTACCCTCGGAAGCAGTTAAACCGCTCGTCACCCTCTTAAAGGACTGCAAGAAATACTCCAAGTTTGCTGAAAAAACCACTGGTCTCTTGGAAATTTTATCCCGGACTGAAGAAGGAAGGAACTTGATATCCGAACTTGGCGGAAGCATTTTGACACTGGTAGAGACCATCGAAGAGGGTTCATTGCTCAGTGCAGAGTATGCTGTTGGAGTGTTGTTTTCTCTGTGCAGCAATTGCCGGGAGAAATGCAGGGAGCTTATCCTCAAAGAAGGTCCCATTCCAGGGTTGATGTTGTTAACTGCCGAGGGCACGAAGAAAGCCCGTGAGAGGGCTCATGATCTTCTAAATCTGCTTCGGGATGATTCCAAGAAAAAGAGAGTTGTATCGAAGGAGCTAGAGATTTTGGTTTACGACATCGCAACTCGGGTTGATGGACCAATGAAGGCTGCCGCGACGGCAAAGCGAATAATGGAGGATATGGCTAGACGAGATAAGGAACTCAGTGCCACCAAACTTAACTCCAAAGGATGCCACTAACTTCAAATGATTTCTTCCTGTATCCAGTCAACAAATCTTTGCTTTAGAAGTGTAGGATTTCTCAGAATTGAGTGTAAGATAATGGATGTGTTTCATGTTTTTTGTTTGTTCTTTTCATTTCCCCATTCTCTCTGTACATTCTAACGCTGACTTTTAGCCAACTTGCTAAAAGTGGAGTGTTTCAGTTTTAAGGTTTGAATGATCAAAAAAAAAAACTTAATGGATTACTATTCAGGTTGCTCTAATTCACTTTGTTTATCTATTTGTGTTCAGATTATTTTTTCTGTAAATTATCTACAAATCCCCAATTACATCTTAAATTTTATCTTTAGAGTCTATATAAAAAAAAATTATTTTCACTCTCTGCATACAAAGTTTCATTTATTTCAACTCTCTAAGATATATTGATTTACTTAATTGTCCTCATTATTTTTAGGTAAAAAAGTTCAAAATGAAGTATAATTTTTTTTGAATTCAGTATCATATAATTAAAATTTAATATATTTTTTATCAACTTGAGAACCATCCTTTTTAAATACAGTAATAAGTATAATTCTTTCTAAATTCAGTATATTTAAATTAGAATTTAGTATATTTTCTACGAAATTGAGCATAATTTTTATTCCGCCTGACTAATTGATTAGGAGTTCATACCAATTGATTAGCTTAAGATGAATTGATTAGACAATACTCAATTTGATATAAAATATACTAGATTTTAATTAAATGATGTTGAATTTATGAAAAATTATACTTTATTTCAAATTTTTGTACTAAAAAAATTGAGGGTAATTCGGTAAATTTGTAATTGAAGCATATGAAACTTTTGTATGTAGGGAGTAAAAATAATTTTTTTTTTACACAAGGACTAAAAAGGGAGTTGAGTTTGCATATAGAAAGTTTAGGATAATTTTCTCTTATTGTTTACTAGAATTGATATGCTATAAATTCTAAGACAGCGTGGATATGATTACGTGGCATGCTTATTATTTTATTTTATTTTTGATAATTTAGGTTTAAACTAAATGATTAATTTTGATTCGATCTCACATAAATTTTTGAATAAATTGAGAGATTATTTCGTAATAATTATTGTACTTCACATGTCAAATCGGACGCGAATCCTGAAACGATGGACATTTGGACTGTTTGTTACTAGCACTTTTCGATTTACTTTAACGGTCGTTGAAAATTTTTTACGGGGTTGGACCGGTCTCCTCAGATTCGCTGTTACCTATTTCATTATTTTTTACTTTCGAGGCTATGGTGCAGCGAAAGGACAACTAATTGTCATTCTAAACATCTTTGATTCGATCATAAGTTAATTGTATTTATAGAAATTTTCCCTCCAAATAATATATATCTTAGGATATTATACTTCTGGGCTATTACGTGAACGTTTCTTGGTTTACCCGGACGATCTATAAAAAGTTTACTTGGAGTTACACTGGTCACCCGTTGGACGTTAATTATTATTTTTTCACTATTGCTTTGTAAATATTTGACATTTTCTCCGGAGGAAAAATAATATCTATTACTGAGTCAGTAATTTGAACAATACCTAGATTTTGTATGGAAATGTAGGATTTGAAAGATTAGGATTAATTCTCATAATTATAATTAAAATAATTTTACAGGAGGAAAATTTTTGATACGTCAGTTGAGATTCGAATAAATATTAGATATTTGATTAATCTGGCTTGGAAGATTTAACTGCCACATCATAACCATGTGTCATATCATTCTTTTAATTAAATGAATTTACGATATTAATTTTCAATTTGTTTTTTTTATAGAGAACAAAATAAAAATTCCCGTGTTTTTTCGGATTTTAGATTTTAAAGGGGTGGACTGCCCGTACCCAATTACCGTGGCTAGGAATTAGTTGAGGGAACGGGCCCACGGTCCAGGGAAGCCTATAAACCGGTTCCGTGGGTAAACATATGAGTACATTTCCTCTTTTCTCTTTTTTGTCGTTTATTAAGCTCGCATTCCCTATGCTCCCCTCTTTTTCTCGGCTTCTTTCGGAGAAACCCTAATCGCCAAATCTCTCCTGATCGATTCGAGGTAACCTTTTTCTATGATTGGCCTTGTAGTAGCCTTGTTTTGTCTCCTGCTATTTATGATTTCCGACAGAAGAACTCCCTCTTCCTATAATCTCGATTTTCTGCCACTTAGATCCTCTGTTTCTTCCGATTTACGAGTTTCTTTTGGTTTTGTGATGGTTTAGTGCTTGAATCTAGAATATTTTTTTTTCAGTTTTATTTGATTTACTTCCTTTTTGGTCTAATTGTTCTTATTCCGCTTCATGGAGCAGGTTTTCCTGGACGCAAGCATTGTGGATTGGTATCTAAACGATCTCTCCTTGTTTGTTTTTCTGAAGAAAATCGTTGTTTATTTCTTCTTGGGCGTGCAATTGAGTTTGGGAGAGTTTATGTGATTGCTATGGATTGGTTTTCAGTTCTTCTTGGGTTTTTATTAAAGATGCATTTTTGGGAATCACTTGTAGACCAAGTGAGGGAAAGGTAAATAGAAAGGGCAGGAAAATGTATAGAGGTGGTCTCGATAGGTTTAAGAAGTCCCAGTCATTGGAACCTTTCTCTGTCAGTGGAAGCTCAGCAGCAAAAAATGTTTCGGCTTCGAAAGCGGCCAATTCTCTGGTTCAGTCATTCCAGACGCAAACTTCAAGCCTAAATCATATTCAGCATCAACATCAAGTTGCTCCTAAGCCTGCAGGATCTGAAGCAGCAACTCCAATTCCACATACCACTCAGATTGGTGGGGGGCAATCTACCTGGCAGCCTCCTGACTGGGCAATAGAGCCCCGTCCCAGGGTTTATGTTCTCGAGGTCATTAAAGATGGTGAGGTCATTGATCAGATCAATTTAGAGAAAAGGAAGCATATTTTTGGTCGGCAGATTCAAACATGTGATTTTGTGCTGGATCACCAATCAGTGTCTCGTCAGCATGCTGCAGTTGTACCTCACAGAAATGGAAGGTTTGTTCCATATTATTCTTGAATTGTTGGTTTTGTCTCCAGAACATACTTGATCAATGGCTTAAAATCACACTTACTAATGCATTGTGCAATTACTGAACTGTACATTATAAAAAATTGCCATTGAAAAAAGCAATATGTTTTTCAGCATCTATAGTTAATGACATATATGCTTTGTTACTTGGAATAGAGGAGTTAGGAGAGAAGCAAAATAGTTTAGCTTCAGGAGAGAAAAGGCAAGGAATTGAATTAGAAATATCAGCAAGTGCTTACTTGTGGATAGAATCTGTTGGAAGGAAATAAGAGATATTTAAATACATATATAATCTGATCATTTAATGTTATATTCTAATGGGCAGTTGCTAAAACATGATGGATTAGTGAGATTATCCCATTCCCCTAAAACAGGCAGATATAACAGGAGAAATTTGGAGAGTGGATAATAATTATTTCTTTTCCTTCATACACTTTTTTATTTCCTTTGCCCCTCAGTTTCTTCCAAGTTACAAGGCATCTATAATTTATCCAATGCTCCAAGCTGAACTGACCTAGTACCATCTACTTGTTCTGAATTTTACTTTTCTTTCTTATTCGTTGCTGGACTAACAAGATTATTCCTTTGATCATTCAGCATATACGTCATTGATTTAGGGTCAGTACATGGTACATTTGTCGCAAACGAGAGACTAACTAAGGACAACCCTGTGGAACTTGAGGTTGGTCAATCTCTTCGATTTGCTGCATCAACAAGAAGTTATATTCTGAGAAAGAACACAGCTGCTCTCTTTCCTACTCCTGCACTCCCTGTAGGAGTTGATCTACCATCCCCTCCAGATCCTTCTGATGAGGATGCTGTTGTGGCATACAATACAATATTAAACCGCTATGGTATTAGTAAGTCAGATCTGTCCAGCTTAAAGAGACATTCAGAGGATGTTTCAAGTGGCAGTTCTTCCAAAAGAAGAAAGAAACTTAGAGTGTCGTTTAAAGATCAGGTTGGAGGAAAACTAGTTGAGGTAGTTGGGATATCTGATGGTGCAGATGTAGAAACTGAGCCAGGCCCTATTGGGGTAAAAGAGGGTAGTCTTGTTGGTAAATATGAATCCCTTGTACAAGTTACTGTTATACCAAAAGGTAAGGAGCAAGTAACTCAGAAGGAAGAAGGAACCTCTCCAAGAGGCGTCACTGATAAGCTGCAGCAGGTTTTCAACAAAGTTAAAAGCACTCTGAAAACTGGAATTTATGATGATCTATACGGCAATGGTTTTCCTGGTAAGGGGGGTTCTTCATGGGCATTCAGTTCAGATGGGCAGGTAGGATCAACAAAAGATCTAGGGGAAAAGCTTCCTAATTCTGCTGATGAAAAAGAAAACAGCAGTTCAGCAGCAGATGATAGTGATGACCTCTTTGGGTGACGTAGATGTGCTCAATGAAAGAACTTTTGTCCCCGGTACCATGATGCTCAGCTTTTGAATGCTATTCCTGTTGAAAGGCCAGAAAATCACTTGAGTTGAATGGTTTTGGAAGTTTTGCAAGAGAAGCGAGAAAATCTTCTTGCCGACATTTGAAAACAAAGTGTTGTTTCAGATATGATAGTGCCGCCCTTCTGTTTTGCAGTTTGGGTGATAAACTGTAAATCTTTACATCCCTTGTCTGTGATGGTTTTCTCAGAAATTCTGTTCTCCATGATTATCTCTGATTGAATGTTCTTCGATTCTAAAAGGCAGAATATGAGTTGCAGTATATACTGGTATATTGCTTCTATTTATTTCTTGATGTCTGATTTTTGTTACTTTAGCTTTAACGATAATCTACAATTTCTTGAGACTTTTCTTTTTTCTGCTCTTGAACTCTAGTTGTCTTTTGTTTCTCTTACCTTTTGTCCAAATTTTTGGAACCCTTTTGGCTTTAGATATGAGATTCTGACTGAGGAAGTGAAGGAAAACAAACTGTAAATACATTAATGATAGAGCTCCATGTATACTTTTTTTGAGACCTTTTTTCTCCCACACATCTTCCATCCAATTAAATGGAAATAATGGTGTTTATTGATAACATTTTAGATGATACAACATTGTGCAACTTAAATTCTGATGAACAACTTGTTGCTAAGTTGGAAATCTGAGCCTCCATTTGCAAGTTCACTTCTTTTTCATACTATAAAAATATTGTTATGCACTCAGTGCAGTAGTCATGACTTATGATTACTTAATGGATTGCGAAAGTTTTACATCATTAATCCCTACCATTTCTACAAATTCAACTGCTCTTTGAAGATGTAAACTTCATGCAACGCTGTTTGGTGATTTACATTGTACATTCTGATAAAACTTCATATTTTTCTCTTGTTTTGATTTGCCTGGGAGTTCCGTTGATATTCAAGTGTCTGAAACCAAGTTTATTTTTTGTTTAAAATGCTTAATGAAATTTGAATGAGTTTTTTTGGAAGTGTTAGAGCAGTGTTTATTTACTTTGTTTTCCAATCAAACACGAGTTATATTTTTTGCCGCTAATATTAAATTTTTGGCTCCGTCCTGACAATATGTGAATTTAGAAATTTTGTTTGGTTAATTTAATTTATTTTTTTTTAAATTTATTTTTCATTTTTTTAAAATCTAGTATGGTTTTCAATTTCAATTTTAAAATTTATAATTCAGTTAAATCAAATAAGAATATTAATTTTATTATTTTTGATTTAAAAATATAATTGATTAAATAAAATTTAAATTTGATTAATTGAATTTTAAATTTCAATTAATTTGGTTAATTATATTGAAAAATAAAATTAATTAATATATAATTTGTTTGATTTCAATGGAATGCTCATTCATGTGACAATTGAACTGTTTTTAAATTGTTGTTAGATTTTTATCAAGCGTGAGCAATAATATTATTATCCTGAGAGCATTTAATATTTGTGAGTGTTATAACATCTAGTATATATATATTGACATCTTTGTTTTTTAATATTCATTTTAATATTAACATTCATTATTATGAATTTCACTATCACTTATTTATTTTATTTTTATTTTAGATTAAATAAATATAATTTTAATTTTATTTACGTAATTTAAATGATTATTATTTAAAATAAATAATAATATTATTTTAAATATTTTTATTTTATATTAAATAAATACACATTATATATTTTTTTAGGCATTATCTCATCTTTAATTTTTAATTTTTAAAATTTTAGATATATGGGAAGGCACCCTGTGGGTGGGCCCCCTCCCATCCGAACGAATCACATTGGGTTTACTCTTATAATTTAGTTAAAATAATTATTATATGAAATTTATATTAATTTCAAAATTTTAATATACTATAAATAATTTAAGTCATAAAATTTTATAAGTTTTGTAAATTAAAAAATTACAATTAAATTTTATATAAGGTTATTAATAAATTTATGAATTTTGCTCATTTTAAGGAAGAGCAATAATAGATAATGTAAAATTTCAACTTGAAATTCAATGTGAATGATGTGATATTTTTCGTGTACATATTCGATTATCATTTGGACATTGTCGGTGGTCTTCGGCTGCCGCTCCGAACCAAACTATACCCTTAGAAGGCATGATGAACCCGTCGAAAATCGCTGCAATTGAAGTGTCACGATATTTACGTTAAGTTTCACTATAGTTATATACAGATCCTTTGCTCATATACTTTTTGTTGAGGGGTCATTTTTCATTAGGGGTGTCAAAAATCAACACGACCCGATGACTAAACTCGAAAAAAATCGAATTCGGATTGAAAATATTTGAGTTCGGGTCGGGTTCGGGTTAGAGGGTTTCAGGTTGAAAATTTTCGGGTCGGGTTCAAGTTGACCCGAATTTAATGTTTAGTAGATTTTTTGGGGTTAAATCAAATTTTATTTTGAAAATTAAGATATTTTTATGTATATTAATATCAATATTAGTATGATCATGATGAAGTATTGAGATAAAAGAGAATAATTATAGGAAAAATAGCGAAAAAAGACATTTTGAATCGATTTTTTCGGATTATTCGGATCGGATTCGGGTTGGTCGGGTTCGGGTTTGGACGTTTCGGGTTGAAATCGGGTTCGAGTCAAGTTCGGATTGGGAGTTAAAAAAAAATTCTAACCCAACCCGAATCCGACCCATCCAAATTGACACTCCTATTTTTCATCCTTGCTTTTATATTTTTTATCCAATTAATTCAATCCTAAATGATGCACGATCGAGTTGACGTGAAGGAACACTGTTTATGGAATAAAAGCCACACTGTTTATGGAAGTGCAGGCCTTGAGTTGATGTGAAGCTAATCGCTTCAACGATGAACACGATGGTTTTGTAATCCTTATTTAGTTTCGTTGATCATTTGTTCTAAATAACTAATTTGTATTTTAGATTAGTTTAATGTTATAAATGACCTATCGGCATATCGATTTAGGTATTTGTTTCAGGCAAAAACAAAATAAATTATCAATAATGTATAATAGATTGGAAGTTGTAGCGTGCCCAAAGGCGTACAGACTAAAAACAACACTTTTTCAAGTTTCTAGGGATCTCAAACTTATACATCACCAATTGCTGAATCACATGTATCGTATTGATTACAAACCAAAATGATCCCAAACCTCCAATAATAGAGTTCATATAAACGCTTCTCTTACAGCTACTTATCCGCAGAGCCCTTGTAAAGATAAAGGAAGAACTGTGAAAACGAATGATAAAATGAACTTCAAAAAGTATAATCTGAGCAAAAGTAATAAAAGAATGGAGAAAATAGATTTGAAGCAAGCATTGGTAAAACGTATCTTACGTTTGGTATACAAGGTAGTGACAAAAAATTGTCATCGATCACGCTACAAACTCATTTCTTCTGGCAGACTAATCTCCAAGAAGTACAAGCTGGTAAGACAGAAGATCGTTAAAGGTGAGCCAACTTAGACCAGCAGGCAAGAAACATCAACAAGAAAAATCAGGTCAACATTCGAATGGATCAACTAAAACTTTTGAAGTCAAAGCAGCGTAATGATAATTAAGTTTAGTAGAAGCATAGAAAATTATTCTTTGCCCATCTTTGAACATCTCACATCCTTGAATGTTGTTGATTGATCCCGACCTAGCCCACGGGTGGCTTGGCCAGCTAGCCTAGCGCCGCATCTGGAGGGGATCGAGGCCGAGGACCCTGAAGTCCAGGGGAACCGAGGGACTCAGAAGTCAAGTTGGTAGGACTCGGCCCGGCCTGACCCACACAAGGACATGAAGGATCTGACCCCGACCTGAATGACACGCGGCAGTCCACGAAGGCCCGAATCAGGAAGCTCCTGAGCCCGGGACCCCTCGGGCCACTACCCGCCCGACCTTGGGTCTGGTCGGGCGGACCAATACCAGGTGTTCCTTGACTCGGCCACTCAACCGAAAGACTCGAAAGCAGGTTCATCGAATACAGCTCTGTGACCCCTGACTCATGGCGTACTCTGCGTCACTCAGCGATATTACACTCGACCCGTCCGATATCACTCGGCCAGCCGGTTGGCAATCGGTCTCTGGACCGGTCCTTCCTTACGCCACCTCCATTCCAGGACAGCATAGGTACGACCATGACGCGGGGGTCAGCGCGAACCTTACCCACTTATAGCGCACGTCGCGGATATCCCGCCGACCCTATACCACTGTACTGCCCGAGCACCCCGCGCCATGCCGCGGCGCCGAGCAGTTCTCTCCCCTGAGTTGACAACCACCGTACCCTTGTCTCATGAAGGTACCGACAAGTGATTGACGTAGACAAGGGTTGTCAGCTCCCCCGACTATATAAGCTCCTCCCTTCCTCATTCCACAGGTATGCGCAATCGTGCTCTCGTCTTTTGCTATTCCTTTTGCTCCACTATATTCCTGCGGATATTGACTTGACCGTCGAAGGGCCTGACCGAGGATCTTCCCCGGCGGGTTTGCTAACGGTCATCTTCCTTCCACAGATCGGAGCCAGCCTCAGCAGCTCGCGGCGCTCGGGAGTACCATCTCACTCTTGGGGGATTCCACCTCGCTTCGCGATAGGATCATTGATTTTTGTAAATTCATATTTATAGAATAGCAGCCATATATAGTTTAATCATTCAATCACTAATATCTTTTTCTCACCGAATTCAATGTAATACATACTGGAACTGGGTTTCTACTTCATTACCTGACCCTCTTCCTCGATGCAACTTAGAAAGAAGGTGGCAGAACCTCAGCCTCCCTTTACCTCTATATTTTATTACCAGAAGACCTTGGTCAATTCCATCTACCCAACTACTTAGCTGCTAGACAAAACATCCTCGCTCCCTAAAGCCCTAAATTTCCCCTCCATTATTTTTGTATCCTATGTTTTAAGTTTGCTGCTCCATGCCACTGCAAACCGTTACTTCATTAAGACAAGCAACACCATGATCATTGTCTCATCCTTTTACTCCAGTCTCCATGCTTGTATCATTTCATCCTTTGGCATAGGAAAACTTTACCCATTACTGAAGACATCTTTTGTCTTCATCTTGTCTTCCATGCTCACATCTCATTTTCCAGTTCCATAGTCTGTGTCAACATGTGTTAACAGCACGTCTGCTTACATGAGCACGTAGATCAACTTCAAGCCAAATAGATTACTCAATCTAGAATTTGGCCATAATCTGAAATTGCAGTAAAGTTAATAATCCAGTAAGACCATTTAGATCATCGTTAGAGCCAGGTGGTTCGTCTGTTTGGGCACTGAGTTCCAAGATATTTAGATTTAGCGCATGTTTCAATGCTGCACATCCTTGACTTGACTCTTCCATATCAACTCCCAGTTTATAGAATCATTGACAATGAACTCATGAACCTAAAACAAATTTTCATTTATGATTACACTGGATGATAGTAAAACAATTTAAATCCACACACCCCGATGATTATCCTAATTATTCGTTCACTGATTTTCAGGGGGGAAAAAATATAGGTCAAGACACTGGCATATGCTCTCTAAGAAGCAGTTCCGAACATGGTTTTAGCATAAGAAGGTAATTTACTGGATTTTTTTTTTGTAGTTTTAGCAAAAAAAAAAAACTAGACAAAATTGGATAACTAACCTTGCAGACATGAAAGCCATGCCAACAAATACAGCTTGGACAGCTTTTTTGTGGCCTGCATATTCAAATGCTAGAGGTAGCATTTCATGCAACGTCAGGAAAGCCATTACCCCGCCAACTGGAGAAGTGATGGTACAGTGATCAGTTAATTCAAGCTCATGCTAAATAAAACTTGTCAGGAATAATAGATGAACCTGATCCAAGTAAGCCTTCAAGAACTTCAGGACTTAAACTTCTAGGGAAAAGGTAAGCTGCATCAAGAAAATAGTTAGGAATGATACTAATTACATTTATCAACAGAAATTATCATCCAAAATTTGGATGCAGTAGGACATGACTACTTTGAACAGTCCAGAAACGGACTAGATATGTAAAAACAGCACAGTTTAAGGAAAGAAAAAATGTACAGAAGAATTTCTATACAAAAAACCAGCTTCTCTGAAGTAGGAAAAACCTCACAGTATGAAGAGAAATGATCAAATTAGATCATTGAGAAGGAAAAAGTAGCACAGTTAAAGAAAAAACAAGGTATAGAAGAATCTCTATAAAAGAAAAAAAAAACTAGCTTCTCTGAAGCGGGAAAACCTTACAGTATGAACAGAAATTATCAAATTAAATCATAGTGAAAGGAAGCCAAGACGTGTACAACCATCCTGGATATGCACAGATGAGTGATAAAATTGCAATTTCATCTGACTGAGCCTATACCATCAGAATAGGAGATTACTTTTGCTCACCTACAAATATTACACCAAAAGGCTCAGCAAACCCTGAAAGTGTTGCCAACTTGAATGCCTGCCATTTACTGGATCAACGAAAAGAAATCGAGCTTAGACTTTCATTGTCACTTTCCAGAATGAAGTAGGAAAAGCCATGCTGATGTTTGCATAAAATGAAAAACGAGATAGGTAAGAGTGCTTTCATCTCTTACAGATCATATGCAAACAACTGTTTTATCCTAACCATAGTCTCATATTTCTTGGTGGTAGTTTAAAGAAAAATTATGTAAGTACCTTCGTGTGGCAAAATAGACAGGAAGTGCTACTGCAACACCCTACAAAATGTTCAAAAAAGAAAGATCTAAGAAACACGATGGATTATGATTTTAATCAAATATCCATCAATAATACGATTAGACTCGATCCACTCTGAGATAATATTTTGCCATCCAACTATTCATATCAACGGTAAGTTATGCCGTTGGCTAATTTTGCAATTCAATACAAGTGAGAACAATGTGTAATTAGAGCTCAAGTAATTTTAGTTATTATACTAATATTTAATATGATTTATGAGCTTCATCATTCTATCTATGCATTACATCAACTCTTAAAAGGAAGGGATGCCAATGAATGTAGAATTAGGACCAAGACCTAAGCAGTAACTTCTAGGATAAATGAGTAAATTGCAGCGAGTATGCAAACTTATTGATATGTTTTATTAAATTTTATCATTGATGCAATATATCCTATATCTGACTATATTAGCACATATGCTAAAAAGTGATATCTGTAATTACATACTATATAATGATCTTTGGATTGTAAAATGTATCATTGTTAATATTTTTAGGCTATAACTTCTGAGTTTTTGTCTTTTTCAATCAAGACTATAAAATCTTTCTCCAGTCAAAAAATAGAAGTGATTCAAAAAATAGCTCACCTGGATTAATTATAAGCAAAGGATATCTCAAATAACAAATGTCAGAAAAATACTATAAACAATTGACTAAAAACTTCCATATTAACCTACTAAAGATAATTGATTAAGAAAAGTGCAACATCAACAGTAAATTATGAATATAGTTATTACAAGTAGGGATACGAGTACAAGAAAGTGGCATCATCTGTTTTTTCTAAAGATGGAGTGTCTAAACAATCATATAGCTATTCCAGCACAATTTTCCATTGACTACTCTGAATAGTCATCCCCCCTTGATACATTTTACTTATAGTCAGCATTTTAATGGTTAGAACAAAGTTCTCGTGCTAATAATATGTATAATGAGATCATTGTATAAATTTTATACTTTATGGATTAGATGTTGGGCTATTAGAAAGCAACACACACACACACAAAATAATGTAGTAGAGATGTGAATACTAAAATGGATGTGGAATTGCTAAAAAAGACACAATAATATTAATGAGCAATTAGATCCCCTCAGTAATGATAAAATGAGAGAAAGCATAGACATATTCTCAAGATGATAAATAGATTCTATAGCCAGAGAGTTGAATATATTAGAGCAGAAGTTATAGAGGGTAGATAGGCAAAAATAGTCCTTGTAATTTGAATATTAATGACAAATATTCAACTCTTTGGCTATAGAATATTACTAGTGAGATGAGCTTTTGATAAAATACTTGAAGCCACCCCAACAGTTGGGGCAAACACAACTTGAAGAAGAAGATGATAATAATATTAGGTATTATAGGTTCAAGATGCCATGAAAACCAGTACTTGATTATTAATAGCTATAAAAACCACAACAATATACCTATATCTGAAAAGATTGCATCAGAATTTTCGTTTTCATATATGAGTAACAAGGAGATATCATGTTTATAATAATATGCCCAGAACTATTCTGTACAATGAGACCTATTTCATTGCCAATCCAATATGGCACTGATTCAGTACCATTCCAAGCTGATACCAAAATATTAAACATTGCTAAACTAACTGGCAAATGGAAAGAAATGAATGACTGCTACAACTAAGAGCAGAAGTTCCAGAAAGTGCCATTCATTGGATGAGAAAAAACACTTATATAACAGGGAAATAATAGAAATGATAAATTAAGTAAATGATGAATCTATAAACTCAATTCTTGCAGCCAAATATTTGAACAAAGAATTCCGATCATAGTGCACATGAATTTGAACTATGAAATGAATACTACCTCAGGAATATTGTGCAGAGCAATTGCTAAAGCCAAGTTGATGCCAACACGAAGGCCCTGCAAAATAAATAGCCAAGATATGAAACAGGGATGGTAGATTGTTAAAGATAAAACTACTAGAATTTTAATGTCCAAGGGTAATACTTTTCTGTCAACATAAACTTACTATAAGCTTCAGAAAACCAGTAAAAGTAGCAACATACACCACCATATCACCCTATGTCATCCATCCACACACACGCAACTACACTCTCATAAATCCATATATAGATTATGATGACCACCACATATACAAGGTTTGTGCCGGTTGAAGAAAATAAATTAATTTCTTAAATCTCTAAGACTCTAAGATCCATCATTCATCATTTTACCTAAGTGTTCCAGCACCAATCAGTCATATTATTAAGACTATAAGAAATGGAAGCAAATAAACCCTGGATTTATTGCAAATGTTAAAGGTTTTAGAATTTCATAAATCATACGGCCGTGTACAATAGACCCTTCTCCGGAACCCCACATTAGTGGGAGCTTCAGTCTGCCCTTTTATAAAACCTCAATATAAGTTAACATATAGAAAGGGAGCCTTGATGCAATGATAAAGTTGCCGTCGTGTGTGACCTAGAGGTCACGGGTTCGAGTCTCAAAAAATGTTGAGTATGATAGACCCTTCTCGGGACCTCGCATTGGTGAGAGTTTCGTGCACCGTCGTTTTTGGTATAAGTTAAAATCTAGATACAAAGTTTAAGAAAATATTGGTTCCAATGACTGATTTCCCAGGAATATTTATACCATTTTGAAAAGAATCTGAACATGTTATGAAGATAAGGAGTCAATATATATTCAGAAACAAGGAATACCTTCATCGATCCCAGAAATACTGCCATTCCTTCAGGAAAATTGTGCAAGCTAATGCCTGGACATAACATAATATCCATTTGAGAAAACCAATAGACTGATTGGGTAAGGGATGAAATTTTGCATAGAATAATATACACTAAAGGTAATTTGTAGAAAGAAAAGCATAAATGACTATGACATGAAAACCTTCTTCCTATAAGCCTAATTCATGTCAGTGACTTCAGTCTCTCTCCTTGTTGAGAGAAGATAAATTAAGCTTCATCTGATACATTAAAATTAATTGTTTATTTAAGTATGTAGAAGAATTGTATCCTTTAAGTTACATAAAAACATGCTTTTGGCACTCAAATACTTTCACCAACTAGATCTGCTGCAATCTGATTACACATAAAATTCATCAAGTTTTTTTGTCCTTCAAAGAATTTCTACGATATGATGCACAAGATATTCACAAATTGAATACAAAGTCCCCAAAAATTTGTGCAAATTATCTTCACATATAAATATAACTTCCATATAATCTCACAATGTACAGGCTATTGGCACAATAATATGAAAAGAATGGATGAAAGCAACCTAAACAAAGTTTTAAAAAAAATAAGTTTCACAAACAACACATTAAGAAAAATACTCACCAACTGCAGTGATTATTCCACTAAATAGGATTTGGTGTTGATCTTTCGTGTAGACCATATGCTTGGCTGATTCATCACCATTTTTCTACAGTTCGACGACAAAATGGGACAAGCATAAACATTAGCAAGAAAACAATAGCAGTAAGAAACAAGTTCTCTGTGATATGGAACTAATTCACAAACCAACTTTTTCAGTTGTTTCAACAAATGATGGCTCTGGAATCAAATTGACCACAGAAGCAAAGAACAAAGCTCCAACAAAGAACTGTATAAAGAAGATTCAAAATCAAATACAAAATTATAAATGATATTGAGCACTTAAGACCAACAAAAATGAAAAAGTTACTTAACACTATCAAGTACAACTGTGTACTATGGAGAATAACCTACCCAAATGTTGCCTTTAAAGAAACCAAGGGAGTTTAGTGCATTATGGGCCAAGTCAAAAAAAGATATGCTTAGCATAAGTCCAGCAGCAAAACCCTGTACAGATTGAAATAGCCCTAAATGACGATTTTTACAGGATCGAATAACATAGTGTGGAGAAGCAGTGATTGAACCTTCCGCAAAGAGGCATATAACCTGTAAAATTCCAAGCATTTTGAGGTCTGGAGTATGGTTCAGCACTACTAGAAAACCACCTGCTCAGGTACCATAAAGATCATCAGGATTTGTAAAACCAACACGATCACTAAGATGAAACAACACGTTCCAAGATGCCCATGCGCGCACACCACACACACACACACACACACAAAGTTACCCGTCGAGTCCGATTCCCAAAATTGGCATCATCTTTTCAGAATACAATTTCAAAAATTCATCTATTTATCTGCATAGCACTTGTGGAAAAATAGCACTACAACGAGGTCTAAGAATTCTAGCTACCTCTTCTGAAGAAAATATAACATTTGGGACTACACACTTCAAGTTCTATTAAACAAACGCTGATTTTATAAACATATAAATCACGGCTTTCAAAGCTACCCAGAAACATCAAAAGGAAGGCAGCACAGACCCACAAACGAACTACAACTCATGAATAAAATTTAAAGTTACAACAAGAACCAACAGCAGCAACTAATCAAGGTAAAAAGGTGATAAATTCGATCCAACTTTGCGGGAGAAAAAAAGGGGATTGAAACATAAGGGCGAGAAGCTCACCGATCGAAGTGCTGAATCCCCCCACGAGCGAAAGCGCGAGGGCAATGAGAACCTGGGAATCCATCGCCGGCAAAACCTTCGAACCGATCCTTTCTCCTCCCCCAAAACAATCGCGATTCGCAAGCGAGCCAGAAAGGGAGCGGCTGCGAGTGACGAAAGCGGCAAGAAAGTGCGTGCCGGCAGATGAAAACTGCTCTCCGGATAATTCCAGCAAACGCCCGCATATATAACCCCATTCTTACCAGGCTAACAACTGGTAGACGGGTCATGTTGACTGGGATCTGTGTGACGGGTACTTTGTGATGTAGCTTTGTTTTCCTTTATTTCCAAGCGGATTTATTTACTTTATTTTCCTTTTTATTTAATTTTCACGTCCGGATCCAAATAATCACGATCCAATAAACAACTCCAAGTGGATGGATTTAGCATTGTGCAAGTCAGGGGTGTCAAAAATCAACACGATCCGACGACTTAATCCGAATCGATCTGAAAAAATCGGGTTCGGGTTGAAAATTTTCGGGTTCAGGTCGGGTTCGGGTTCGGGTTGGAGGATTTCGGATTGAAATTTTCCGGGTCAGGTTCAGGTCGGGTTCGGATTGACCCGAATTTAATATTTATTGATTTTTTAGGTTAAATCAAATTTTATTTTAAAAATTAAAATATTTTTATGTATATTAATATCAATATTAGTATTATTATGATGGAGTATTGAAATAAAAGTGAAGAATTATAGGAAAAATAGCGAAAAAAACGTTTTGAATCAGTTTTTTTTAATTATTCGGGTAGGGTTTGGGTTGATCGGGTTAGTCGGGTTCGGGTTCGGTTCGGGTTTGGACATTTCGGGTTGAGTTCGGGTTAGGGTCGGGTTCGGGTTGGGAGTTTAAATTTTTTTTCCCAATTTGATCGGAACCCGATCCGATCTATCCGAATTGACACCCCTAGTAAAGCTATCAAACTATTTTAAAATAAGAATAAATAAAATAACAGTGTCAAACACGTTTTACAGATCCGGATCCTACCCGGACCCGATCAAATAACATATTGCTTCGTTCGGGATTGCTGACCCGATCCGAAACCAACTGCATGTCACTTTCTTTACCGGGTGCGGGTCGGAACTCAAAAAGTGGATTTAAAAGTCTGAAACGTGGATTTGTAATATGCGTTTGGAATCCGAACTGTGGTTCGTTCCGCTACCTCGAACCCTAAAGCCCCCTCTCTCTCTCTCTCTCTCTCTCTATCTCTCCCCGTTCGATCTCGCGAAAGCTTCCTCTATTTCATCCTAAATTTCTCCATCGTGGTTGCTACTCGTTAGTTTTAAATTGATTCGGGGAAGATTGACGGAAAAGGGAACCGGGAGTGGTTGATATCAACCTCATCACGCCTTTTGCCTTGGCGATCTCTTTGGATAGCGGTCTCCGCGGTACGTCTGCGAAGGTGGTTTCGTGGAAGTTTACTCTTTTGTTAGAGTTCAGACATGGAGTATGGTCCTGATGATAGTAGCGGTAAGCGGGGCAAACTCTTGTCATAATAAAATAGCACTTGTAGTGAAGATTGGGGCGTTTTACTGGAAACTAGCAATTGCTTGTCAAAATTTTTGCTCCTTGGAGATTTAGCATGAGAATGCAATGCAATCTTGAGAGATTTAGATTTGAATCTTGATTTTCTACTCCTTATGTCTTGGGTTATTTCAAGTGTACAAAATTTATATGAAAGTTCTTCGATTTTCTTGCTTTCTAATGCTGAAGTGTTAAGTTTGATTGGATCTTATTTCATCAACAGGTTAGGTAGGTTGTTTGCTTGCTTCTGCCATGATGTGTGGTGCATTTCGGTGATGATAATCAAATTTGTTTTCATTTTTGCTTCTAACCTGAATTCAGATGGAAAGATATAATAATTTTTAAACATTTTTTGGCACTAGATAGTACATGGACAAATTAACCACCTTAAGAATATTAAATTCACTTTACTGCAATGTGGTGATATTATGGATTAGTGGGTAATCATTTTGAGTTAGCTATATGCAAAGAAACAATGGAAACCTATTGTTCACTATATTTAAGTGACTAACCTCAATGCTGATAATTAACTGTGATGCCAGTCTGAATTTGTCCATGCTTATTATTTCTAGAAATATATTCAGCTCTTACAGACTACATTTTATTCAGTCATGTGATACACCATAGCACATGCTAAAATTGTTGGAATTAGTAATTACTAGTAAGTATTACTGAACAAGGATATGTTGATGGAATTATCATTAATAGTAACAAATAATATGTGTGGTTGAAATCGAGAGCAGCTTCTAGAGCCTTATGTGATTATAGTGCGTCCCATAGGTTAGGTTTTTTTAAAAAACAGAAAACTTGTACTATGATCTGCTGTCAGAGTATTGAATAGTGAGGATGCAACACATACAAAAATAAATGAAGTTCAAATTGGAATGCAAAGATTTATAGATAGGGTTATTATGATAGATTAAATAAAAAGCTATTTATTCTATAGCAATTAGTTGTAGCTCTGGATAAGAAAATGAATTAAAATATGTTGAGATCGTATGGACATGTCGAAAGGCATCTCACTTAACTGAGTTGAATCAATTTGAGTTGAAGGAATAAGGGGTACAAGGAGATAAAAGAAAACTCTCAGAGTTCCTTGATGCAATGAAGTTATATAAATTGTTGAGAGTTAAATGGAGGGTTAAGATCTATATAGATGATCCCAAATAGTTGGGAGTTACAGGGTTGATGTGTTTTGTGCTTTGCACTCTTTAATCTTACATCAAACATTGGAACCTTTGTCTTGTCTTAGAGAAAAGAAAC
Source organism: Boesenbergia rotunda (assembly GCA_024364735.1). Taxonomy (NCBI): domain Eukaryota; kingdom Viridiplantae; phylum Streptophyta; class Magnoliopsida; order Zingiberales; family Zingiberaceae; genus Boesenbergia; species Boesenbergia rotunda. Next base: position 242,474 of record JAGFNQ010003002.1, on the reverse strand, counting down.
AGTTTTCTTACCTTAGTGAATGTTGGATTCATAGTTGTGAAAGGCATGCACTTGGTTGCAACGTGCAGCCAGGCGCACCATTTGTGCCTGGGTAGTGACCCAGGCACACTGCTTCAAAGAAGTGTGATTAAGCACACGCCTTTGAGAGGTGACAATCGCGCGTACGACGCAGTTTTGCTCGTGATTGAAGCCCAACCCTCGCGGCGATTGTGGAGGCATTGCCGAGCCCTGCGCCGGATGTGTCACGCAAGCCTCGCAGTCGTGGCAGAGTCTTCTCGTGAGCCCCGTGGCTGCGGAGGATTTGTTGCACGAGCCCAAAGTTCGCAGCGGAGGCTTCATGTAAGTAACCCAGACACGGCGAAGTCTTCAACCGAGCCTTGTAGCCGTGGAGGAAGCGTCGTGCGAGCCTAGCCGTTGCGGCCGAGGCTTCAAGCAAGCACCTCGGTCGCAAGCGGCACATAATAGGCTTCTAATTAAATAAAATGTAAGTAAATAATTTTAAACAACTCCTAGCTATAGTAGGGATAATTTAAGTAGGCTTAATTAAACTCAAATAAAATTATCCCATTATATATATATATATATATATATATATATATATATTCCTTTTAAAATTAATTTAAAATTATCCCATGCTTTTAGTTAACATATTTCTCTGCATGATTTTATTAGTGAAATATTTTGATAGAAATTTCCTATATATGTTTGAATTGTAAAAATTTATACCCAAAACCCCATCTTTGATAAGGTGTGCTCCTCACTTTGTGCCTAGCGCCCACCTGTGAGCTTTTGGGCTCTTCGCGCCATTAATAACTAAGGTTGGATTGAGCTACTAAAGTTTGATTTTACTGGTGTTCATGATTTTCATGGTTTCTACATTTTTCACTCTCCATCAGACTTCCGCAAGATGCTTTATCTAAGAAAAAATACTTTTCTTAACTCAATCCCAATAGATGATGTTGACATGTGCTATTAACTAAACTTCAATTTGCTATATTTTGTTTGTTTCTATAATATCTTAAGTTGGACAACAATAGACAGGCTGATTTTTTGTGTTTTAGAAAGAGGGAAAGTTTGTTCTATTGTAACTGAACTGTTAGATCAGATTTTAAACACTGATTTTTGGGTAGTAAATGTATTGGAAACAGGAAAGGAAAGCAAGAGAATTAAATAGTATAATCTCAATGTTTATTATTGCAAAGAGAAAATTTGCCTGTCTAATATTTAATAATTTTTCTTGTATTAACAGCCCATAGCTTATTTTTAAAGGCATTAAGAGTGAGTAGAAGTTCAGAATTGCGATCATGATATCATTATTGTGTAAAATCTTTTCTTCAATACATTGATATCATTATCTGTTTCTAAGTGAACACATTTTCTATATTCACATGAATAAACTTGTCCTTCATAAGCAAACCAAACTTAAACTTTCCTAATCCTTTAAAATAACATTGAACTTGAATAGAAGATAGTAGAGGGGAAATTTGAAGTTAAAAGCTTCTCGCATTGAGGAAAGATAATCTTACAAGCTTGGCATTTGTCATCCTTAAACATAGTTTATATGCCTTGTATTTTGTTTATATGGAGTCCATCTTCAGGGCGGCAACTATATGCAATTTTTTCAATATCTCAAACAGAAAATTGACCTAAACAATTGTAAGTGCTTACAAATAACCTTTTATTTGATAAAACATTTTATTATCTGTTATGCTTACACTACTAGTTTATTGTCGTAGACACCTCTTTGAAATCCATTGGTTTACCAAATTTGTTGGTGCTTCATTGGATGCAGGAACTGACGATGATCTTCCACCATCTCATCATAATAGGGCTACAAGAGGACCTATTGTTAGGAATGGAAGAACTATAGTTAGTGCTCTTCCATATTCTAGGTTACAGAATGATATGGAGGCACAAATACATAGAATTGAGCAAGAAGCATACAGTTCAGTGTTGCGAGCATTTAAGGCTCAATCAGATGCCATTACTTGGGTACTAGTTCACATGCCTCTCCCTGTTGATATGTATCCATGCCAATCTTGTAATCATCCCTTATATTCCTTGTGATTTTACATCATGAAAACTTGTGTCTTCAGGAGAAGGAGAGTCTTATTACTGAGCTTAGAAAGGAGCTGAGGGTCTCAGATCAGGAACATAGAGAACTATTAAACAGAGTTAATGCTGATGAAGTGATTCAGAGAATAAGGTTTGTATCATGTAGCTTTTCTTGATATACATCCCAACTTTGTGAAATTTATTTTCTTTTCTTATTATTATGTAAACAACTAGGGAATGGAGGCAGGCAGGTGGAGTCAAAACTGGAATTGTTACTAATGCTCAGCCAGATTTAACAATACCTAGTCCCACTGTATCAGCATCTCGAAAGAAGCAGAAGACATCTCAACCTCTACCTTCTCTGTCGTTAGGTGCATCATCTCCAGCATTACACTCACAATTTGCTGCTTCCATGCAGCCATCATCATCAGCTGTAAGGAGGGATGCTTCTCTAGGGACAAAAGGAAAAAAGCCAAGATCGGTAAGTTATATAGTTGCAACAAAAATTTCTTTCTCAATCCATTGTTCAATTTTATTTATTTATTTTTACCACAACTATTGTCTCTGATTTCTAGGGCGCGACAACACCTGGTTCATCTTCAGCAGTTATGCAATACCTTGTTAGTGGAAGGGGCCAAGTGACCAATAGGAATACTTCTGGTTCTCTTGTTGCAGATCAACCTGCTGAACAGACATCTTTTGATCCACTAATTGGACGAAAAATCAGGACTAGATGGCCAGAAGATAATAACTTCTATGAAGCTGTTATATTTGATTATAATCCAGTTCAGGTGTGTTTTAGTTGCTTAAAGTTTTTGCCTATGGTATATACTAGAAATGATCTTCATTTTGGATTCTTCTTAGGGCCTGCATGCTTTGGTTTATGATATCGGAACACTTAATGAGGCATGGGAATGGGTCAATCTTAAAGAGGTCAGTTAATTTTTTCTATTGAGTAGATCTATTGACATGGAATGTTTTAACATTCTCAAGTCTTGACTAGTGTTCTATGGAGCTTTTCAAGCATTTTTGCTGAATATATTTCTATGCAACATGAGACTCTCTGACTCCATGAATTCGACAAGCTTTTTTGGTTTGATAAAGGCTAATAAGAAGGCCTTGTTTATGATTTATCACCAAATTAACATTCATTGTTGATAATCTCACGTTTTTAATTACTGAAAAACGATCTGGTGCAAAATTCTTAGTAACATCCTGGCATTGAAAAAGTTCAATTGTCTTGCTAGAAAATAGATACCATGTGCTGGTGATGGATTTAGGTTTGATTGTATAGCTAAATTAAGAACAGCGTGATCTAGGAAAGATGATTGCACAAAAAGATAACTAGACCAAGCTACATCCAGCTTTTTGTTCCTAAATTTGGATCATTACATGGATCTCACCACTCCATTGAACACTCAACTCATCTTATAGAATCCATTTACCGCTTTGAATGACTATATTACTCAACTTTTTTTTTTTTTTATCATTTCATCATCTGTTGGAGTTATATCTGATGTAATGGCAATCTATGTGATCATATTGAAAAAATTGCTCACATAACTTCTGGAATTGGAGAGCTTCTCTGAACCTTCCCATTATTGTTCTAATATGGGGTCTCTGTGAACAAGAATTGTATGTATTAATTCAGATTCAAATTCATCTTCTAGCTGACTTAGGAATATTCATATTGATTTTAACTATTCTATAAGTCAAATGATCTTTTTTGAGAGAAATAGCAAAAAAGTTTATTTTCAAATTTTTTGACTGAGTTTTATGAACTCTTTTCACCTTCTGAAAATTTGCATTGTTGCAGATTTCCCCTGATGATATAAGATGGGAAAATGATGACCCAGGTATGTTTCACCAGTCTAGTCACGGTGTGCCCACTCGAGGGGTTAAGAGGACCATGGGCCATGGTTATGTACCAGGTGCAGGAAGAGGATCCCTGAGAAATCAGAAGAAAGAATTTCCTGCATCCCAAAATGGGATTGGCCTGAAGAGCGTCAGTGATATTGAAGCAATTCGCACTGACATTATAGTAACAGAAGTATGTAATTTGACATAGTAGATGTCATTGATTCTACCAAGAAATCATGTTCATGTTTTCTTCTTTATTGTCCTCGTGCATCCCAGGTAGAGAGGCTTCTTAGTGCTAGTAATCCTGATCCTCAAGAGTTTGATAAGGCCAAGAAAATGTTGCAAGTATGCATTATGAGAGAATCCTTTGTCGATGGATCATTTATTTAGTCTGTAAATAGATATTCAAGTATGCCCGTTTCTATGCAGGAGCATGAGCGAGTATTGATTGATGCAATTGCAAAATTATCTCAAGTATCTGATGACGAAAATGGTAAGTGCTTAATCTGTTCAATTTTCCATGATTCTTTGTAGTTAATACATTGAAGTTCCATCTTATTTGTATGAGTTATCCTACGTCTTTTTCTTTCCGTCTGTAAGACATTGGGAAGTCCTCACAGGATGGACTGATGGCTAGCCCATGAGATGTTGTCATCATGAGGTCTGAGGGTTAAATCCTGGCGAAGCCAGGGCCTGCCCTCCCTTATGTGCTAGTTACTGTCTGGGCTAGTAGTCCCCGTGATTTATCTCATCCGTATTGGCCCTGAGATGGGTTGTCGAGGGCACTGGAGGCGAGCGAATCGCCTTTTGCCATCACTGTAAGACATTGCGAAGAATAAATTGAATTAACTGAAATCGTGAAAAATGTTCCGATTATGAACAGTGTGAGTACTTTATTGCATAAATCTGGACATAACTACATTTTGTTCATCCTTCTGATAGCTTTTTACCAACTGATTGTTATGCTAAAAAGATGAATACTATCCTAAAAAAATACGAAAGTTAAATGTTCATCCATGACTGCATTTAATGTATAGAGTTGTAAAAAGATTTTGGGAACATTCATTAAGTGCTAACTTGAGTTTTTACAGAAGGCATCAAATAGTTAGGTAGATGTAGTGAATGCTATCTTGGGCCTAATCTTACAACTGCAGCAAAAAGTTTATACGGTGAATTGTATTGAATTTGCAGGTGAGGTGAATCGCCTGTTATCTCATGGTCAAACCACAGACCAAGATCAAGGAAGGAGGAATCAACAGAACGGCAAAGATACTGATTTGGCAGTCGAAGGAAGGGGAGGCATTGTGGGTGATGAGATGGTCACCGACAGTATCGCATGAGGCCACCAGCATGACGGGAACCATGACCTTTTTCTTTAGTTTTTGATTGACAAGCATGTGTTATATCTTCCTTTCTATAAGTTGTCAATAGGGTCTCTGTTTATCTAAGATCTATTTGCTAAGGTTTCTTTCTTTGTTTTTGGCTGATCTCTCTTGGATGGTAAACTTCTCCAAAGGGAGCATGCTGGGTAAGTATGTGATTTTTAAAATTATTTTGGTCAATAGCCTTCCTCTTGCCAGTCCTGGAGAGAAGATCTCAATCTCAGCAGGTGTTTGCAGCCTTTGTTATTTTGGAGTTTTAATTTGGGGAACTTGCTGCAATCAGTATGTATTTTGCAAAGTATTATTCAAATAAATACATACTGATTGCAAAGTTTTAATTTAATCCTAAGTTAACATATATTTTTAAATCGAAACAGTGATTTTCTTATGCTCTGTTAATGAGAATAAATTCGGGAATGGATCTTCCTAATTAAATGCCCTCGTTGATTAATCTTTGCAATTTTGTCCTTGATATTCTTAAACAGCCACTTATAGAGGCTCAACAAAAATATCGCTAGCTGCAATTAGGTTTTGTTTCCTATGGGGAATAACAGTGAGGGGGAATTTCATAAAAAGTCAACAGAAATGTTTTTCTTTTCTATTTGTATAAAAGGTGATAATACTCTTTGCAAAGTAGACAAACTATAAAACATAACATCAAATGCTTCTCATCTTTGGTGAGACAGGATGATCACATGAAACTAAAGAACTTAATATCAAATGTTTTCTCATATGGAAAGAGAGAAATTGCATGTATCGTGTTAGAAAATTGGTCGTAATTGATTGGCTCCAGCAAAGCTGATACAAGCCCTAATACATTTATGACAGCTGAGAATGATAGACAGGGATTGTAGAGTAGTTTTCGCTCGATCAAATTAAAAACCAGGTAAGCTAAATTGTTTCCTTCGTAACACTAGTACAAATAAGAATCCTTGATAGATTACTTCTGCCTCTTGTAGATTTTTTCAAGGAAAGACTTCAACACATGCTGCACTTCTTTGCTTGGCTGGGCTTCAATAGAAGATATCAGTTTTTCGTAACTAGTCCGCTCATACTCTGCAAATAGTTTCTGGAAGAATAAGATGTGTCAGTGAATGGTCATGTGCGAAATCAGACTACCGTTTTCAGATTGCAAACAAGAAGTGGATTCCATTTCATAGCGAACTAGGTTCACTGCTTCTATGAAAGATCATGATAAAAAATTGGAGTATCCAACACATGGCAGATATGCTGAATCTAAACTCAGAAAATATATAGACTTTCAAGTCTTAACTTGCCCCTCCTCTCTGTCCAAACATCCTAGTATGGAGGATGCATCTTAATCATGATAACCAGGAGAGAGTTGTCATACCTCCAGGTCAAGGTCTTTGTAAAGGCTTTTCACATTTTCAACACATGTTGGATCAGTTTTCCCATAGTTGTCCTGAAGAATAATATTTAAAGGCTTAGTAATGAGTTCTACATTCAAATACTTTAGGTTTGGTCTTACCGACAATATCTTCAGTTGACTCTCATTAGCAACTTCTAGGGCTTTCACTACAAGCCAAGAGCACTTGAAGTCCTGAATATCAGTTCCAATCTGTCAAAATGTAACAGAAATCAAGATGAAGTTCCAAGTAGCCTCAATATTCGAAGGGGCAGCTCTAAGGAATCCCCAAGAAGATTATAAAATGGTTATTTAAAACATTAAATGAAGTTCATGCACTATCCTTATGCATGCAGTAAGCAAATCATAAGAAACAATTTGCGCTTACCTTACCAATTACATCTGGATGACCGAAGCAATCCAGGTAATCATCCTGAAAGAAAACTCCCACCATACATTATTTGGAAAGGAATTTCTTAGACAATGTAACCCAATATGAACTATTTGATATGTCCAGAGTTACCTGTATTTGGAAATATGTTCCCATTTGAATAAGAATGTCTTTCACTTGGAGAAAGTTGTCCAAGTTTTTGCCTGCCAATAGCAATGCGCATGCAACCTGTATACGGGAAGAATTTAAGTTGTGCACGTTAAATATATGCACAATTATTTAAACGAATAGGTATGGCACTTTTCAAACCTAGTACTGCAAGTACAGTGATACAGGTGGCACATACTGTTCCAGTGCAATAGTATGGTTCATTATATATAGGAACATTTGGGTTAGATGCCACTAGCCATGCAGTGGTTAAGTAGTAAAAAATTTGAATAATTCATGAAGTTGCAGACTAAGTGAAAAATACTATTATAACAAAAAAAAAAAGTTATATTACACTGGTATTATAATCTTAGTGGGTCAATATGAGCCAATGGGGCAACCAAATTTATAACGAAATTTATAGTTTAATCAATTTAAATTAATAATGAGCTTATAATTTTTTGCATACAACATGTAATTCAAGACTCCATTAATCAACCAAGGTGGTTGCACACAGATTTTTTAAGGTGCATAATACAACTGAGCCATAGCAACTTTAGCCATGAACTACAAGAAATAAAACCTAGTCCTTTATTCAAGCTATTGTACTTTGCTAGAATAAAGGACAAACAAAATACTTTGACATACACCATTTGAATGGAGAATATGTGATAAAGAATAAAGCAAACTCACACAAACTCATAGAGTGATAAATGGCACCAAAGTGATAAAGAAATAGAAGCATATATATGAAGAGTAGACAATATGTGAGAAAATTTGATAAATATCTATTTAATCCACAAATATTGAATAAAGCAAAATATTGACTAGTTTTACTAGATGAAAATAACAAATAATAATAATGATGCTTTGGTTTAAGTACAGGGAATAATGACAGTTGTTGCAAATCTGAATATTGCAGTTCATTTAACTTACTGGAAGATAGAAGGAATAATATGCAGTTTTGTATTGCACAATGCGATTGTAACTGCATCAAAGATAGCAAATTTTGAAAATTTAATTAGTGACAAAGTGATAACATATTTGAACTTTTGATGCAGGAGAGAATGAAAGCAATCATGTTACACAGTGAACTAGCATGAATGCAATTATGTTGGAAGTTGTCGAAATAGTATTACAAATTCCTGCCCATAAGATAGATAAGCACATATGATATTCATTACACATTACTATTAAAATGATATAACCTATTGAACATACACATTGATATTGTATTTTGATAGGCTCTTTTCTCCCTCATGGGTTGTAATGAGATCTAATAACTGTCCTGAAGCAGTCTGAAACTCAACCTACAAAAGTACAAACAAAATAAATCTAGCGGATAACTTATTTGAATTAAAACAAACAGGATTGCTGTTACCTCATTAAACAGATCAAGGAGATCAACATAGTAAGGCTTTCCCTTAAAATACTTTTTAAGTATTCGAGGAATGTGATTGCGCAGTAAGATTCCATCATTTGCAGCAATAAGACCAACCTATTATGGTAACCAAGACAATTAAATAAGTTGTTACTCATGTACTAGTAAATCCCAACATCAAACGACCAGAGACACTTATGTTGGGCTGGGATTTGCTAATAGTGTTCGTTTTAACAGAATTACGACGAAAGAAGAAACAGAATAAGTATCACCTAGCAATAGGACCAATGGTAAATATAAATCTATAACTACTATGTCAGAGCTTCTAGATGACTAGTTGGTGTCTAGCAAGCTAGCATTGACTGAAACTAGGTGGCAAAAAGGAAATTCGCTCGCCCTAGTCTGCCAAGCTGTCTCAGGGTCAACACAGAGAAGGTAAATCCGGGGGCTACTAGCCCGGATGCTATGGTTAGCGTGTGAGGAAGGCGGGCATACTGGCTTTGCCAGGTTTTGATCCCCGGACCTCAAGGTGACAACACCACACACGCTAGCCATCAATTCATCTTGTGGGAACAACATTGACTAAAACTAATACTGAGATCAAAGGTTGATCAACGATGAAGTGACGACAATGATACCTGATTTATTTATTTATTTTTTTGCTGCTGTTGTTTGAGATATTAAAAATTTTATATAGTTGATAGCATCCCTCTTAAATTTCAAACAGTCAAAATACGAGAGCACATCCCAGATGAAGGTATGTAAGTTCAGCTGATACCCAAGAGAGATCAATATTCAGATCCCAAATCACTTCTACATCTGTGTCAAAGAAGTATTATTTTCTAGGTGTAAATTCCATTGCCTAGTAGTAGTATTTTATAGTGGTAACAACAGAAAACAACAAACAGAATGTGTGTCAGATAATGATTAACATATCAACTAAAATTTCCAGGAGTGATAACCCTATGTGTTCTAGAATGATAAGATATGACTTTATATTTCAGCTCAGTTATAAGAACTTCCATCAAGTAAAAAACTGGATGAATTGCAAAATACCACTATCAGAAAGAAAGCATAAACAATTTTTTTTTAAAAATATGAATTAGAAAGACCAACCTTAGGAGCCCTAAACCAACAAGGTTGACCACGCCTGGTAACTGAGTTATCCATAATATCATCAAGGACTAGGAAATATGCTTGAAGCTGCAATGTCAGAAAAAGAAAAAGAAAAAAAAAATTATTTGAGAGTTTGGCTGATGAAGGATTAAGGTTTCATTGCAACAAAAGAACTATACCCATTCAATGCACCATCCAAGGGCACCACCAAGAAAGAACTCAGTGTCAGTGAGTTGGTTTCCTGGTTTAAGCAACTTGTAGCTATCTACAACAGATATTCCTCGGTTCAACTTACCTATAAAAAGGACTGTCAATTGCTTGTTTATGAATTTCTGAAGCATCTCCATTTTTGAAGGGCATTCACTCACCTCCAGGTACGTTGTAGTCCAGCATCTGTACATAGAATATGAATGCGCTCAATTATAATAGAGAAACATATAACATTACTATTTGTGAAGCATAAAAGAGAAGCACCCAAGAATTATCAAAAATATTCTATATCATTAAAGAAAACAAGTAAAATCAATGTGCAAAATATTAAACCTAAACAAATTTGAGTAAAATTAACCAATGAACGTGACCAACTAAAAGGAGGAGTCTTGGCTCAAAAATAGCAACCACAGTTCAAGACATCAAAAATACTTCCTGCATACAGTGCTCTGTCTATGTCGAGAAGATAACCAGGAAACTGACCACAACAAACATGAAGAGTATCATCTCCATCCATTTTGGCAGAGCTTAATAAGGTCAATTTTTTCCATTTTGGGTGACTTCCAATTGCCAAATTCCAGGGCCCCATTCCCCATTACAACGGCAGTACAAAAGAAAAATTAGTTATCGCTAACTTATATCATTTTGAACTGAGCTGCTTCTATCTAAGTAACCGACCAAGACGATCTGACTCAACGAATATCTTTAAATCATAATGCCTACCCAGCGATGGCAACCCAGTGGTACTTCAAACCGGCTACTATCCAAGAATCATAACGAAAATAACGAACACTCACGAACCCCCTAAGTTCTCTTCAAGAATTTCTTTCCGGACTAAGCTACTCAGAGAAATTTGTTTTTTAGGAGGCATGCACTCGAGAAAGTTCCAAAAGCAAAAAATAATGACAAAAAAAGTCCATAACCCAACACGTATACAACAGAAATTCCTCCAGAAAGCCTACGGAATCGACTAGGGCATCTGACATCATCCCTAGTCATCACATTTACGCTTTATCCCACAAAGAATCCCAACCCAACGTCGATCAGAAGATACCCTCCCCTCTAAAATGAACACAAAACCTCAAATCTCACAGACCGCAACCGCCAAAAGAAAAAAGATTCACACGGGAACGATTCTTATTCCGATATCTTCCTACAAAGGAGCAAGATACGAGATACCTTCTCGATCCATTCGCGGGACTCGTCGGTGTAGTCAAAGGCGGGATCCCGCAGCAGATCCTCCTTGAGTTGAACATAGATCTGGAGGAAGGCTGCCTTCCGATCCCCACTTGCTGCGACCGCTGCCGCTCCGTTCGCCTTCCCCTCCTCCATCGATCACCAAGAAAACGACGATCCAAACACTCAAGAATGGCACACATCCGCAAGGTCCCGACTCTCCCGTATATAAATAAAGCCAAACCGGAATGCGAAAAGACGTAAATGCCCTCATCGTCAACAATTCAATTTTGAAAATTTATGGAAATTTGGTGGACTTATGCGGCCAAACCTGGTTCAATGAATCGAACCGGGGCTTTTCCAATTAGTTCGGGTTTAATTTAAGCCGGCGAAATTAAATCGGATCGATCAATATTACATTAATTAATTATTATCCTTTTATAACGATTAATTTATTCTCCAACAATTGTCGTGCTTTAAATAAAGTTTTATATTTTATTTTAATAATCACATTCGTTGCACGTGATTTCTATAGCAATTATTTATTATGAAATGAGTTTTGCTCTTAATAATCTAATATCAAGTGAGTTTTTTATTTTATTTTTATAATGGCATTCATTGCATGTGATTTCTATAGCAATTATTTGTTAGAAATTATGCATCCTCTCTATGTAATGTAGCCCAATTTGAGTCAGACCCGAGTCAACCCAATTGGTATCATGGGCCTCAGCATCTTTCGGATGGAGGATTAGGATGGTGGAGATAATTATAAAATAATTTAGACAAAAATTTACATATTTTTATTTGAATTATAATTTAACTATTTAACTTTTCAAATCGATTAAAAAGTCTTTGGATGCTACATATTTTTATTTTGGTCATAACATGTATAAAGACTAAAGATTAGTCTTTGGATATAAAGATTAATCAGATATTTATAGATCCAATTTCACTGTGACAAACTATATAATTAATATTAATCAATTTAAATAATTAAATATCTCTATAAAAAATAAAATAATTAATAAGGAAAGGCTGATTCAATCCCTTCGTCATCCGAGCATGGGCCGAATAAGGAGAATGATTTTTTTTTGGGTCCCCAAATGGTCTGAGTCCTCGTATCCTAACTCATTAGAGAATGGTGAGTCGTTCGATTATCGATCGGATATTATCGATAGTCTCGACCGTCGTCCCGAACCAAACTATACCTAGAGGTACGGTAAATCCGTCGGAGATCGCCGTAATTACGATCTCACCGGATTCACCGTCGAATATGACGAAATGACAATTACGTCGATCTTGACCGATTTACTGTTCTCCGGGATATCGTTTGATTCGGGACTACAATCGGACACTATTGGTGGTGTCCTATCACCGACGAATTAAAATACGGGGACAGAGACACATTGAGGACAGATGATCCTGTTTGCGAATAAAGAAGTCCCCGCGAGAGGCGTTTTGGATTTTTTTTTTCCCTTTAAAAGTAATGGGAAATAGTTTTTTTTTAAATAAAAAATGGATAAAAATCAATGGTCGTTCCCATATTTATCAAATCATTGAAGCGACACTCGATGAAAAAAAAAACAAAAAAATCAAAATGAATCTTTTTTTTTTTTTTTGAAAATACTTATAGCAACTATGATTAATCGCTGCTGTTACTTATAAAATTTTACCGATAATTATATAATAGTATTTACGACGGTCTAACTTTCTTTATAATTTCTATTATATTTTAAAATGATTTAATAAATTTTAAATAATTTTGATTAAATTAATGAAAAATTATTTAATTTAATAATATTTATATGTAATAATTTGGATTAAAATAAAATAATTAATATTTCATAGCAATTAATCTTAATTACAAGAAGTATTGTCCTTTTTAATTTTTATTTAAGGAGAAGATAAAAAGATGATTCATTCATATTAATGCTCGTCAATTTATTTTAAGATTAATATGGAAGAGATAAATCATCACTAACTCGGATACTAGTACATGATGCGGAGGACATTCAAACGACGGTTTGATAGATCCCATTAATCTTTGTAATTTACTAATATTACTGAATTAAAGATTGCTGATGAAAATTATAGGCATCGGAGTGGACCATCAGACGACAACAACAAGGCAAAAGGCATGGCTTTTCTTTTCCAAGGGACAAGAAGACAGTGGAAAGCCAATTTGAAAGGGACCCTTGAACTGCGATTGATGAATGAATGAATGAACGAACGAATGGATGAACGAATGCAGAAAAAAGAAGCAGAAGGAAGAAAAAAGAAGAAGAAAAATTGCAAGTAAACAAGTTGGCACTGCATAGCTTTGCTTTTACCTTATGATTCCTGGCTCATCATCTCTTCTTGATAGGGAAGCTTTCTTGCTGTTGGCTAGCTGCCTACGCCATGGCCCCAAATGAGTTCAGATACTGCAGTTCATTGCGTCTTTCAAAGATTGGTGAATCATATGCACAAGTGAAAAAGAACAGAGAATGATTTGAGAAAGTGTTTCTGAATAAACTGGTGGTATTTTGGAGGTGCTGTTAATTAGTGTGCCACTGAGACTGAAATGATTTAACTTTTGAAGGCAGACATAAGAAAGTTTCGACTGCTGTCATTGACTTCATGATCAGTATGCACTTTGGTGTTCGACTTTACACATCCTTTTTATCCAGGCATCAGGTGTTGCAATCGAGACATACTAAATTTGCTCATGCACTCATGGATCTCTTAAGGCAACAGCAACCCTAATTGGAATAATTCCAAGTGTTACTGTGCCATCAACAATTCAGCACTATGCTGCCTTTTCTTTTAGCCAGTAGGAGTTCAGGCTTTAATCTGTCTGCTACCTTGATTTTTAAGCTTCCTACCTGTTTATGAAAGCTTTTAACCTTTTTCATTTTTTTCCTTTTCCTTTCAAAAGCTACATATCACCTCAAAATAATAATTAATAATAATAACAACAAAGGGAAAAATCTAACCATGAGAGTTTCTCGTTTTTCATGCAGGAATAAATAACTGATGGTGATCTTTTTAGTTGAAAACTTGTAACTCAAGGTAGAAAAGATTGCCCAAAGATTAAAAGTCCATCAGCTGATAGTTACTTCATTAGAAGAAGAGTATGTTTATGCAAGTGGATTACAGTTATGGATTTGATACGAGAGATCTCCATGCTGATCTTTGTCTTAAGGTAACTTTCCTTTATGCAATAAGTTACAATGATGGGAAAAAAAAAGATATGGAGAGGAATCATTAGTTGGTAAATCAAGGTCAACAACTAATCCTCTGTTTCTTTTGTTGCAGGGAAAAGGAAATTATGGTAGAATTAAAACTTTGTCAGAGTGAATCATGCAACTAATCATGGCTAGGAATGACTCCATATGGATTTCCAGAAACGCCAAGACGTTTCATGTTCAAGATTCCAATGCTAATCATGTGTCCTTAGAACTTGTGCCAGAATTTTCAATATTAATCATGTTGGTGTGGAAGAGTATGCAGTTGAGCATAGAATAACATATCTGAACAGGTTCTTGATACAAAGTATTTGACAACATTTGCATGTGCACTTTATCTACAATGTCTTCTGATAAATCTCATTAACACATTCATGATATGGTAGACTAATCATGCAACTTAGCAATGAAACAAATGGCTTGCCATTGTTTTTATGTAGTTCCTTGCTTTTGTTTACTTCAAAGAGGAGCCACCATGATGTTTCCTTCTCAAATGAGGAACACACATAAATCTCAATCTTCGCGTAGCATGTAAGTTCTTGCAAATATTAAGATCATGGAGCACTAGAACTTAGCACCTATGTTAGTATTAGATCATTTTGTTTAATCCTCACATCTTTATTCTCATATAATGTGGCAAAATAACAACAATAATAATAAATTCTTGAAAACAATTTTATGGTTCATGTCTCCCTGTCACAGACCTAAGATTTCCTGATGCCTAGAGTAATTGTTCAAGGAAAATCACACAAACATAACTTTCATCTTCATAAGCAGCAAATTGACAGGGACTGCAATGGACCATCATTAAGTGTAAGCTGCGGCTCTCTCCCTCATTGAGATTACTGATAGATTGTGCCATTTGTGACAAGCTAGTAAAATACATGGATATTACATGTATAGAAATTTGTAGCTGAAGCAAGTTCTAGATTTTGCAAGTCATATAATCATCTAGAATTTAACTATAACAACTCAGTGTCAGGCCAACTCCAACGTGCTCAGCTTTCATGAGAACAAAATGCAATGCTCTCTGTTGAAAAATCCTTCAAGCAATCGCATCGAAAGCGAACGAATTATTTCGACTATATTATCAAGGTTGTACCATGTTTTTCTTTCTTTCACAGCCTTTACCCCTAGTGAAACTGTCATTTTCCAACTACCCAAAAGAAGCTTTCATCTTTCAAGCTGAAGCCTCTTAACAGTTGTTTGCCTTTTTATTTTTCGTGTTCCTACCACTTAATGGAGGGTATCTTAAATCTCAATCTATAACAATGGAAGGACAAGAGGGACTTGCTTAAGACCCACTTGATCGCTTCACCTTCCTCTTCTTCTTACTCCAAACTGAGATTGTTCTTTGCTCTCCAATCTCCTTGTGACTTGAGCCTCAAGCATATTGAAAAAATCTTAATAAATTCAGCTGCTAAATCTTGATAAATCCTCTCCACATCCAACAACCCTTCATCCTCCAGCACACAAGTGGAGGAATGGGACGGCATTCTTGCTGTCTCAAGCAGAAGCTGAGGAAAGGCTTGTGGTCTCCTGAAGAGGATGAGAAGCTCTACAACCACATCATCAGATATGGAATTGGCTGCTGGAGCACTGTGCCGAAATTAGCAGGTATGAATTCTTCATCTCTTGTTCTTTTTTTTTCCTTTCCTTCTTCAATCTGAACATTAAACTCATTTGATTTTTCGCGCAGGGCTGCAGCGGTGTGGCAAAAGTTGCAGGCTCAGGTGGATCAACTACCTCCGGCCGGATCTTAAAAGAGGCAACTTCTCACAGGAAGAGGAGGACTTGATCATAAGCCTGCATGAAATTATGGGAAACAGGTTAAGGAGTTTCTGCAATGCAGCTAACTTAATCATTCTAGTGCCGAGCTTTCTTTCTCATGCTGAATTCAGATGCAGGTGGTCACAAATTGCATTGCAGTTGCCAGGGCGAACTGATAATGAGATCAAGAATTTCTGGAACTCGAGCCTAAAGAAGAAGCTCCGGCAGAGGGGAATCGACCCCAGCAACCACAAGCCCCTGAGTGAGGTAGAAGCAAAAGGGGAGGCCAACAAAGGTGATGCTGCCGTCGAGCAGTTTCCATTCATGCCGGGCTTCGATCCCTTCCCGTTGCTCGAATTCCACACTTGTTTGGACTCCATCGACGATGTCAATGTCAATATCTACACGCAAGTGCAGCAAAACATGGTCGAACCAATAGGGCAGAGTGAGTGCTTGGCCAATCCAGGGTTATGTGGCCATAGCAGGAACATCTTGGATGGTTCAGATAATTTCGGATACGGAGAAAGCTCAAGTAACAGCAGCAACAACTGGAACTGCAACATCAACCTATCAGATGAAGTCCTGAATTGGGCATCCGAGAGCAAGGTTAATGAAGTGGAAGCTCATGAACACAAGTTCAACCCTTGGCAACAAGCTTGCTTCAATGGGTATCGAGGATCAGTGGCCAGTACTGAATTCAATCTTGATTTGTTCTAGAGTTTCTGTTTTCATTCAGGTTGGAAAAAGGAAAACACTGGTTTTTTAGGATGTCCTTGTGGATGGTTTGTGTCTAATCACAATTTTCTTTTGCTCTGTTTTTGGTCTATGATATGAATGCAACTAATGACTAATAAGATTGTTAATTGCTCGTAGAGTAGAAAGGTTAATGGCACATCTGCATGCATGAAACTAACTTAATTTGGACCTCGTGCATGGCTGTGAAATTGAAGTGCAATTCTTCAAGCTCACTGAAATTTGTCCTTTGTGGAAGAACCATCACTGAAACTGCATGCACGATCAATTAACAGTGGCACAATAAAACAGACCAAACTCGATTAATCTTATTGATTGCTTCAGCTACAATTCACTCAACAAAGATCAAACAACAACGACAACAAGAACAAAATAGAAAACTCACAGACGTAAACGAGGAACACAAACATAACGATGCAATTGATGCAACCATACATCCGTTTCAACTGCCGACGATTAATTAATCTTCCGGCAATTGTATCTGATCTCCCCCTTGCTCCCTGTCAGCGGCGTGATGTTCCCCATCTTCACGATCGACTTCACGAACTGCGCGAAGAATGCTCCGGCGTCGGCCGCGTACAGCTCCACCAGCCGCCTCGTCTCCGGGCTTCCGGTGAACAGGATCTCGTCGGAGCTGAGCAGCCCCTTCCCCACCAACAAGTTCTTGAAGTAGTAGTTGTCGAACCGGGCGGGGCTCACGAAGTCCGTCGGGAAGAGGTTCTGGTCGCCGCCGGAGCGCGGGCAGCCGGCGCGCAGCCGGGCGGCGTAACCGCCATCGAGGGTGAAGTCCGGCAGCCCGTTGCCGGTCTGGTTGTACAGCCTCTGCCTGAAGCTGGTGCACCGCGAGAACCCAATCGTGTGACTACCTGAAAAAACATGACAAAAACGATTAATAACACGATAAAATTATTAAAAAAAAATCAAATTTTGGATACCCAAGAGGGCGACAAGGTCAACGACGTCGAGCCCCTGGAGCTTGAACTTGGTGATGATGGTGGGAAGAGTATTGTTGGGAGCCGGAATGTTGCGGTTGGAACCCTGAATGCTTGCTCCCAGTGAGTCCCTCCGACCAAGAGAAACCTCCCAGAACGGTCCGCCAGCCTCCACAATCATATCAATCCACGAAAATTAGCAATTAAACGATCGCGATATCTCTCAACGCATTCATCGTTGCAGTTTGCATGAGCGTACCAGGACAGTAGAGTCCCTGGCGGCGAGGGCTAAAATGTCGGCGCAGGAGACGGTACGAGGGCATTCCTTCTCCAGCGCCGACTTGATCTCGTCGATCACCTCGAACCCCCGTATGGAGTTCCGGTTGGAGACGGAGCCCTTCTCGCTCACGATGCCCTGGCTGCTATCCAGCAGAATCGACGCGTCGCATCCCTGCAAAATTATAACAGCGCAGTTGATTACGCGGTGCATGCACGACGAGGGGGTGTTGGGGGAAGGAACGTAAATACCTTGACGAAGCAGTCGTGGAAGTGGAGGCGAAGCAGAGAAGCAGCCATCCGCGCTTCCTTCGCGACGGCTTTGGCGACGACGGACTGGACGATCTGGCGAGCTTTGGGGCAGGAGTGGTCGTAGAACTGGGGATGCAGCAACGGCGCGCCGTAAGGGAAGGCGAGGCAAAGCGGGGACAGAGCAAGGGGGAGGAGCAACAGGAGGAAGTTGATTGCATAAACAGCCATGTCTTGCTCCAGTGTTCTTGGAGTTGATAAGGAGAAACAGACTTGCTTGGGGGTACTTATAGAGCCATTGTTGGAGGAACAAGTACAGTTTAAAATTCGAGTCCCAATCTAAAGTGTAAAGGATAGAAACAGTTGTCAAGCACGTTGCAAAGGATGTAAATGATTGGAGCAACTCTCCGGCACATTGCCGGCCTCCAAAAACAACGATGATGGGAGCAGATGAACTCATACCAACCTCATTGACTCTCCAGACGTCTCGTGTGTGTTGACTCCATTGTCATCTTCTCATTTTGGACTAACAAATTCACAAACTCGCATAATGAGTCTCGATGATCATAGGACATAAACAACGATGATGAATTTGGCATCATTGATCATCATTCAGCACACGGACCTTTACATAATATATTGTTTTCGTGGAATAGATGCATTGATTGATGCATAGTAGACTAGGAGTAGAGTCGTTGAGGTGGATATGGACACAGACCTGCTTCTTGCGAGGGTTGCTGCTTCTTTTTCACTCGTGTTCGTTTGTTTTCTTCTTTGATCAAACATTCTGCATGAGTCATCACTGCTGCTAGTCAATGGGTTAAGTTATCAGAGTCTTAGACATTAATGGCTAGGTCATTGAATATTTGGATGCCACTGTCAGGGTGAAGAATGATGAGAGCTACGTGCAAGGAGGGGACGAACCAGTCCGGAGTAGATGGTGCCCCGGGGCTATGGTCACCAGTCCTAAATAAAATTGTATCTTAAGAATATAATGAATCCGTTAAATATCATCGTAATTATAATCTCGTTGTATTCACCATCGATTCTGATAAAATTGTAATATGATGATTTTGACTGATTCATTATGATCGCAGGATATCATTTAATTCGGAATGACGATAAAAAATTATCAATAGTATCTGATCGTCAATCGGATGACTCGCGATCATCACCGATAAATATAAGATAGATGAGATAGAGATCTTCTGGTACCGAGGATTCTTTCTTATTCATCTGTTAGTTGATCCAGATTAAGACGAACTATTTTGTACTAGTTGTTGATGAACCAGTCTAGAATCAGTCCTAGGGTTCCGACCATTAGGACTCTAGGGTAAATCGGTCTCCAGGGTAAATCGGGACAGTCTAGAAGCTCATCGGTCTCCAGGGTAAATCGAGAAGCGCTCGCGGTGGACACTCTAGAAGCTCAGCGTCTCAGGGTTCGCGCCCTATTTGGAAGAAAAATTTCTACAAAATACACCATAGCTGGGGATCAAATCACGATAACTGGGGATCAAATCACGAATACTTAAGTTAATTACTAGTGACCCTACCACTGCATCATAGCTCCGGAGATTATTTTGTACTAGTTGTGATTGGACAAAAGCTGCGTCACCACGTGACAATAGTGGCCATTGGTGCGCTTGATGATGGAAGAAAGAATTAATTATACAGAAATTGAGATTTTCTTTTCTTTTTTCCTTTGTCTTTTCACTTTTTTTCCTTTATTTCTTTGGTGATTGTGTTTTTTGCACGTGATTTCCTTTCCAGATTGCTTTATTTATATTTATTAGTATTATTATTATTATTATTATTATTTATACTTAAAAAATTAAGTGTAGAGTGATTAGTGAT
Organism: Boesenbergia rotunda; assembly: GCA_024364735.1. NCBI lineage: Eukaryota > Viridiplantae > Streptophyta > Magnoliopsida > Zingiberales > Zingiberaceae > Boesenbergia > Boesenbergia rotunda. The sequence continues at coordinate 222,329 of JAGFNQ010003002.1, read as the reverse complement.
AGTCCATTTGAGGCGTAAACACGATAATAGTTGGGCCTATTTGCTCTAGCCCGGCCCAGCTTATGCCTGATGCTACTTCGCCACTTCGTCCCTTTCGCCTCCGCCGTCGTTCGTGCCACGCTCCAATAGCGCACTCGCGATGCTCTCTCCTCCTTCCTCCACGTCCATCGGCGCAGCCCCGCTCTGAACCACTCTGCCTTCACCATACTCCCTGCGCTTCCCTCCACCGCGTCGCCGAGGGTTGGCAGATCCTTGCCGTTGTCTGGCGTGGCTTCATCTTCGATCGTCCTCAAGTACCGTCGCTGTGGCCTACTCTATTCAGTCGCCAAGGTATTGCGAGATTGTTACACGACATTGAAACTCATTGTTAATATTTTCGATTGGGAAATAACCATCGATGATCGAGTCCACTTTCTCAATGATTCTCGTTCGTGACTAATGCTTCTCTATTCATTCAAAGAAAAATGAGAATGATCTCTCGCAGTGTTAGTTAATTCGAAAAGGAAAATCGATGTCTGAATACAATCTGCCTAGGAAGAAGAATCACAGAAGTGAATTCTCACCTGTAAATTACTCCAGAGCATGGCGCATTCAATTTGCCTTGCATATTCGATCCCTGCAATTTGAAGATAAGAGCATCACTCGATAAGTTGGTAGTTTTTTTCTCTAACCATATCCATTTTTGCTGCAGTAAACTAAATACAAACAGAGTTCCAATCTAGAATAGACCATGCAAATCTTAGTTATATACGGAAAATAACTCTGATAAATCACTCTACTAAAACCATGTTTACTCAATTTTCTCACTTATATTGCCTTTTGTATGTTGTCAGATGGTCCCTAACTATTTCTTTACATGCTTTCTGATCTTATTTAAAAAAACACGACAGAGGATTTCATCATCCCAGCACACTTTGATGTAGGTAGATTCTTTCAATCTTACATACTACCAGTTTACCCACTTTTTTCTCTTTTATTTTAAAGCTATTTTTTCAGCTAAGAGTGATTAAGAAGAACAATTAAAAAAAGATCGCAATTCACTTCATCTAATGGTGGAAATGGTCCATAGGAAGGTAACACCTTTGCCAATATTTTCTAGCCTTGTGGACTTGCATCAGCTTATCTCATCTTTGCTATTCCTTGTCTTAGAAAAGGTACAAATCAGAGATGGTTAAACATAGGTGATAGGTATATAATGCTTCTCAGTTAGAATATATCATAGCATATATAAACAGGCAGGATTTAAAGTGTTTGTTTGATTCATAGCATACTGATGAAAACATGTTGAAAATCATCAAAAAAAAAAAATCCATGAGTGGCAACGCAAAATAGAAGACATATCATCCAACTACATTTATTGAACTGAAACAATGCATCCTTGGTATTTGCATTCTCATACTTGGAGTAGAATACAAACTGAGGGATACACTTTAATGCTTGGATAACAGGGAAATGGGATTGTAAGAAACTTTATTTACTCTGTTTGGTTGACTACTATATTTACTGTTAAAATGGGAGATGTCTGCAGTTGGCCAGATAGGAGATACACGTAAAGAATGATCTAACATGAAGTACATGTGTTGAATTCAAGTGAAGAAATCTTTTTTTTTCACTAGTCATTCTAAAATTGTTAGATTTATATTCGAGTAATCATACGCTTAAAGAAAAATCTCAATGAAAATCTCAAGGAATAATATGACACTTTATTTGCACACGTCCGATTGTCGTTCGGACACCATCGGCGAGCTCTGATCGTCACCCCGAATCAAACTATACCCGGAGGGGTACGGTGAACTCGTCAGGGATCGCTATAATTACAATGCCACATTTTTTTTAAAGTTTTTTCTTGAGATTTTTATCTGAACACATTTTTCTTTATATTCATCTATTTTGCTGCATAGCCTGCCTTAACTTCATGCAGTAACAAACATTAGAAAATGATTATATGGTAGAAGACAATTGAGCGATTGTATTTGGTGTGATTTGAATAAGCTAAGCATTCATTTTGTTCCTCTGATGGAAAACATTTAGGGGTGCCAAAGAAATTGGATTCAGGTTGTCATATTTTGCGATTTAAAAACGTTGATCTTTTTTGTTTTTTTTTGCTATCGATAAGTTTTAGTACAGGGAATAAGTTAGAGTCACTTATTGATCCTTAACAAAAAAAAAAAAAGAGATTCTATCCCATTTCTCTCTGTCCTTATGTTTTAGAATCGCCGACGGTTCATCCGATCGTCAGTAAGAGATCATCGGCGATTTTCAATCGCCATTCTGAATCAAACGATACTCTGGAAAATGGTAAATCAATTAGGATCGTCATAAGTGCGATCTCACCGGATTTGACGGTAAATCTGGAGAGATCGCAACTGCGATGATTCCGATGAATTCACCGTACTTTCATGATATAATTTGATTCGAGATGACAATCAAGATCGTCGATGATATTCGATAGATGATCGGACAGATCACCGTCATAGCCTGACGATTGTGGACGGGACAGAGAGAATCAAAAATGTGGTCCTATGTAGACGTGGGTATACTATTGAACAGTATGAAGGCGTGCGCTATTTTTACATGCTGGCTAGCTTATCTGATTCCAGCATAGTAAATGCATGCAACAAGAAAAAAAAAATAAAAAGAAACCACGTGCTTGTCATTAAAATTAAATGTATGATATATATTTTCAATAGTAGCATAAAGAAATAGAACTCTAGTTAAAATGAATAAATTTGAAAATCTTGTAATAATTTCAGATAGTTTTGGACTGGGTTTTCAACAGGGAGATATCAATGAAAGTATGACTAAAAGGAGAATATTATAATATTGTTATATGCCCTGTCTATGGTTTGAAGTGTCGGGCAATAATCTGAATATCCTTACATAGAGATCAAAAAGGGTTAAAATTATTATAGTCGTCCCTAAATAGTTCAATAAAGAGATAAAATTCTTGTAGTTGTCCGTAAATAGTCCAGACTAACACTTGATGATGATGATGTCCAATTTTGGCCAACAAGATCGAAATTAAAAAAAAAATGAAGAAAAAGTAAAAGGCAATTAGTAGGGTAAGACTGCATACAATACCCTTCTCTGAGACCTTAAATGATCGGAGTTTCATGCACCAGGTTACCTAATCAGCAGCAATCATACAACTAGCTATATTGATTGAGATGCTTATTCTCTTTCTTACAACAGTCAGTTCATTCAAACATGAAGACTTGCTCATACTTTCATCATCAACCTAACTATTCTAGTTTTTTTTAATGCACTCAAACAATTCACAGCGCACACATATGCATGCATGTGTAAGTAATAATACTTCTCAGACAAGTCTGCACCTGTGACCAATAACTCCATAGGAATCTCACATAATACAACTCCGGATCTTCATACACATGCCATTTTTTATCTGCTACCTCTGAAAACTGAAATATTTTGATCACTTGTGACACAGACATACAAGCTACAAGAGACATAGAAGATGACCCACGGAATTATTTAGTAGTGAGTTCAGCTAGACTCCCTTTTACAACATCAGTGTCTACTTATCTGTCAGTAATACAACATGTCTGCTGAAGCCGTGATGGGATGGTTCATGCACCCAGTTCGAAGGGGTTGGTTGGTAATGCTATCATTATTCCAAGGACCATCATGTCGGAGGCCACTGCTGTGAGTGTTGGATTCATTCAAACAGTGAAGGATCTCGTTTAGACACTGCAGCCTGTTGCTGAGTTCCATCATTTGGGTCCTCAGGACAGAGTTCTCAGCCTCTATGACAAAGTACTGCTCTGTGGTGAGGGTCAAGTAGGCCAAGGATTGGCCGTTCTCCTTCCTCAGCTGGTTCACTTGTTCTGTCAGATCATCCAGATGTTTCTGCTTGCGCATCCTTGATCGTCTTGCGGACTCACGGTTCGATATCATTCTTTTCCGCTTCTTCTGGTTCATCTGTGCCTGTAGATCCTCTTCAGATCCCGAGTTTTGCAGCAGACTGGAACCAGAGGAAGGAGAATCCATGGAAGCTTTGGTGCTCTTGCAGTAAAATGCTTTATTTAACAAGTATCTACAGAAGTTTAATGCTAGTGCTTCAGGAAAGAGTAGATCCTGGTTTGTGATGTTGCTGAATTATAGATCTAGCCAAGGTAGGTATTTAGATGAAATTAACAGACAATGTATTTGAAATGGACGAGAACGCCCTGGATTTCAGATCTCAGAACAAGTTCATGAAAACACATAGAACCAGTAGAGGAATACAACAGAGAAGGATTGAACAAGATGAGTCCTGCGCCGAATACTGGAATCTATCATACAACCAGAGAGTAGGATCTCACTTATAATAGGCAACATAGATTATAAAGATGAGAAGAAGACGCTGCATGTGAAAGAAAATAAATAGGTTCTGTGCCCAAAGATCAGATCTTTGAACTAAGAGTTCAAGGAAATCTCAGCGAGGTGGCAGTTTTGCACCAAAGATTCAGCAAAGTCAAGAACTGGAGAATGCTTCTTGACCTAGCAACACTTTCTTCAGAGGAAATTTGGCAGAATTTCCCCTGCAAATGACTCCGTATATAATCAAAAAACTTGTTAGAACAGATCGTTTGAAGGAGTAATCATCACTACAACAAGAGCAGCAGCAAGCACAATATTTAGCTGTTGGATTCTGATTGTTTAATCAGAGTCCGAGAACACTGCATGAGGAATTCTAGAAATGCAAAGAAAAAAAAAAGACAGCACAGCTTTCAGTAAGCTAAGCAAGGAAGAAGAACAGAGGAGGAAAGGGAATTGTAGCCTTTGCGAGAGGTGGAATTTATAGAACAATTTCCACCCATGCAAGTGGACACCAACACGGTAATTCTGATAAAAGAGATGGCAAGAAAAAGAAGGCAGCGTGAACCTTGGAATCTTTTGTTTGTGGTAGTCGAGAAGAGGGATTCAAGGGCAAAGATGGGATTGCAAACCACCGCCCAGTTGACTGATGCACGTCACTAACCAAGCTCTAATCTCACCCTGCCTTTTTACTGGAATATTGTTTTCATTTTAAAAAATCATCATCTTATTGAGGTTGTTATGAAAAGCATGAACCAGAAAACTAGGCCTTGCAATTAATTAATAGATTCGTCATTGTTGTGAACTCTTCTTGATTACTGAAAACTGATTCTGCTAAGAACAAATTTCCTTCTAATCTACCATGCAATTGATTATTTTCCCCTTGATTTTGGAACTTTAGCAGAATAATTTTGAGAAGCAAAGGCTTCAGACAAGTTGATATGACAAATAAGACGGGGATTTGAATAGAGGAAATTGAAATTTCCATAACTTAGTCTACTCTAAACTCATTTGTTAATTAATGTTTCCTTGTAGCAATTAATACATCTTGGACTTTTGTATGAATTCTTCAAGTTCAATTCTATAAGGTCAAGCTCGAGTCTAAGATCCATGCAAGGCTAAAGGAGTTGCGAATTCTTAAGCAACTTGGACAAAGAAAATACTAAATAAATATTTGTGGACCAAGACACTAAATACTTGTCTCTATAGGGACAAAGCTTTCCCTGTCTCTATGAGGTTGTTAATTTCCAGTAACACCCTCGCTGTCATATGTTGCAGGTTAAAGAGGAAAAGTATTTAACAAATGGCTGTGATTGCTTTACCAGTGGCACTTTAGCAATATGGAAAGCAGATGGCAGCAGCAGAAAGGTATATTCTCTTCGCTAAAAAAATGTTTATACACGTTTCAAGACTATGTTGTGTTTCAGATCTCACCTTTAATTTATTCCCTGATACATTTCTTTTAACTCACTTTTGCTTGATGCTGTTGATATCATGAATGATGTGGTGACCATTGCAACAAACTGTGCTTGGCTAATATTAAATGATTTTTTTTGGTTTACCTCCCGAACTACTCTAAACCTAGGTTTCTTTGACCCTGGAATATCTGAATGACTATTGCCTTAATACTTACAGGAGTTCAAGTTCTAAGGGCAGAATATGACCTTAAGTTATTAATATTGTAGCAGAAGAAAACTTCTATTTGATGTCTTTGATGGTATTATACAAATAACGTGTTAGAATGAATGTCTTCCTTGCAAAGCCATTGGACAGAGCTTCAACTTTTCTTTCAATAGGTATCAAATTCCAAATTTACTGTGAAAGAAAAGCAGCTGAAAAGTGACTGCATAAAGATTAATTTGCTGGTTCCCTTCACACAAACAGTATGTAGGACATTTCAACCACTTGCACCTGCTCCAGTATTGATGTGATCTATAATACACGAGATCTCACTTGTGAGGTTTTCTTTCTAAACAGGAAGATTTTTTTGGTTACCTGTTCGTTTTAAGTTAATTTGTTCATTCTTTATAATTTAAAAGGAAAGGAAGGAAGTGATAGACACGGCCAAATGCATAAAAAAAAGGTAAGATGTCAACTAATCCAATTTGATTTTGCGTTAGGATACATCTATTAGCTAAACTGAGACACCCAAAAGAAAGATTTGTTGATAGAAGAAAATATTAGGAAGTATTTGTAGATGTATGTTTTTTCTGGCCTGACTTGTAGATTTAGGAAAAGTTAACTATGATGAAAGGAGACCACAACCAAAGGGCAATCATTCCAAGTTCTTGCGTCCACCTTTCTAAAATAATTATTCTATTTATTGATGTCTGATCCGGCCTAGCTCACGTGCCACTCGATCGGCCTGGTGCCACCTAAGGCTAAGTCGGGCCCATCAGGCATAGACGGACAGGTCCCGGGGGCAGCGCTCACTCGGCATCCAGGGCACCCGACTGAGCCGCCAGGATTGCATACTCCGACCCGAGCCACAGAGTCGGACGCCGAGCCCCGTCCCACACCCCGGACACCTGTTACGGGAGTCCCGAGCGTGAGGTCCCAACAGTCGGGCCTAGAACCTCCTACTCACACCTCGCAGAATCTTAGTCAGTGTTCTCTCGGTCGCTCAACCATGCGACTCGAGAGCAGGCGGACTGAGTACACCCGAGCGCCCCTGACTCGGGGCGTGCCCTGCGTCACTCGAAGATATTATTCACAGGGCCCGATGACACTCAGGGCCGGCTGGTCAGCCGCCTACCTCAGAATCTGTCTTCCCCTTATCCGCTCCTTGACCTCGTATCTACGGTCGTGGTACGGAGATCAATGCAAGTCTTGCCTAGTTATAGCGCGTGTCGCGGATGTCCCACTGGCTTTGTACTTCCGTCCAACCCGGACACCCCGCACCGCGTCGCCATGCGCAGCGTCAGATTGAGCGACGCCGGTCGGCGCCATCCCGTGAGCTGATAGCACCCATGCTCCTGTCTCATGCGGTACCAAAGGACGGCTGACGCGGACAGGGGCTGTCAACTCCCTCAGCTATAGAAGCCCCTCCCTTCTTCATTCCGCAGGTATGCGCAACCGTGCCCTCGTCCATTATTCCCTTGCTTTACTATTCCTGCGGATACTGACTTAACCGTCCGAGGGCCTTGCCGGGGATTTTTCCCGGCGGGTTTGCTAACGGTCATTTTCTCGCAGGTCGGAGCCACCATCAGCCGCTCGTGGTACTCGGGAGACCACCTCGCTCTTAGAAGTCCATTTCGCTTCGCGACAGGATTAATGTCTAACATGAGAAAAGGATACAAACATATGATTGAACTCAAGACTAGAAACAACCATTCCATTTATTGATTCTATTCCTTCTGCATTTCGTTTCATTGTATCAAACACACTCGTCTATCTCGTTGGTATTCCTGTAAGTAAAGATTTTTGTACAGTGACCTTGATGCGACAATTTGTTTTTGATCAGGTTAAGCATGAATGTAGAATGATTGCAGCTAAGCAACACCACCACCATGAAAGCATAATCTATCTTTGGCTATATCTTTTGACATCATATCCCACTATAATTTCTCTCTTGCCAAATTTCTTTTGAGAGCATGCACTTATCAAAAAGTTACACAATTGCTTGTTTAGCTTTCATTCTTTTCAGAAGCTATGCACCACCATCTCCACCTCTGTCCCACTTCAGACAGTGACCATCATGTGCCCACACAGGCTAAGGGCTATGGATCAATGGCAGAGGCACTTGTACACTTGCCCACCTTGGCAATTGGACATGCTTCACTGTTTAATGTCTTGAGGAGCCTAAAGGGTATTGCACTCCTTTCGCCTTTTCTAAAGGAGAAATGGAACAAAATCTTCGCGGCTAAGTTTCGAGCAGAGCTAGGTAGCAATAGCACATCGTGGATTGTAAGATTCACCAGTGCACATGTGGTGTCATGTCTCAAGTGGGTCCTTGTAGTCGTAGGTATGACTTGGCACCAATGATGGTGGCGCGACAATCTCCTAATCAATTGTGTTATAAGAGAATCACATATAAGAATTTCAAGTTAAATATTTTTAGAGTTCTTGTTATATCGATTGAAACTATATGATAAAAATGCAAAGATTGATTTAACTTTAGCTCAATGAAAAGCTAAAGATCCGTATGGTCTTGTGATGCAAATCTATCACTCGAGTACCGACTCAGCTATGCCCTTAGAGACCCTTCTCTTATCCCTTATGGGTCCTAAAGCTACAAGAGGAGGGTCAATCTAAAACAATTGAGAAGTCAAGCAACACATTGAAATGACAATAAGATAGAACATTATGCCAAAGGAAGAAAAAGATATGCTATGCTGTTAAGAATGAAATAGCAAACTACTATAATAATGTCTTTATTTCACTAAAGACTATATGGATCCTTCTTATTGAACTTGATCTTTTTATTACATTTTATTTATATTTAAATAATTTTTTTATCATATTTTATCATTGTTAATTGAATCTTTTTTGTTTTTTTCTTGATTAATGTGTGTTATAAATTAGTGGAGGTCAAGAGATCTTCTCGTGTTGTGGGGTTTTAACCTTCTTTTGTTTGTAATAGTCTCTTATTTCAATAAATTTGAGTGTCATATAGTAACTTATAATCATTAAAAAAAATAATTTAAAACACCAATTGACATAAGTGATTGAATTCATCATTTAGGTGCTCAGCTATATTTCACCATGCGAACAATTATGATGATTAGGGATGAATATTAGAAGTAAATGTGTATAAGTTGTAATTTGGATTTATCTAATAGGCGAATGGAAGGGAAGACTAACGTCATATGGCTGCAGAGGGTTTATTGGAGGAGAATAAATCCTCTGTCCCCGTGTCTCAATTCGTCGGCGATGATCGGCGAGTCCTTTGATCGTCTATCGGACACCACCGGCGGTCTCCGGCCGCCGCTTGAACAAAATTATATTCTAGGGATACGGTGAACCCGTCGGGGATCGTCGCAATTGCGATCTCGTCAGATTCACCGTCGAATCCGACGAGATCGTAATTGTGACGATCTCGACTGATTTCCTGTTCTCCTAGTATATGGTTTGATTTGGAACGACGATCGAAGACTAATGGTAATGTCTAATCGACGATCTAAAATTTTTTTTCTTAATACGTAATTGATCTATAACGTTGAGTTAACGAGTTATTCGTTGAGAGCATTTTTAAGATTTATTTTTGATGATTAATAAAAAATTTCCATGTAACTGAATTTATTATCTTAAACATCCCATATCAATTAAAAAAATAATGTTAAATGAAAAAGCTATTATATTTAAAAAACATTAATAATAATTTTATTTTTCAATTAATTTTGAAATGGTGGGAGCACAAAATCTATTTTTTTAAAAAAATAAAATCATATATAACCGAAATATGGTTAGATTTTTTTTTTTTTTTTTTTTTTTTTTTTTTTTTTTTTTTTTTTTTTTTTAATATTAAAAAAAAAAAAAAAAAAAAAAAAAAAAAAAAAAAAAAAAAAAAAAAAAAAAAAAAAAAAAAAAAAAAAAAAAAAAAAAAAAAAAGAAATATAATTTAACTGTATTAAAAAAAATTAAAAAAGATTTATGATATTATTTTTGGACCGAAATAAATAGGGCAAATGCTGGTCTCCTTTCCTCTGTCTTCCTCACAATTGGTGCACGTTATCCGACGCCACGAGAACCGACGGCTATCACTCCGCCACGTGCAAGTCTACGGTCCAGCGACCCACCTCATTGGTTATCGACCAAGGGCCCACGTTCCCTGCCATATTTTCGACTCTTCCTCGTGGTTGCTGTCTCCGGGCTCGGAGTCAAACGCAACGGGAGATCGAAATGGTTGTGGCGGTGACAGCGGCGGAGGCCGACGCGAACGCTTGCTACCGGGGATGCTGCAGCAGCTCCTCCATCCCACTCCGGGTCCCGTCCTCTTCCTTCTCTTTCCTCTCCCCGATCGCCAAAGGTACATCCCCATCTGAATCTGCTTACCAATCTTCGATCCACTTTTACTAGGATGGAATCGATCGGTCGGTTTCGAATGCACGAATTAGGGGCGGAGAGCACCGTATTCGAGGCGAGGCTCCTCGATGGTACCAAGGTCGCAGCCAAGAAGCCCGTACTCTCCACCTCCGACGACCTCGATCACTTCCACCGCCAACTCCAGCTCCTATGGTCCAAGCAATCCCAAGTTTTTAATTAATTAATTAATTTTTTTGTATTCGGTTACTGATTTTTTTTTTTTTTGATTTATTGAGTCAAGCAAGTTGGATCATCCAGGGCTGGCCAAGTTGGTGGCGGCGAACGCGAGGCCGCCTGACTACCTACTCTTCTTTGAGCTGTATGAGGGCCGGAGCCTGGCCGAGAGGCTACACGCTGATGGATGGAGCCCCAGCGTGGATCAAGTGATCTCCATCGCTTATGACCTAGGTGTGGATCGTGGTCCTGATTGATGATGTCGGTTTGCTTATGTTTTATTGCATTAGTGTAAAATAGGAAACATTTGTGGACCAAGTGTTAGTACTAACGACTTCGTGAGAGTATGATATACGCCATTAGCTTGATCCTTGGTAGGAACTAACCGTAATGATGAAATTACAAAATGAATCTATATTATCATAAAAAATTAGTTGTTCTTGACCCTGTTTCACTTTTAATTGTTATTTGATCACAATGAACTTTTACTCAAAGTTATGTCTTGGTGTGAGTCGTGAGTGGGGATAGCATTTCTCTTCTACATGTAAAAGATTCCAAATTTTCATCTTGTATTGTATTGTTGAACTGACATTTCATCTTCTTTTGCATTCTTTTTCACCTCCCCTATCAGTTCCATGTAGAAGAAATAATACACTGTACTGAAACCGTAACTTAACATCCTTAATTTATGTGATCTTTTTAGGCTGCCGCTTGTTTCCCTAATATACCTGTTAGATTCTTACTTCTTTTTTTTTTCTATATTTGTCATTTTTAGCAAAAGCTCTTCTGTACCTACAAAACCTTGGAATTGTACATAGGGATGTTAAACCTGCAAATATTCTCGTAAGCATTTCAGCACTTCTTTTTTCTCCTCTAGCATGGTATGTGTATCCTTAAACAATGTGATACTTAAGGTGGTTCATAATACAGCTTGACAAGAATTTTCATCCACATCTAGCTGACTTCGGTTTGGCTACCTATACGAAGGATCTTAAACATATATCAGTTCACAACTGGAGGTCATCTGGCAAGCCTACTGGTGGTTTTCACAAAAAAAACATGGTGGGAACTCTCATCTATATGGCACCAGAAATTCTGAGGAAGGATATTCACACAGAAAAGTCAGACGTCTACAGTTTTGCAATATCTATAAAGTAAGAATAATAGAATTGCCTATATTTATTAATTAGAAACTGTCATTATTCAGGTTATATGGCTTTTGTTAACCCCACATTGTGACTTTTGGAGGATACTAGATGCATGATTTCTACTGTGGACGAGCACTGTTAAAATAAAATGAGCAATAGTTAAAGTTAAAAAACAATTGCATGCTATTTATAATCGATACCAAACAAGCAAACTTATATGAATTAGTGTGTATAGGCATGTCATGCTTCAGTTGCAAAAACAATAAATGAGCTGGCTAAATATACATTTATTTTATTTTTAAAGCAAACGATCTCACAGAAAACTAACAAAAAATGTGCATATATATATATATATCTGGGAGCAAATGTACTAATGGGTGGGATGAAAGCAACAATGTTGGGAAAATGTGTTTCATTCTTTCATTGTTGTTCATGTTTGAGAAATTATTTACTAGTGCTTGCATGCTTGCTATTTGTTGTTGTACTCTTTAGGTAGTTCACTGGTTCATTTTGTAATAGAATTAACAGAAGTTGGAGTTGAGTGAAGAATATTTATACGGATATATTTTCTATACAGTAAATGCTTCTAGATATTTGTTGTTCCTTCTGTGTTCACAATGCTTGTATAACTTGTGCAGCGAGCTTCTTACTGGTGTTGTTCCTTACACAGATCTACAAGCAGAAGCCCAGGTACTATTGCAATGGTTATTGGCCAAGTCATTCAAATATCTATAATATGTTCCTAAATGATGATCAATGGAAAATTATTTAACTTTTTTTTCTCTGAAGAATAAGTTATATCTAGAATTACTTATTTATTATTACCGGGGGTACTCATTTTGATGCATATAAATAATCACACTATTGGCCTCCTTATATCAAGAAAATTAATGAAATAATGTATAGTCTTTCACATTTGGAGGTCAAGCCTTTTTGTAATGATCTCATTTCCCATGTCGTACCTCACATGTGGTATCAAGACCACTGTGATCATCGAAAGCCATAGCCCCTTCTAATGTTGTCATCATTGTCACTTGCATCATCATTGGACCACATCCAACACCAGTGCCAAAATGATCAACGCCTTGCATCATGACCTCTCCAATCCATGTTCCCCTTTCTTAACTTGTTTGTTTCTTGTTGATGCAAGCTCCCTTTTTTACTACGTTTTTTTTATCCTAGTTGATTTTTTTGTCATTGAAAAGAAGAAAATTCATATGGTTTATTGTTGGTCAACCTTGAGGACAAGGTTGTTATGTGATATGATGTGAGATGGTGATTAATTCAAATACCCATCAATTTCCTCTTCATTTCTATTTTTCCAAGTTCCCTTATTTCTCTTGAATTAATTATTTTCTTGTAGACAGCACACCCTCTTGGATGCGTATAAATATGTACCCGTGGGTATCTTTTGCATCAAGCAAATTATTGAACTATAGCTTTTGACATAGAGGTTGATTCTCTCAAAGTAGTCATCCCCTATCCTCTCCCCCCTTCAAGTTCATTATGTTCTCCTTAGAATAAAAGTTGGGCACCTATTAATCTTTATACTGAAACCTTCAAACTAGCAGTTATAATCTAGTACACTTATTTCTAAGCTTCACAAATAAATACTTGTCTACCAAGCCTATGTTCTCTAAAATCACCATGATGTTTAATTGTTCTAGTGTTGTTTGATTATCATTATCCATTTTGTATAGCCACACCTAGCTTTATGTCTTTAATTTTTCTTGATCTACCTTTAGAATTCTTTAAAATGAACTATCTTGATGATTTTAAAATATTTCTAGGCACACACTGTTCTTGAAATGAGCTATACCGAACAACAACTTACATCAGAAGTTTCCAATGGTCTAAGACCTGCTCTTGCTGACCATCAATCTGGTGCTCCACCAAGTTTGTTGTCTCTTATTCAAAGGTCTTGGCATCAAAATCCACTGGATAGACCTTCATTTGATGATATTGTCAAGGAGTTGTGCATGCTTATGAATCAAAGAAGCATCTCTTATCTACCATTATTTACTTCCAACACTCATTTTCAAGATAGCACCAATGACGTCAAATACATTCAAGAAGAGTTTAATTGGTTAGCACGCGGGGAAGAATTAGCAAAAAAAGCAATTGCTGAAAAGTCAAATATGACAACTTGCGACAGTTCTGTTTGTGACACTCCACACTATAACCCAACTTTGTCTTGGGGATCCTTTGCAACCCGAGGAAGAAGGGAGAAAATGGAAGACACACACTTCCTGCTTCCAAATCTATGCAAAGACAAGGGTGTTCACGCTTTTGGGATTTTTGATGGTCATAGAGGTGTCTATTCAATTCAATCAGCTAAATATTCCCAAGATATGAATCTTAACTAAAAATTTGATGTGTGCAGGAGCAGCAGCAGCAGAGTTTGCTTCTCATGCACTGCCAATGTTCCTAAGGAACTCTGATTATATGTGCAGGTTTCCTTCTGTTTAATGCTCCTCTGTTATTTTATGGTCATCACTCTTCTTATTTGAATAAATTGCAGTCCTGCAGACTCACTTACTGAAGCTTTTATGAAGACAGACTTAGCTTTCAGAGATGAGCTAACATTCCACCTTAACTCGAGAAGAGCTACTCAGAAAGATTGGCATCCTGGTTGTACGGCGATAACAGCACTAATCTCTGGGAACAAGATTTATGTTGCAAATGCTGGTGATTGCCGAGCAATTATAAGTCGCAAAGGCTGCCCAATTCCTATGAGCAAAGTGTGAATCGTCACATAGTTCTGGTTATTTACATAATAATCATTAATCAAGATTGACATCAGTAAGTTACTGTTCTTCTTTGTAGGACCATGTTGCAAGCTGTCCTGAGGAAAGAACCCGTGTCATGGAAGAAGGCGCTGAAGTGAAATGGCAAGTAGATACATGGAGGGTTGGATCAGCTGCTCTCCAGGTTGCCTTATCCTCTATTGCAAACAACTACGTTGACTGAAGTTTTGGAAATTGGAACACATGCATACGAATAGTTTTATATAATATAATCTACTTCCTCAAGCGACTCAAACGGTTGAAAAAACAGACTAAATGCTCTCTTTAGCTATCCCCTCCAATAACCAAATGGCAAACTTTATTTGATAAATCTTTATTTGTTTTATGTGCCTCCAGTAGCCAAATGTTTTAATAACTTATCCCCTCTTGTCAGGTAACACGGTCAATCGGTGATGATGATCTGAAGCCTGCAGTGACAGCCAAACCAGAAATAGTTGAGACTTGTATTTCCTCCAATGATGAGTTTCTGGTAGTTCCTTTTATGATCATTAAGTTACTGAATTTGAAACCAAACTATTTGTCCCTTTTTTTCTTTACTTATGGGTTGATTCATCATCACCGGTTAAATCATAAGTAGTACTAGGTGATAGGTCCCTTTTAAAGCTAAAATTCCTATGATGTTACTTTGCATCTGCATCAATTGGCTTGCCTGCCATTCATTATGCTCCTCTTTCTCCCCTCTCTACAGCACAGCAGGAGTGACCTTTTCCTGTAGCGAATATTTCTTTTCAAGATTTACTGTCCTTTATTCTTTTTTTCTTTGACATCTTAGAAGAGGGCTCTTTGCTTTATATCATCATAGCATAAATAATAGTATATCATTATTAATATATCATCTAGGCGTTTTAGTCACTTTTAGGTGCATTGAGTAGAATTTTCTTTGATCTCAGGTGATGGCTAGTGATGGACTGTGGGACATGATGAGCAACGAGGAGGTTGTGTCCATCATCAAAGACACTGTTAAAGAGCCATGGATGTGTTCGAAGAGGTTGGCCACTGAAGCTGCTGAACGAGGAAGCAAAGATAACATCACTGTCATTGTGGTTTTCCTCCGTCCAGTCTCAACAGCCGAGAGAGTCTATTAGCTCAGGAGGAACCATCCCATAAGTGGCACATTGTAACTGTGCTTTCTCAGTCCTGTTTTAGCTTCCGACCAAATTCGCTGACTTTTGAAGCTCTGCCCTATTGTTTTCTGATAAATTCTTTTGCGATACCAAGTCGCATCAAGCAATGTATTTAAAACTTGTCCAAGTTCTTCAAGTTGACAAGGAATTGGACAGTCAGGAAAAAAAAAGATTGGTGTATCGACTTTCTCTTAAATTGCTTTGTAGAAACGGGCTAATGTATTGTGGTTGTTCGTGAAATTATTTGCCACAATATGCTTTATGAGTTTTCACCTTGTTCGCTGCCCCTGTTCTCATCAAGAATAGGTACAGCGGCATTGTTTGAGAGGATGCTGTGATCTTATGGAGATAATGTTGGTAAAAACAATGCTATGGTTTTGTTTTCCTTTTTTTCCTTATTCGACCAAGCTCTACCTTGATCCCTTCCTAATTCATTAGCAAGAAGCTTGGACGGACTTCTCTCCTAATTTCTTTATCCGATAAATCTAAAATATAGCTTATGTGAATCGTGATTTTCTTAATTTAGTGTAGTTCAATTGATAATCATGTTGTAAGGGTTGAATCACGATGAAATTAGAAAAGAGCAATGATACGCAACAAAATATATATGAAATCTAAATGAATGATTATATACATGATGTCCTACCATAAGTTTCCATATCTGATTTATCTATTTGTGTCTAGTTGTCGGTCAACAATATTAAACCCTTTAGGATGAGCGATATCATTTTTATAGAATGATTTTCTTAATTTACAACTTAATCAGACATTCAGTTATTGAGAAAAAAATCACTTTTGCTCCGGGACTACGGTGTTATCCCAAAAATTTCAAGGTTAAGACTCAGGGCATCCCCTCTAATGAGTAATGGATTTGAAAAAGTAGAACATCCAAATAGACTATCACAAATAATTTCTGATTTATTTTAATAGTTGATAGAAAATTTTCATAGGATTAAATTAATCATCTTTAAAATTAATCGATTATAACAAATTAAATACCTAATATAAACTAAATTAAAGAGAAAAAATCACTTTAGATTAGAACACATAGCGGCATCCTTGCTCAACAGAACTGGCTGGTATTATTTCCTTAAAAATCCCAATTTTTCTATTAAAAAATCATCGACCTTGATTTTTCTTGTGGCAAATACCTTAAAAAAAACCAAGAAAGTATTTTCCAGAAAACATGTTCCTCCATACAAATGAAATTGGAAAAAATCAAAGAGGGTTTCAAATTTTATAAATTATTAAAAGTTCACTTTTGTTTTTTCCAAAACATTTTTTCAGTTTGAAAATACCCCTTGACATGATGTTTTCATAGAAGCTATCAGATAATTTCTATAGTGTATTACAGTTAACGAGCAACTTTTACATATATAAAAACTATTCCGTAATTGTTATAACATATTTTTGATGAATTTAAGATTTATAATTTATATCATCTAAAAGCTACATAATAACTATTACAATGTATAAAAATTACTACGTAATGTTATAAAGTGTTTAGTGTGAATTTAGGATTTGAGATTTAAAATCTTTAAATACTATTATAGAATATTATTTATTAACTTATTAAAATTATTTAAATTTTATCAAAATTTTAAAACGATTGTAGAAACTATTATGTAGGCTACCACCCTAAACCCTAAATAAGAGAATGTGCTCATTCCCTCCATATCTACTGTATTTCTCTAAAAAAAAATGAATATGACATCAAAGATTTATAAGTCTAGAATAATGCCATACTATGTTAGACGTAGGTGGGTTCATCATCATTACTAATTGAAATATAGATGTGTGATTTGATAATGTTGGATAAAAAAAAATTATATGAAAGTTTTTTGATTTTTTTTTTTGACATGAGGTATCCAGGTTTGCACCTAATTAATTTATTTAGCTGATCGACTCTGTCCCACAGCCTTCAACGAAAATCTCCACCGGTCAACGAGGGTAAATCACGAGACGAACACACGTGGCGACTTCACCACTGATGATATCGATACCCGATGGCCCGACCATGCAACAGTCTGTGACGATTTCTACCGTCAGCATACTGAACGCTCTACCAGGGAGGAATCGAACCCAGAAAATGAAAAAATACCTAAATGAGTTATTATCAATCGCACCATGTCCGCGGGGGCATGAAACTTTTTTTGATAGCAAAGAGAATAGGAAATTTTTTATGATTTTGACGTGCATATTGAGAGCCACCAAAAAATTCTTTTAGAGTTCTATGTTTGAAGATTCCCTAACGGTTAGAATTTTTTTCTTCATTTTTTTTATTTCACTAACCTTTTTAAAAATTTCTCATTGGAGATGTCCTAAGCCCTACGGTAAAACGTTTTCATAATTAATGAAGAATCAAAGGTTCAATTCTTAATTATGATGCATAATAAAATTATTATTTTTACTAGAAAGATAACTTTGAAATACTGATTAAGAGCAATGAATTGTTGGCACTTTTGAATTTACTTTCATGATAAAAAAAAACTTTTACGGAGAATTAATTGATTCAAAGAGTGGGATAGATTATCAATAAAAAACAAAAAACAAATGGTATGCTTCCTCCAAATAAAGAAAAATTATTCTAAATTTCCTACATACAAACTCAACTTCTTTCTCAATCTTTACATTAGAAAAAATTTATTTTCACTCCCTACATATATATAAAGTATCATGTGCTTCAGCTACCGATTTACCAAATTATCTTCAATTTTTTAAGTACAAAAAATCTGAAATAAAGTATAATTCTTCTTAAATTCAGTATTATTTAACTAAAATTTAATATATTTTTTATCAAATTAAATATGACTTAATTAATTCATCCTAAGTTAATCGATTGGTATGAACTTAATCAATTGATCAAGCGGAAAAAGAATTGTGTGCTCAATTTGATAGAAAATATACTAAATTCTAATTTAAATGCGCTAAATTTAGGAAGAATTATATTTATTTTTGAACTATTTATACCTATAAAAAATAATGATGATATTCTCTCACAATAAATATAATTGATCAATTAACGATCAATTTCTAATCGATCCAAGCTCCCCAACCTCGATTGATTGGAGTAACTCCAATCATAGGCAGTTTTGATCCATTCTCGATCAACTGGATTTGAAAAAAAAATCGTACTTAATTTGATAAAAAAATATACTAGATTCTAATTATATGATACTGAATTTAAGAAAAATTATATCAGATATTTTGTATCTAAATTTAAGGGGATAATTAAGTAAGATCAGTATATATTAGGGAGTTAAAGTAAATATAACTTTGTATATAGAGAGTGAAAATGAAATTTTTTTAATATAAGGATTGAAGATAAAATTTTAAATATAATTAAGAATTTAAAGATAATTTACATTCCAAACAATGTTAGTTGATGCAAATGTTGATATGAAAAGTCAGAACTGGCATATATCTGATTAACCAATAACAAATTTAATTTTGCACTATGTGAGCGTTTAAAACAACAAAATTAAATTCTTCTAATAATTAAGTTGATTCAAAATCTCATTCTTTGCAATATATTTTGGACAAAAAAATAAAAAAGACACTCAAATTAAAAGGAACATCAAATGAAAGTTATTTTACAAAAATAATTACCTTCCAATGCATTAGCCATTATATTTAGACTAGTAATCATCATGATTTATCTTCTCTGTGTTGACTTTAAAATAGATTGATAGGGACGCTGGGACGAGTAAATCATCTTTTGTCACCTTTTACAAAAATAATTGCATGGATACTTCTTGAATGATGTTATTCGTAAAATATCTCTTTGATCCAACACTATTTGTAATATGTAAAAATTACTTAATAACTATATAATATATTTAGGATGAATTTAAAATTAGAGTTTATACTATATAAAAATTATTGAATAACTATTATAACGTATAGAAACTACCTAATTACTACGTGTTTAAAGTGAATTTGAAATTTAGAGTTACAACAACTATATAATAGTTTCTACGATATTTTAAAATAATTTTAATGATATTTAAATAATTTTAATAAGTTGATAAATATTATTTTAATATAATAGTATTAGATTTAAATCCTAAATTTTAAATCCTAAACTCATATTAAATAGAGCAATGATAAAGAGAGTAAAAATGAAAGAGTGAAATCATAGTGAATGATGTGGCATGACGTGGCATGACGTGGCACTTTACATGCACACGTCCGATTATCACTTTGACACCATCGGCAACCTTCGACCGCCACCCCGAATCAAACTATATCCTGGGAGGTACGGTGAACCCGTCGGAGATCGCACATGCAAGGTGTCACGTCATTCACTATGGTTTTCACTCTCATTTTCACTCTCCCAATCATTATTCTATTAAATATATTGAATTTCTAACGTTGTAGTAACTATCCAATAGCTTTTGCAATATTACTCAATTAAAAGTTTTTTTCAGGATGAAAATATTGATAGGGGGCCTTTTTGACTTATTTATTTATTTGAAAATGAGATGCTTTTTAAATGATTTGTAAAATTTAAGAAGCCCTTTTCATTTTTGCCAAATGAAATTTACCAAAATAAATATCAAGTTCAAAATTATTAATTAAACATAACCATATTTTTCACAACAGAAATCGCTGATGCTACTAAATTTAGTCCTCAGTGTATAGAGTTGAACAAGAATGTGGCAAAACTATTTACCTGCTTATAAACAAGCAAACAAAGCTTCGCTCAGTTTACCTGACACCTAACATTAAAATATTCCACTGTTATTTTCACAATCTTTACCTGGCCATCTTTCAGAAACTAGCATGACGCACTGCATCTGCCTCGCCAGATAGTACGATACAATAGACAAAGCAAGGAGGCTAAAAAAATGGATTCACATATCAAGGAGTTAAACACATACCAACAATTTTTATTTTTTTGTAATAATTTATCGGGCTCTCCGGGCTCTGATACGCTCGGTGAAAAAACTCAATGAAAATCTCAATGAATGATATAGCACTTTAGATAAAAACGTTCGATTGCCGCCCGGATATCATCGGTGGCCACCTAGCAAACATACATTGAGCATGGAGGCACAATTATATATCTGCCCCTTTTGTTGAATCTACCCACCACATGAGTGTCATGTGGATGTGGTCTAATGAAATTTGGCTTACAGGATAAACTTCAGGACATTTGAAAATTTAGACAACAACTATGGCATGTTGAAAACATTTTGCAGGACTACAGTCAGGCTGGGCTTCAGGGAGACTGCTACTAGTTAGGCCGTGACAAGCCCAGCAGAACCCAGGACAACTGGGCTGAGGTATTTTTCATCATATAAATGTTAAAATATATATAATAGGCAAACAAATTAAAGCTATACTATTTTAAAGGAACATGATACATGCCTACTGTGTGTCTTACCTATGATTAAGCTGCATGAGTTTTTCAAAACTGGAGCTTAACAGAAAGAAAACTAAGGAGGTAAAACTGCAGCTTTAGCTTCCAGATTGCTACTATGCAACCTTTTCCAATGTGTCAGCTTAAAGAAGTACATGGATCCTATTTGTTTAAGAAATGGTAGTCAACGCAGTAATTGAGTACCATCTTAATTTCTAGACTCTTTACTATCTTAATTTCTTGCATCCATGCCAACTAAATTTCAGATTTTACTGAAACCATTCCAAATATCTTGTGTTATATTTCCAATAAAATTTCCGTGCAATGCATCTCCTATCATGTTTAATCAACCCATGCTACCCGATTAAAATGTCTTTGAGTTTCTGAAACGTATACATTGTTTACTATAAAATATGGTGGCCTGCGAAAACCAGATGGCATGTTCGCTCTAAGCTCTGGTACACTCATTTATCAACTGCAAGTTAGATAAAATGCATGAAAAACGCACAATTTGTAAACTATCTATACATGAACATTCTTTAGTTAATAGATCAAATGTTGGGGGTCTTTGAAGTGATTAACCAATGGAAAAAAGGGAAGAGGAATTAGCATAAACTATCTTAAGAGGTGACTGAAATACCTGAAATTATCCATCAGGATTGGTGACAAAATCCAGCAAACCACAACAATTCCACCATTTCGAACGATGCACCCCCAGCGGAGCACTATGCTGGATCTGCATAGCACGAGATATTCCCTAATCAGTGCATTAATTCAAGTAAAGCAAGAGAAGTAGCACAACCACAAGCGAGCCCAACTCTAGCACCTCGGTCGCCGGTAATTTCTCGTCTCCTCCAGCAATTTGACGGCCATTTCCACCGTGTTTAACGACCCCATCAAGGCCACGGGCTTCCGCTGCTTTTTCTCTGTCGCCGCGCGGAATCTCTTCGAGAACCTCAGAAGCAACCACCGTAACTTGGCTCCTCTCATCAGTCAAACCAATGGCGTTATCGACGGAAATGGCCGATTCCATATAGGTTTTCGAGTTTCCCCTTTCAGTTTCGGCTAATTCATCTGATTTAGTGGCCGATTCATCTTTCGGCAGAGAAGCTACTTCCGTTACCGCAAGAGCCAACTCCAACTCATCTTCCTCGGTCAAGCCCTCGGCTTCGAGATTCTCCGTATGCTTCTTCGCAACACCATCGACAGCTTCCGATCCAGACCACTCTTTAGAGGATAAAGAGTAATAGCTCTCTACAGAGGGCGAAGTTGGGGCAGAGAAAAATGCCGTGCAATGACTATCGACCTCGCCGCTCTCTTCCGTTACCAGATCGTCCCCTCGCCCTGAATCTGAAGAAATCATCGGACGCCAGGAACAGAAGAAAAAAACGGAAGAGAAGATACCTTGGGAAGGATCGGAAGACGAGATGGTCTTCATCAGCTACACCATTTCCTTCTTCCGGCTGGCGGCTCTTCTCTTCCTCGGAACCGACGGCATGGGCGATGGATCGAGAACCAACTGATCGAATCTGGAGAGGGAGAGGAACGGAATGGGGATGGGCGGGAGAATAGAAATGGCGATCTGGTGTTATCCGTCCGATCGACGAGGGCAAGAGTATTTTTTTTCTTTTTTTCTTTTTGTTTTTTTTACCTCGAATGTTTTAGCCCGAGGTTATTAATAGAGATAGAAATAGGTCAGGCGACCTATCAGGAACCTATGACCTGACCTGTATTTAGCCTGATCTGGCTTGTTTAGATATAAAATAATATTCAAATTTATTTCAAATCCTATTTTTCTTATCAAGTCAGCCCAGACTCAATATAAAGACTACTAAACCTAACAGGTTGACATAAGTCTGCTAAGATTAGATACATATGTATATATTTATATGTCTAACCTGTTTGAGGCCTGTATGATGCAATGCCTATTTTGAGGCATGTATGATGCAAGACTTGTTTAATGCTTTAGTCTATTGGCCTGTATAAAGTGTTTTAATTTATAGGGTTTGTAAACAGGTCGCAGGCCAGACTAGGCTTAAACCAAGAACAAAGTCTATAACAGGCCCCAGGCCATTTTGTTACTATATAAACTTGGCATGTTAAGGCAAAAGTCTGGCCTGACCTGACCTGTTTTCATCCCTAGTTATTAATATTAAGCCCTCTTAGATGTTATCCCGTATGGTCTGAGAAGGGATTGTATGGCCCTTGGGGTTTTAATGTAGTGGTAGGGTGATTAGTCGTTATCTTAGATATTTGTGGTTTGATCCTCAACTATGTCGTATTTATAAGAATTTTTTCTCTAAATAGGATGCGAACCTTGGACACTGGACTTCTAGACCGCCTACAGAGAATACTTTCCGATTTATTCTGATAATCTGCGGGAAACTTCCATATGACGCTACTTGGTCCAACATTTTTTGAGAAGGGATTATATATCCCCAAATTCCCTCTGTCTCCGTGTTTAAAATCATGGCGATGACGGCTGATTCATTCGATCATCGATCGGACAAGGCCGCCGCCTCAAACCAAACTATATCATGGGATACGGAAAATCCATCGGAAATCACCGCAATTGCAATCTCGTCGGATTCACCATCAAATCTAACAAGATCGTAATTATGGCGATCCCGACCGATTCACCATTTTTCCATAATATCGTTGGATTTGAGACAACGATCGGAAATCGTTAATGATGTCCGATCGATGATCGGACGAATCACCCACCATCGTCAGCAATTTAAGAACATCAGGAGAGAGAGAGTTCGGTCTTGGCCAGAATTTAATTTATATAATAATATTTAAGAAAGCAATATTAAAAAAAATATTTAGCTAAATAATTCTATATTTTTGACATTTTTTTATAATTAGCATCCTTTCATTATTTTTCATTCACATAACAACAACTAAATAATCCTTTCATCTCATATTTAATTGAAAATAAATAAAGAAATATTAAAATTAAATGGCAATTACAATGTTGACTTTTGAATAGGTCTCCTTAAATATTTTTCAATTTATTGGAATGGTTAATAGAAAGTTTTTATAAAATTGAGACGTCAATTAAAAAAATAGATATTTAAATTATAAAAAAATTATGCATTTTTTTTAATCTTCAAACAAATTCATCTATTTGATTCTTTTATTAATCATTCAGTGAGTCTTTTATTATTCATCTAGAAGAGTTAGAATACATGAATTATAGATAAATTAATATATTTAATTTTTTTCGTCAAAATATATGCATCCCATCCATCCACGTTATAAAATTATACGTCTCTATTATATATTTTCATAAGATTGATTGATGATTAACACATGTGATATTATAATTTTGAAATTTGAAAGTTAAAATCTAATAAAATCTGTGTATATGTCCTTTCCCAGGGGCGGATCCAGGATTTTATATTGGGGGGGGGGGGGGGGGGGGGGGGGGCACATACTCCAAGAAAAAATACAACTAGCGATCAAAATTATTGATCATAATTTTTGGGATCGCTAAGGCATTCAACGAATATGATGCAACAACAAAAATTATGATGCAATAAAAAAAATATAATGGTAACCAAAAGCATCATAGGCAGTATTGTGATCAAACATGGTTCAAAAACATAAAATTAATGTGCATGTAATTAAGTATCAAATACAATTCTCTAACTAAAAGAAATTCGACGTTCTTTTAAATTTTCGAAGTCTTCAATGATGGCTTCTATGCTCACATTTCTAGCAATTTCTCTCTCAATATATACCATTAACGCGTCTGAGAGAAAAGCATCCTCCATTTTGCTCCGAAGCCTTGTTTTCACAATATTCATTGCAGAAAATAATCGTTCTGAAGTAGCAGTGGAAACTGGAAGAGTAAGCACAAGTACGATCACTCTAAAAATGAGGTTGTATGTAACAGATTTGTTAGTCTTCACTAACCATTGACATAATTCTGAAATGGTTGAAAGATTTTTATAGTCAGGCCCTTTGACTACATTATACTCGTAATGCTTTAATTGCATCTCCAATTGCTCTTTTTCATCTCTTGTAAAATCTTGGGCATAAAACTTTTCAACTAATTTACATATATCCACAACTCTGAAAGACTCCGCAGCATTTTGAGGATTTAAGGCATTACTAAGAATGAGCAATTCCATAGCATCAGCACTAAAGCGACCATTAATTTCTTGCAACTGTGAATCTATTGAAGCATAAAAGAGGTCTATCCGATAATGATGCTCAATTGTGAAATTGTCTTGACGAGCACGGGCTCGACCTCGTCTGTTAATATACTGAGCATTAAAATCAGGAATGTCAATATTTCGAAGTTCACAAAAAGATTTCACTTTTACAAGCAAATCATCCCACTTGTTATCTCTCATCTGTTGAAGTAAATGTTTAGTAAATAATACAAGCTCCATTGCATTGATAATATCCTGAGACTTACTTTGTAAACTCTGGCAAAGGATATCTGTGATCCCCATAATCTCTTTCATAAGATGCAAGATGAATACAAAATCAAAGGAAGTCATTTCATCATAAACTGATGTTGCATCTGCTCGTTGAGAAGGAAGTCCATCATCCATAACCTTGAGTAATATCATACACGATGCACTAAAAATCTTAATTAAGTCTTTCAATGATCTCAAATGAGAACTCCAGCGTGTATCAGCAGCTCGTTGTAAAGTACCTATCTGATTAAATCCACGCCCTGTCTCGAGTTCATTGATAGCAATCAAATGTGCAATATCATCCGCATGAGCATTCTTCAATTCATCATTACGCTTACATGAAGAACCAACAATATTAACTATAAAAGTTAATCTATCAAAAAATTGATGAATAGGTATCACATTTTTTGATGCTGCTACTAAAGCCAATTGTAATCGATGAGCAAAACAATGAACATAATAAGCACTTTCACAATCTTTTATAATCAAAGCTTGCAATCCATTAAACTCGCCCCTCATGTTACTAGCACCATCATAGCCTTGACCTCTAATATTTTGAACATCCAAATTGTAGTGAGCCAAAGCAGAATATATAGCATTCTTTAAAGTCAAAGTTGTAATATCAGATACATGAATAAGCCCAAAAAAACGTTCTTGAATGAATCCAAGAGTATCAACAAACCTCAATACTATAGACATTTGCTCTCTTTTTGACTCATCTCGGGCTTCATCAACAATTATGCAATACTTGGCAACTCCAATTTCTTCACGAATTGCATTTTTCACTCTCACCGAAAGCACATGAAGTATTTGTTTTTGAATATCGTGACTTGTATACTTGGCATTTTTTGGAGCTTTCGCAATTGCCTTTGAAAGTTCATCATTGTACATGGTCAGCACATCCAAAAATTCAAGAAAATTGCCACGATTAGATGAACCAAATTTCTCATCATGTCCTCTAAACGGAATTCCTTGAAGTGCAAGCAACAACACCACATGTATGTGAGCCTTTAATCGAAGACGATTAGTTGCGACTTGTTCATCATTAAAATTGTCGAATCGCCTTGATATATGTTGTGTTTGGTTCATCAAATCCTCACATGCCTTTTCAGCATTACGATGGGGCGAAGATACATTATCTTTTCCTATATGACCTAGGAAAGCACAATCTTTTCCATTTCGAACTTTCTTCCTCTTATCAAATCCATCAACAGTAAATGTAGTTTGATTTAAGCATCCTGATGGCTTATTGAAGATAAAACATGGAAAGCAATATGCTTTATCTTTAGATGGTGAATACTCCAACCAAGGAAATTGATCATACCAAGTAGACTGAAATCTTCGAGGATGCTTTATATTTTTATTTAATAGATATTGTTGAAGAATTGGCTGATATGCTTTCAGATTCAAATAAGCTCGACGAATTTCCTCTTGTTGGTTAGGATGATATTCCCAAATTTGTCGACGCAATCCTGGATCACGCTCTAAAGAATTGAGATCAACCTCTTCAGTTTCTGTATTTTTAAATCTTTTAGGAGGAATTTCAGATGGAAGATCATTGTCATTTGAGCTTGTCGAAGGAGTTACAGCAGTAGCTGAATCAAATTCATTTGCTCTCTTCTTTTGAAAAAATCTATCAATCGTAATAGATTTTTTCATTGGAAGTATATGAAACCTTTAACAATGGAAAATTTGAATCATTTCAAATAAGTAAATAATATTTAATAAAACAATATTAAACCAAACATTAAGTCACTTATAAAAGATTGAAAGGATTAACAAACTTGAACAATTGCAAAATTGATATAAATTTTATACAAATTTTATTTAGTCTCACATCTGTTATTGAACATTTACAAGAACAATATGCATGCATCTAACTTAGCTCAAGAATTCATGGCAATTCATCTTGTTATACATATAAGGGAAGTAAATTTCTGAAGAAGCACAGATAAAAAGACAAAAACATATTTCTTAAGATTTTCCAAATAATTCCTAAAGAAGCAAATTTCTAAAGAAAAATTTAGAAGGATATCATGAAAATTGAAAATGATGAACATGAAAGGGAAGAGGATAAAGAATACAACCTGTATGGAATAGTGGCTGGATATAATGTATGGATAGATATAGGCACAAACTGGTAGATAAATTAATTTAAACAACAATTTATGACATCATAACTAAATCACCTTATGACTAAATCATCTTATCTACTTGCTTTTGCATTTAGAATAAGAATCAAATATAATACGAGTTTATCTATCTAAATCGATTTGTGAATCAAATTCTAGTGATCTATGATTTTAGGCAAATTGAAAAGAGATTGAAGGACATTATTTGATGATCACCAACTATTAATGATAAATGACCAAAGCAATATTTTTTCACCCCTTATTTCCATCTTTTAAAGAATATTTTCTCTCCAATAGACAGTGTACTAGTCACATTTGATCCAAAAAAAAATATAAAGGTTACTAAAAGATATGTAAATTGGCAACTAACTGGGTAACAAAAGCAATTGTAGAACGTTCTGACTTCTGCATTTTTAAGGTCCTCAAATGAACATGGATGGTGATGATTGCTGAAACAAACAAAGCTATCTGACTTGCTATTTTGTATCGGCATAACCACCAAGACTAGTGTTGACAGAATGAAATGGAATATATCGCAAAAAGCCAAAAATGAAGAAAACTCCAAACTTTCAATTGGCGAACAAAGTTAGACGAGAAAAGTCCTTAGAAAGTTTCAGGACAGCAAGCTAATTCCTCTCTAATTGATCAAGCAACGCGATCACGGTTCTTTAATTCAATTGATTTCATTGTTATATCCTCAACGGCCTTCTCCAAATTCCTCCACGAGCTTCCACCGGGTGTGGCAGCCTTAACTGCTCTCTCCTTCCACTCCAGCACCTTCCTCCTCATCTCCTTCCCCTTCTGCCCTCCCATCAACTCCTTTATCAACCCCTCTACCTCCTCCCTCTTCACCTCCTCCCCAATCTCCATCCCGATTCCCCATTCCGAATAGATGTACTTGCAATTCGGTTGTTGATCTCCGAAGAAAGGCCAACAGATCATGGGAACTCCTGCGTCCCTAGATGCCTAATTGCCTAGATTCCAAAGGGAGAAAATTTTGCTAAGATAAGACATAAGGAGAAGAGAAATGATACATTTCTCAGTTTCTCTCGAATCGGAGTTGAGAATTTCGTGCACAAGACCTCCACACGGACCACCGGAGTTGCGAACTGTGAAGCGAGTAATCCCAGCGCCGTCGCCGACTTCCGCAATCCGCGTCGCGCGTCGCACTCTTTTTTACCCAAATCGTTTAGGTTTTGCCTTTCTTAGATAATTAATTTATTATTTATAAATATTATTATTATTATTATTATTATTATTAAATTTTCCAAGTGGGCTGGGGGGTCATAGCCCCCCCCCCCCCAGCCCATGTATAAATCCGCCCCTGACCTTTCCGTATTGGTCCAAAATAAATTAACGAGGATGTTAAAACGAGTCAATCATCTTTTATCATCAAATGGTTATAAAATTATATAGGTAATTAGGTATCCTTACCGTACTGTTTGGAGGATTTTTGATTTTTTGATATGTTAATTTTGATTTTTTTATCGGTTAATTTTAAATTTAAACATGAATTGACAGGCTAGTTGCACGAGTATGGTAAATTCGTGTACTGCGAACAAAACTAACAATTACGATTTAATTTTAAGTATAAAGGTCGAGTGAATAGGTCAATTTTGAATTGTAACAATTATCAAATTTATAAAGTAAATTATAATAACGGTAACATTACAATATGAATATTATTGAATAAATTAAATCCACATTCATGATTTAAATTTGGAACTGGCCATTCAAAAATTAAAACCAACAAAAAAAAAATTAAAACCAATCGAACACTATACCTAAGGATGGACGATTTTGTAATTTTACGAGGTTGGTGGGGCTGAACAACCTTTTAATAAAAAATAAAGAGGAACACAACTGTGATGATCCCAACCGAAAGGGATTCTTCGTTGATTTTTGCCAAAATAAAATTTAAAAAATGCCAAAACTAATTTGGTCCGTTAATTCTTTGCTAACCTATTATAACTGTCGGGTCAAGGTGGACCGATAAGAAAGGGGTGAATTGTCATTGTAAAATAAAATTAAATTTTTTGTGCGGTCTTACAAAGAATTCCGATTAGTTATAATAATTAGTTAAAATAAACATAAACAAATTAAACTAATAAAGGCTCAAATACAGAAATTTATTTTGTTGCAACCTAGGTGGTTGCTAATCCAAGATGACTGAAGCTCACTCTCAAAATCTCCTTCTGGCGGCGAATTTTTTAAAAACTTTGAAGCAAAAGACAGAAGAAAACTAAGAAATGAATTGTATACTATTGATAGATGAATTAAAACTGACTCTAGATGCCTATTTATTGTCCCAGTTAAACTTATCCGTTTGCTGACATGACAGTACTGAGCCGCCTGACACGTGACCTGGATGTTATCTAGTACGCAACGGTCGCAAACGGAAGATTGGCTGATAACTATGGATTCTCGAGGTGCATGTATGCCCAGGGGCGCCAGAGTGTTTAGGCGCCCGAGATCCCAGGTGCCCATATCCATACGGGCGCCGAGAAGCCTTTGGTCAGCAGCTCGCTGTCCAAATTTCAACGGGTCTTGTTTGGGTAATTTCTGGTCAACCGGAGTTAGGCTCACCCGAACCCGATTCCGGCCTTTCGCCCCTCGAACGTCCTTCCTTCCGGCTTTTCGTCCCTCGGACATCACGCACGTCCTTCTCACTCCACCGGTATACTTTTCCGTAGCTTTCGCGTCCCTCGGATCCACTGAGTTCGTTGGCTCACTTCCCGTGCAATCCATCTCGTCTATTGCGTCTTACGCTCGACTTCCTCCGCTCCTAAATTCCTGCACACTTAGACAGAGGAATCAAAAAACCAACAAGACATAACTTGATTGATCATATCAAAACTAACCAGGACACCAACAACAGTAACCACTATCTCAAACAATAAAATATTTAAAATTAAAATTTCAAATAAGATAGTTTGATCTCGACTTCTAAGTGTCTACATTATATTTCAAATTTACCTAAAATTAATCGGAACCTAAATTATGAAAACAAAATTGAACATATTTCTTTTTCTTCTCGCATATCTTCACTCTCGAAGAAAGACAAAGAGTTAGAGAGGCAAGGAGACTGGACTGAATGAAAGTAGTATAAACACTGAAGAACACCGATATGGAGTCGGAAGACATCCTCTACTAGATTTACAATAATTATTTAAGGTCAATTATATGCCTCCCACAATTATAGTGGCAAGTCTTTAATGGTCATCACAAGTGATATCAGCTACTGAATTATTATTGCACTAAAACAAAAATCTTGTTTTAATCTCCAATATCCTCTTCAACTCTATCAATGAATGTCAAGGCAATGGAGGAGGAAGAGCGAGGACTACTGGTGCATTGGTGGAGGAGGCAGTGGATAGGGGACGGGCATGGCATAAGGGTTGTGGCCAGGAGGAAGCATAATTGGAGGGCCAACTGGCGAGATCATATGGCCGGCGGCGAATGGATGACCGACCTGCGGCCCGTACATCGGCATCCCTTGCACATTGGCTAGTGAAGGATGCTGGATGGATGATCCAATGGCTGTGTTGGCCTGGCCAGTAATAGGGCCCTGCTGAGAAGAGGCGTCGCCGCCATTCAAACTGGTGATGTCGTGGATACTCGATCGCCGGCGATCTCTGTTCATGGAGTTCAGGCGAATGAAGTACTTCTGAGCGTGGCTTGCGACTTGCGTCGGCGTCCTTGAGATGACGAAGTTCCTCGATATGCTTCTCCAGTCACCCTTCCCGAACTTGTCGAGACCGAGCAGGAAAAGTCTGCAAGAATTACTTGTGATTCATAAATTCATACATTGAATTGTTCTGCAGTGGGATCGATTTGGTCAAAATCGATAAATTCAACAAGGGAAATCTCTTTTTTTTTTCTCTGGAGGGATGGGAAAAACCTGTGTTCTTCTTCGGTCCATGGCGTTCCCTTCCGCCGCTCTTGCTCCGCCTTGGAGCAACTCTTGCTCTGCCCTCCGATGTCAGACCTCGCTTTCTTTCTGTCCGCCGAACCCAGGTGGCTGTTAGGATCTTGTTGCTGTTGGTGGCGCCGCTTCTGGTTCTCCTTGGAGGAAGACGGCAAAGTCAAAGACGGCGGCGACTCCTCCCCGCCGTAGCGCAGGACGGGGACCCTTCCGGCCTCGATGGCCTCCACGTCCTCCACCAGCACCTCGTAGTGCTGCCTCACCTCCGCCGCGGTCTTCCCGGGGACTCTAGCCGCGATCAGATCCCCCCATCTCCCGCCGCTTTCTTCGCCCTCCGCCCCCTCATCCTTCGGCGGCGCGGGCACCGTCGCGAGCGCGTTCTCGAAGGCCTTGTCGTCCTCCCTGCTCCATCCCCCAGAGCCGCCCCCCGCCTCCGCTTCCTGTCCGGCCATCCGCCGGTCGTCGGTGACTTAACTGTAACGGTCTGGACGCGGTGACCCGATCGGCCGGTCCGCTCACCAACGCTGTCTGGAAATAGAATAAGCAGGCAAACCCCGAATTACGAATTCGCCCTCCAATATTCTGTAATTCCATATCGTTTCATCATATTTCTTGGAAACTCAAAGCAGATAGAACAATAAGAAACTTCTCCCACGAATTTGACTAACAAACGTTAATCTTATCCTTCACGTCGCTCTCAAACAACTATGATTACGTTACCTGTGATTTAAATGATTAACACGATGCCCGTGAAGACTCGAAGGCGATGTAATCCCTCAGTCAAACATTGCGCCTGAAGAAAAAAACAATTATAGAATAAATTGATAATTACGGAGGACAAATATGTAAAAGGACGGAAGATTTGGAAAGATTTTAACCAGCGACGTGGTCGATTCTGCATTTCTTATTATTGAAGGATGCGGACGTTATCCACCAGCTCACTGCCTCCTCGGTTGAATGGTCCTTCTCGAGGTTTTGTCCTCGTACCCTGCAATTCAAATAGACAAGTAGATTTATTAATCACAGAGGATGATTTCTCGAACATTGCAATATGTGTTTATATAGAGACCCTATGATTCAAATAAAGGAAAAAAAAATATTAACATGTATACCTGTGCTTATCTTACACATCAGAAAAAAGAAAAAAATTCATAATAAAAATCCTAACGAAAAGAAATTAACAAAACAGACGATAAATCACAGTCCATAAATATCTGACATACCAAAGATATCATAGATGCCATAAAAATAAAAATTATTAAAAATATTTTTTCAGGTAAAATATGTTTCGAACATTTATACAAAATTGCCATCATACATACGAATACAAATAGGCCCAAACCAGGCTTTTCAGTAGGCCACTTTGTCCAGAGATCCTTTTTGGAAAGAAGTTGAGACAAAGAGAATAAATTGAGCAATAAGATGCGTGGTAGTACAGTGCTGCAGCTGCAAATGGAATGTGCCTTGTGGAATCACAGCAAATGATGCACATAATTCCTATCAGAGGCATCAGCTGGGCAAGGTAGACAATGGCCCACCTGGGGAGGGAAATTTATGAATATAAATTAATCCCGGCCTTGTCCGCGGGTAGGTTCATCTGCCGGGCCCGCCAGCCAACCTGGCGCCAGGAAGGTTTAGGCCAGCAAAGGTGTCCTCGGGTGGGTTCTCGAGCCCAGGAGCCCCTGGGGGCAGTGTATAGCTGGCCACCAATGGAGTCGGTCGGGCCGACCACCAGCCATTCTACCAGCCGAACGCGTGGTTGCCCACACTCCCTGGCCATTACCCGACCTAGAGCTAGGTCGTGCGCCACAGTCGGACGCGTGGCGATCCACACTCCAATATCATTATGAAGACGGGATACCTAACAGAATCAGACAGACATCACTCGACAAACCCCCGATTCAGGGCGTACCCTGCGCCTCCATTCTACCAGTCTGACGCGTGGCTACCCACACTCACTGGCTATCACTTGACTCGGGCTCCGGCACTCGGACCCGTCAGTCCTCCCTCGGGGTACGGGCTATCTCGCCCTACACCCCCTATATCATCATATCCAGGGTACGACCTAGCTAACGGGGTTCCACACACCTTACTCATTTCTGACATACCTCGCGGCCAGACCGCCCACCCAGTACTATCGTACTGCTTGAACACCCCGCACCTTGCTGCACCGCTCCTTAGTACTTTCATACGGGCTGACAGACATCACACCCTTGTCTCGTCAATCACGGTCAAGGGTTGTCAATCCTCCCCGTCTATATAAACTCAGCACTCTCCCTTCCGCAGGTATGCGCACGCGAGCTCTCTCGTCCATTGCTTCATTTCAACTCAGTTCCACTATTATGCCTGCGGATACTGACTTGACTGTCGGAGTACCTGACCGGGGAAATCCCCGGCGGGTTTACTAACGGTCGCTGTTTTGCAAAGCCACGCCGGAGCGCGACCAGTTTGCGGCCACCTCACCAGCTCGTGCCCACCGGGAGACCATCCGACCCTTGGGATCGTCACCTCGCTTCGCGACAGGATAATAAATCAATTTAATGAATGTAAGACTACTAAATTTCTCCTATCAAAATGTCTAGTGTGGACATCTAAACTTCACTCGATCTCCTTTTACTTCTCCTCCTTGTTTCTGGGAGGAGGAAGATTGGCTTTTAGTAAATCTCTCTCAATATTTTCTCTTTGTATGGAACTAAGTGGAAATTAGAGCCCACAATAAATGTCGTATCTTTTTCATAAACTTCAGTAATGTGGAATATATTCAATCCACAGAGTAAGGAAGAAGAAAATAGCAAAAGTTTTCTCTTTTGTAAATCAGGTCCATTTATCAACTTCGGTCCAGAGTGTTGCATCAGCAAATCTCTAAGCCAGAGAACCAATATTGCTCTTTTGCTATCATTGTTATGTGTTTCATGACCTTATTGCTATTTTGTGAAACAAGCTGAAAATAGATGAATATCTATGCTCCAATATGGGATCCATTTAAAGCATTTCTTTCTTCAAAGAAACAATTCACCTAATCTGAGGAAGATTAATCTCTCACAATCATCTTAGTACTATGCTCTTATTAGCCAAAGCAATCCTGATCACTTCTCTCACTACAGTGACAGCGAACCTTTGGAAAAATAACATGTAGAAATGCAAGTAGTTCTCTACATGGAAGCAAAATTAAGTTTACAAATTACAAGTGATTATCATGTTTGTGAATTGAAAACACACTAATACAGTGGAGTGAATTCATGCAAAGGAAGCATGTAGCTATGGTTGGAGAAACTTACATCATCCAACAGCAAATTGTTGCAGTGATGATAAGCGTTAAATGAAACCTGCAAAACCAAATTGGTCCTACGTTTTAAAATTGTCCCTAGCTCAAACGATAAATAACAATATAAATTGTTTGAGATAGTCATCAAATGGAAAAATACAATCAAAATTATAATATTAAACCCCTTAAGTAAATCTGACTGGCAATCTGCTATTGAGTGTTGTACTAGAAGCTATGGAAGTCCTTCTGTCTTGACAGGATTTATGCAATTCAAAATTGCAGCTTAGGGAATAAAAGTGAGAATCACATGAAAGAGGAAATGTTTCAGTTGGGATCAAATAGGTCATTTTACCTACCCTCACAAATCATATAATTAGATTAGTTCAATGTCTGAAATGACTCATGCTTAAGAGCTAACTGGTCAACAATGACAGCAGAAGTCACTTGGTAACTTATTTTTAAAAACTATCATTGGCCGTTTCATTTTCAGTGAAGCCCAAATTTCAATTTGCTTAATTTTTCTAAAATTTCTAAGATTAAGCGAAATAGCTCCTTGCAACTCCATCCCCCAATTTAACAGTTACTTTTAACTCTGGATGTTTCCAAAGATTTGTTTAAACTAATTCAATTCTATTTTTTCTTTTATTGTTTCTTAAGATTTATCATATATTTTAAAATTTTGGGAAATTGAAATAAGGAGCATATACAATAAGAAAGCCTATAAATCAGCCAATGCTAACAAACCCTAATATAAGCATCAGATTCTCATTAATAAATTACAAGGAGAATGGAAAAGATCGCTATTTTCACATAGATTCCGGCAGCAAATGCCCATCACGAAAACAACTAAAGGATGAGGGTACAGAAGGAATGACATACAGATTGGTCGAGGGGCCGCGGTTACAGCAGAGGCGGACGGAGACGGAAGCGACGAGTCCCAGCAAGAAGAAAACGATGGTCGTCATCGAGAAACCCATCCCGCCCAAACCTTCTTCTAGGTCTAAGCTTATCTCCTCTTCTCGCGCTCCTCGTCTTCCAACTCTCTCTCTCTCCCTCTCCCTCTCCCTCTCCCTCTCCCTCTCCCTCTCCGATCTCGGGCAGGCTGTCGGGGGCGCTGGGGGCGAGCGTAATCGCCTTCTGCATCTCCCTCTCCGATCTCGACGATACGGTGTTGCTCGTGATCGGGTCCGCGGGTTTAATATGAAAAAAATCCACACCCGCGGAGATGGGTCGTGCTCGTCCTCGTCGATATCCTGTCTCATTACGGGTGACGGACGAGATTTGGACTCGAACCCGAAGCAATCCTAATCCGATCCGATTCGGTTGACTCCAAATACCGGTTCTTTGAACCAAGAAAGTGGGCCGGCATGATAAAACCGTCGACGGCCATCGAATCTGTGACCTCGGCGATCTCCGAAGATTCCGATCTCGCCGGCTCCGAAACTCCGCCGGCGGTGCCGCTGACTTCTGAGGACGTGACAATGAACGCCCCTGTAGTACGCCATCCGATCGTGTCCATCATCCGCCTATTGGGCGCCGCCTCCGCCGCCCTAGTCATCACCTGGGCCGTCTACTTCCGCGGCGGACTTGCCTTGGTTTCGGAAAACAAAGCCCTGATATTTAACGTAATCGTTCTCTTTCTCTGATTTAGTTTCTTTTTCTGTTTTTTTTTCAAATGTCGTTGCCAAAATGAGCTGTAGTCGCAACACTTCCAATATTAAACTGATATTGATTCTCTGATTTACCTTTTTTTGGTGTGTCTTATAATTTCAATGTATTAAACTGATATTGATGCTGTAGGAACTTACCACACTTCCAACATTCGGATATCTGTCAATCAAGTATTGCTTCATATGTGTGGTTCCTACCAATATAATTGACTGGTAAAGCTAGCAATTATCCATCAAGTGCTGTGAATTAGGATAGTTAATTGATTGATTTAGTATCAGTTGTTGGCTTAGAGTTGCTTCTTATACTGATTGAGCTTAGTTATCATAAATGAAAGTAAACATGAAGGAGAGATGAAATAATATAATGCAACTGTCTACTTCCATATAATTCTTTCAAATGAACGTTTAACCTTGAGAACTTCCACACATGAAGTCTTGAAGAAGAAAGATTATGCCTTGTTTATTGGAAGTGGAGGGAAATTAAAGGCATTGAAGGTTGACCACGAGATTTCGTTTTTTTTATTTGGAAGGAAATAAGTAAGAGAAGAAAGGAGGAAATTAAGAGTTAACAAGCCTTAGCTTGCTTATCTAAATTGGATGGAAATAGAAGGAAATGAGACACAGAAACAATTATCAATTAACATTTGTCACCAATGGGCAACTGGATTTTTTTCTTCTTATTTTTGTTTCCAAATCTCTGTATTTTCTTTTGGTCCACACTTTCCCTCGAGTAACATAAATGAAGGAATCAATCTTTAATTCCTTTTGGTTCTTTTTCACAGCTTACACTATTTTCTTTCCCTTGTCCTCTCCTCCCAGTAATGAAAACGGAGAGTTTAGAGAGAGTAAATGTGCAAGTTGAGAACAGAGGAAGTTGGTAGGACATTTAATATAGGTGGAGAAGGGGAAGTGTCTAACTATCTGAGTATCTGTTGATAGAACATAGCTATTGCCAGCATGAGATGGTCTCAAGCAGCATGGGCAGCATAGCATATTGGTCACTACATTGAATATGTCACACATATTAGGAAGCATGCTCTGAGATTTTGACCAACACCATCCATAAGATTAAACCAAATTAGTGTTAGGACACGTCGAGGTGAATAGCTCGCTTTTGCTTGTTGAAGATTTGTCGTGACAGAAGACTTCAAGCAATCGCTAACACCTTCGTTTACTTGGTATTCACCTCTTTTAGGTGATTAATCCAAGGATCCACACCGTGCACGCGGCTCCACTATGAACACACTCCATCTGGGAAACAATCCCAATTAATCACCTGATTGATTGGAGTAGCCTTGATCGATTACCCAATCGATCAAGAGTCTTTCTGTGTTCATGAGAAAACACTCCCAATCGATTACCTGATCGATTACTTGATTGATTGGAGTAGGCAGCACCCCCAATCAATCACCTGGCTTTGGCAACTTGATTACCCAATCAATTTGCCCAAGTCCTAACTTGTCTAACACAAGTCTAGGGTTACTTTGCCTAATCCAAAGCCTTCCAAGACTTGTTGGGATTTTTCGTTGCCTAGCATATAGTCAACTTTGATATGTCAGGATTTCTTGCCAAATCTTAAGTCAACCCTTGACCAACTTGAACTTTCTTTTGCCTAGTTTCAACTAGGTCTTTTCTCGTGCCAAGTGTTTAGCTCCCAGCTAACCTACCTTGGACTTCATTTAGTTCCCAACTAGGACTGCCTAGTCCCACTAAGATTTTTCCATTGCCTAACCGCAGTTAGGTCTAGTCACTCGGTAGACTTCCACCCTGCCAACGTGTGATCTTCCCAGGACCACTTGGACTTCACATAGTTCCCAACTAGGTCTGCCTAGTCTTACTAGGATTTCCCTTTGCCTAACTCTCGAGTTTCCTAGTCAAGTCTTCGTTCAACCTTGACCTATTTGACTTGTCTCACACATTATCCAAACATTATTGTTAAACATCAAAACTCAAACTCGAGTCAACCCGATCTTAGTCAAACTATTCAACCTTGACCCAAAAAAGATTGCACCAACAATTAACACATTTAACAAGTAGATTGCTGGTCTATAATATGAAAAACTAAGACCAAGGCTCTTGCATCATAAGGAAGTGATATAACTAAACAATAAGCATCTGTTGTGATTGAATGCCAAGTGAGGTTCACTCGTAAGCAAAGACATCTTAGATGAGACTACAATCGTCTTTGTACTTTCATTGCCAAATTTCTACAAAAATCTTAAGTAAAGTATCTCGAGATAGAAAAACTCAGCTGGTATGGCTTAGTTAAACATAAATCCACCATAAATCTCACTTATTCTATTTTTGGTCAAAAGAAACAGACATTAAAAAAAATTGGGTCTTTTAAATATTGGTAAAGTAATCATGACCTTATATCATGCAAGCTTAAATAACCAATTTAATTCAGTGATTGCCTTCTGATTTGGTGTGGTTGTATGTAGTTATTGATGATTGAGGCACTGTTTCATCTTCATCTTTCTTTGATTCGCCAAAATAGCTAGATGTGTTCAACAACCAATGTAGCCTGATACATTGTCAACATGTCATTACATGATCACTAATTAGTCTTTGAAGGCAAGGATTATTGGGTTTTATTGTTTCTGTGTGGTGAAGTTATATATTGGTATAGCCCTGTGACTATCAATATGGAAATACTACCTTTTGAAGTTAAACTAACATCAGCGGCTGATAGATACTGTTTTGTTTATTACACTGCATAAACAGAAAAATCTGGTTGTTATCAACTAAGAGATTCTTGACACTTGTAGGTGCACCCTGTGCTAATGGTTATTGGATTCATAGTTTTAAATGGTGAAGGTACTGATTCTTCCTTATTTTATAAGTCTTTTTTTTTCAAAAAGAAAATTACAAGTGTTTCTGATTTTTTTTTTATAATTCTGGTAAATCAAGGGCATCCGTTTCCTACTTTACATATTCCTCTATATACTAAGTGAACTTCAATTTTAACTACTACATATGTAAGATGCTGCTTTCATTTAATTGTTTCTACCACACTTGCCTCCTAAAATCTTTCAGCTGCTGTGGTTTATGTCTCCATCTCATATTTTGATTTTTTAATTCATGGTAGATTGCAACTCTAGGTAGCTATTCTTATGATATTTGTTAAATTAGTTTGATGGTTCTAGATATTGTTGAGAGACCAAAGAAAAGTGTACTTAGCTGCAGTAGATGCTTTCTCATCATGTCAATAAGTAACTGGTGATGTGATGCATTTGAGTTCTTGTAAAGCAATGTCGTTATTACAGAACTGAAAATAATTTGTTCTCTTGTTTTATTACCTCTAAACAACTTGTAAACTGTGTCATCCTAACCTCCATTCTTTACTGTGATTTTGCCTGTTTCAACTCGCAGGAATTGCCCTTTAGTTGACTTGCTTCCACAATTGGTCTTGATGTTGTTTGTCCATCTGCAGGCTGTTTAGTGTAAACAACCATTATGTTCTTCAAACTTGCATATATTTCACCCTATCAAAGCTTTTGGCTCCATAGATTCATAGTTGCCTTTTGTTGAGCATCTTCTGGGCTGAAAATATGCTTGACCCTAATCTCAACTCTGATGTCCAAATGAAATCCTGCCAAGCAACATGTAATTTGTTCATTTGTCTCCTTTAAGCTGACCCTTGTTAACCTACACCAACCATTATCCTTTTTTTCTTCAAGGAGTGAAATTTTATATAGTACATGAAATAGTCAGTAGAGAATATTGGTTTAAACTTTGTCTTCATTTGCTCCCAATTTCAAATCTTGGCCTTGCCTTGTCAAGATCTTTGCTCCTCATGCCTTTACCATTGGGCATGGAGGCTTCTGTTAGTTTAAGCCTGAAAAAGAGCACCTTTCTCTCTTCGTCTAAATTGGTTTCCTTTTCTGCATATGTTTTTTTTCTTGGAAATCAGCAATTTCTACTTGGATGTCCCCACTGTTGAAAGTCCAACTCCTGCCATAAGCATTTCTGCAGCACTGCTGTTTGTTTTTTTTTTTTTTTTTTGTCAAGATGAACGCAAGTCTTTATTGAATGGAATATCTTCTAGCTATCAATGCTACCTTCTGCTATGTCAAAGGCCATTAGTCTATATCTCCATTAAAACATCCCCTAATTCTTTTCTGAAAAAACTTTGTTAGGTCTTTGATCATCTGTCTCATTCTGACAATCTCTGCTTGTTGGGACTTGGGCATTCTTCTTGCATCTGCCACAGCTGCTCATGCCTCTTCTGATATACTATGTTTTGAGTGTTAAGTCTTTCGTAAAGCCTTGAGCGTGTGTACAGTATGGAGCTGTTCACATGTTGATTCTGATCCTCAGGCTTTGGTACTGCTTTAATGTGTCTCAATCTTCTGGCAACAAGCAATGAATTCATCTTTATTTTGTTCCATAATAATCACTAGTTACTATTTAAACCTTAGCTATAGGGTTCCATAGGTTTCCTTTCTAAGCATATGCCTCAGTGGTCTCATCTCACCTAGTTGAGGCAAGCCTGTGTTTTCCCTTCACATGCTTGTCACATGACTCTAGATTCTAGAAGATAATTTAACACAAAAGATAACCAAAAAACAACAATAAAACTAGCTTCTAAAAAGCAAACAACTAGAGCAAAATATAAAAGAGTTTATTTTCAAGGATGTATTGCATCACAATTTCTTATCATTGTTTCAACTTCACACATTAAAGTATTACTTTTTTGTAACATCTAGTTTCTGATGATAAGCTACAATCCAAAAGGTGTCAACTTCACCTTTTGTTAACCTTCAAAAGCTACATTCATATGAGCATCTGAATGATGGGTCTAACCTTCAAAAGCTACATTCATATGAGCATCTGAATGATGGGTCTGGAAATTAAATGTTGTAAAAATAAACCTTCCTCTTCTTGAATCTGTCATGGATCTCATTCTGTGTAGCAACCTTTGCCCCCTTTTTTTTAAACAAAAAAATCTTATAATGTGCTGCTACTTTTCACTAAACTTCCCTAAGTATTCTTACTGCAATTGCTTACTGGTAATGGCAGCCATACTAGTATACAAGACATTGTCAGGAACCAAAAATTTTAGGAAGGCATTGCATCTTACAATTCAGTTTCTTGCCCTGTGTTTGGGGTCTGTCGGCATTTGGGCAGTTATAAAATTCCATAACGAAAGGGGCATCGACAACTTCTACAGTCTACATTCGTGGTTGGGTCTGGCATGCCTTCTGTTATTTGCCATTCAGGTACTTCACTGGTTACTACAACCATTACTCCCCTTCCTTTCATTGTTTCTTCAAGTAGTTGTACCTTGCACAGTGGCTACTTGGGTTTTGCACCTTCTGGTATCCTGGAGGCTCGAGAAATGGAAGAGCTTTGTTACTTCCATGGCACGTGTTTTTCGGATTATACATCTATTCTCTCGCGATCGCCACAACTGTTACTGGCTTCTTAGAAAAGGCCACCTTTCTTCAAAGCAGTAATTTGATATCAAGATACTCAAATGAGGCCTTCTTAATTAACTTCATGGGCATTTTGATCATGATCCTCGGCGGTTTTGTTGCTCTCACAGTCGTAATGCCTTCATCTATAAAATCTGACGCATACAAAGGGATTCCAGAGTAATAAAAGCTTGTGTTTTATCTGAGTTTGGTTAGTTGTTTTGAATGGATTGTTAAATGGAAGATGTTTTTTGTTATTTACTTCTTATCATCCTTTTATCAGAATAAACGCCCTACATATTATGTACCAAGCAATATCGGAGCCCATTTTTCAATTTTATTCTATTTTCTAATATCTGTAATGGCTTGCCATGTTTGAATTATGTACCAAGGAATATTCGAAGTTCATTCTATGCCTTCTTCCTTGTACCACAACTCTCATTTCATTGTTCGGATTGGCTACGCCACATCAATCTACCGTTTCAAATCAAACGACATAATTTTTTTTAAACGTTAAACTCATTTTCACAAACACTACATATTTGTATACATCTATAATAACTGATCAGGAAACCAAAATTGTAGTTAATTGTCTTTTATTCATTTTTATTCGACTGAAACTAAAATAATTAGATTGGTGAGGGATCTGAAACGAATGCTTGCTGGCAGATGACAATGCTATGCTCTTACAGACGGGATCTTCTGTCTCAGAGGATTTCTGTCCCACCTATTTTATATTTATCGATGATGATCTATGAGTCATCCGATCGTTGATCGGACATTATAATCTTAATTGTTGGGACCGACGTGCAGCCGGCGGCCGGCCTTCCTTTTCTGGGCAGGGTGGCTCCTCCGGACCGCCTCCTGCACGTCTTCAACAGCGCCGAGACCGCGTCCAAGAGATCGCCGATCGCTCGATTAACTAATTCCTTTAAATGGATTTGCAAAATTTTTTCTATTTTTTTTGTTTGTTTTAAAATCGACAATTAATCGTGTTATTACTTCACTGAATCATACGTTAAGTCGTAGTTATCCAGAATTTAAATGGAAGTGAAGGACGTGGACGGGCACAGGTGTTCCGAGTGCAGATTATTTAGGTCGTGGTTTTCTTCGAATTTCATTGGAAATTTAACGATTCGATCCGAACGAAGACATTTTTAAATCCATTTATAATAATCAGGCATTGGAAAACAAAAAAATTTAGAAAACATTTAATTTGCTCTATTTTATATATTCATTTTTTTAAAAAAAAATCATATTTTCTTATTTTTTTGAAAAATAATTTTATTTCATTGTCTAATTTTTTAAAAAATATTATATTTTTTTAAAAAATAAATCTAAAAAATATAAATTAAATATATTTTCTAAAAAATCATATTTCCGTAAAAAATAAAAAAGAAAAACAAACATATTTTAATGCATCCTTAGTTTGCATATTTGTCTGACCACTAACACGTATTTTATCTTCTTTTTTACGAAAAATACAATTTCGATTGAAGGAGAGACAAGAAAGAACTGACAAATATTTTTAAAAAAACATGATAAGTAATAATAGTATATTCAAATCCTACATATTGTCATATCTACTCCTCGGCTCTACCACATCACACTTGTTTTTTTATTACTCGATTAAAACAAAGATAATAATAAACCAACTTACGAGATTATTATAGGGCTGGAAGAACCATTAAAAATATATCTTTGCAAAGACAAGTGAAATAGATGACCAGTTAACTGATTACAAGGGAGCAAAGCTAAATGATGCGAGTTAGCAACTGGGTTTTCGGATAATCCCTTCATGGCATGCACATGTCAAGGTTGATCTGCAGGAGGACTCGTATTGGCTTCTGGAGAAGGTGGCGTTAGCAGTGACTCCCTGGCAGACCTCTTGCTCATTAACCATCTACTGATCACCTCACCATTTCCACCTTCATTTTTGTAATGTTCAGATCATAAACAAAACAAAAAACAGAGAAACATATATGAGACATATATTGTTTTGCACCAAACAAAAAAAAAAATCAAAACAGGAAATTTAAACAGATCACACCTTTGTTAGGATGATGATAGGGGTTTGGGAATCTTGTGCCGTGAGAGATCATCAAAGCTGAGAAGAGTAGTGCAAGAAGAAGCAAGAAGGAGATGGAGTTATTTGAAGTGGAGTGCTCCATTGAGGGACCTCTCACTAGTGGCCGATGACAGGTTGGGTTAAATGAAAGATGAGGAGAGATGGTGTGTGAAGTACTTTTATTTTAGCCAAGCATGTGGTGGTTGCATGTGGTGGTTAGGTCAAAAGCTGACCTGTTTCTAGTGTATTTTATCTAGCAGTC
Source organism: Boesenbergia rotunda (assembly GCA_024364735.1). NCBI lineage: Eukaryota > Viridiplantae > Streptophyta > Magnoliopsida > Zingiberales > Zingiberaceae > Boesenbergia > Boesenbergia rotunda. The sequence goes on along the minus strand of JAGFNQ010003002.1, from coordinate 178,195 downwards.
GGCTATCCAAATGATAAAAAAAATACTGGAGATGCCTCTCTGTGTCGCACTAGCACAAATATATAAAAAAATTGACTGGTGAGACATGATGCTACTGCAGCAAATTTAAATTTACAAGCACGGTTGGCTCCCAAATATTGAACTCAAAGCTTGGCAAAAGTTTTTTCTACACTTGTAACTATATATCCTACAGATAATTTGAATCAAATCAAGATTAGGCAATAGCTAAGGTGCAGGCAACACCATCCCTTGTCTTTACCTTTTAGGCAATGCCAGATTTGCAGAGTGGAATGGTTCAGAGAATAAATGTGTTGGTCTGTTGGATCTAACTAGAAGATTTGATCTACTTACACTGATATTTAACAATAATGTAAGGCTAAGCCAAGGAGATAAAGATTTGGTTGGCTCTGACCTGGAAGCCACTTCTTTTTGTCCATGGATATCCTTTGCCATTTCACACTACTTCACTTGCTTCATCATCCTCTGGATGGAGACTGGTGGCTGGATCGACTTTCTATCTCCAGGAGGACAACACAACATAGAAATGCAAATAGTAAAATGACGGTTATTTAAACACCCCCATTATTATACATTTTAACCATAAATAAATTATCTAACTGTTGATACAATCCAAAATCATAAGAGTACAAACAGTGATCTTGTATCATACATCAACTCTGTGACTTGATGACTTGCTAAGGATTTCATGCTTGACGATGACGGGCTGATGGTACTTCCTGGTGAAGGCGCTGGTGAAGTCCAGGAAGAACAAGATGGCGCAGATGACGACGCTGCTGGCCAACATGGGGATGGGCCCAAAAATCCAGAGGAAGAGGGTGAAAGAGACGTAGAAGGCCCGAAGGCCCAAGGACCAGAACATGCTCCCCCGGTTCAAGCTCCACCCGACGTAGACCGATTCCACATCGACCTCGTCGGCGGTGGCCGCGTGGGTGAGCAGGAAGCTGACGTGGGCGTAGTGGCGGATCGCCTGGACGTGGCAGAGGAAGGCGAAGAGGAAGCAGACGGAGATGGCGAAGTACTTGACGGAGTGTGCGACGCCGGAGGTGTTGCCGTAAACGAGGGCGGAGTCGTAAGAGGAGGAGGTGGTGGCGCTGACGAAGACGGAGATGACGGAAGCGAGGGTGATGGCGGTGGTCGCCAGGAAGGTCGACGCCATGATGTTGTTGCGCACAGTCTGCACCGCCAGAACACCGTTCTTCACCGGATCCTGCCACGTGGCAAAAAACGAGCAAGTCAACTTGCTAAGCTGGCTACAATTAATTTTATCAATGATAAATTAACAATCAAGAGAGTACAAAACTCTCAAAATAAATTGAAAAAGTTCGCAAATTAATTTATCATAAACAAAGTAGATTGTCTGTCTCTGACTCACATTCCCTCAGCCAGAAGAATTTTTTTTTAATGAATAATTTTCCATACGAAATGTATGCATACACATTCACACTGCAATTGAGTCATAATTAAGATTCGATCAAAATCATAATGTTTTAAAGTGAATTGGATCAAAAAGCGTCTTCCACTCCTAGAGATTGAGCAAAAATGAAGCGAAAGAAGGAATCATTCAGAAATTTCAGAACTCTGCCACGGGCACAGATCAGTATCCAAGCAGTGAATCCAACAAAAAGGGAAATCTTCTCAGAAAGGATAACAATTGTTTTGCTAGTCTACTCCGACATCAAATTTGTCGATCAATCGCAGAAAAAGAAAATCGAAATAAATGGGAAACCAATGAACAAAACCCCGATCGGAAAAGAGGGAGAAAGGGAAAGAGGATGTAGATTGTAGGGAGAAGAATGACCGACCGACCGACCTTCATCATGGTGTCAACCCAGTGCTGCCGGACCTTCTTGTTGAGGCCGATGACGGTGCGATCGGGATCGTTCTCGACGGTGAAGAAAAGCCAGGCGTGGAACGCCGCCTGAAGCAGAAGGCCCAGCGGAACCAACACCAGGTCCAGATACTTCTCCTCCATCTCCCTCTCTCTCTATCCACCCCTTCGTGTTCTTCCTCCGCTTCGCGTCGTCGCAGATTAGGGATCCGGGGGGAGCAATCGAGCAAAATAGAAACAACAAGGCGGAGGTGGGAAACCAATAAGGTAAGCGACGCGAGTTGCTTAACAAATCATACGCCATCAATCGGAGCTTTTTTAGCAATTCAGTTATCGATCGAATTGACAAAGAAGGCACGTGACTATCACGCGTTTTCTTGAGGCCCACTTCGTAGTTTGTTTAGCCTACTCGAATTTGGATATTCGGGCCCAACTTGGGCCCTTTAATTGCATCGGTTGGCCTACCGAGGTTCCATAAAAAAACCGAACCGGAACAACGGACCGGTCCCTTCGCTGGGCCCCGGCCGGTGATCTGCTACAAGGATCTAACGCTAGATCCGCTCTGACGCTAGTTTTCACGGGCGACGGTGACGGATCCGCCGTCGAATGGCACTGCTGCATCATCTTCGCCGTCCAATATAAAAAGAAAGTCGGGTGAATAGTTTAATAAATGACAGCTTTTGTTTTTTTTTCTCTTTGTCTTCTCGCTCTTGGCCTGTCATAGAGCTGTCTCCCTCACTTGTCTTTTACTCTCAATTTAAATTTCGATAAAGACGATTTTTTTTAAAATAATTTTTCAATTTACTTCCTTATAAATAATCACGAGATAATAAATGATAATAAATATTCATTTTCCGTATTTCTTTTATGGTATTTATTATTGCTTGATGATTTTTTTATATATAGGGCCGTGAAGCACGAGAGAGGAAAAAGAAAGGTAGTGGGGTGCCATGATATGACAGAGGAAAGAGACGAGCATGTGAAGCGGTCAGAGATCAGAACGAAGGCATTCAACTCGCTTCCCGACGTGCCTTCTTCTCTAGATCTGAGCCTCTCTCTCTCTCTCTACCTCCCCACTTCTATTCCCTGCATCTATTAAAGTACCTGGACGCAAGGCAAACAGTTCACTGAAGGAGAAGAACTCCTAGCTCCTCCTCCATCTTCTTCCTCTTTATCAGCTCTGCCTTGTTCTTGTTGTGGTTTAGGTTGGAGGTGGAACTCCTTGAAGTCCAAATGAGGGCCTTGGAAGGTTCGATCCAGCTGCTGGCTTATGGTTTCTACTCTCCTATTCCATTTAAGTGGATGTATGATGAACTTGGAAGTGGTGCTTGGGATAGGACTGTGGTTTGCATAACTCAGGAGCTGCATCAACCCACCCTCACCCTTGTTTGGATTGAAGGGAGCTCTACATCTGTTTATTTTATCACTGTTTTTCATCATAGTTATACACGACTTGGTTCTTTTAACTTAACTAAATAATATCATGAAGCTACTACATCAGAAGCACTTTATAGAGGAACAGCAGGATTTCGTAATCTTTTGCAGGAACCCTAATTATTCTTTTGCTCTGCTATTTGTGTTTTATTCATTGATATTCTATCAGGTACGAGTGGATGCCGTACAGCATAAGATGAAGAAGTCAAGAATGGGGCTGTGGTTGATCTTTCATGAACTAGTGGCCTCTTCTCTGTGTAACTTCACTGTTCTAGGGTTTTGATATTTCATGGAGGATTGATGAGGTTGTTGGAGTGTTTGATGTAGCTTTGAATCATGACATGGGTTGAATATGAAACGGATATGGTGGCAAGATTTGGTTGTGGTTGTGGCTTCAATAATAATCATATAAATAATTAGACAACTAATTGGGAAGAATTGTTGTTTGTCTAGATTTTGTCCTTTTTTTATGTCTTTATAAAAGGTAAACAGTTGCAATTATTATCATTTATACTTGCTTAATAGCGTGAGCCTTTTTTATACCCTTGTGTAATTATTATTTTTTAATATTATTGTGTTTGCATTTATGACCTTATTTTTGATTTTATAAAATGTTATAATATATTTTGATACATAAATTTTAATTTTAATTATGTGACATATCTATGGTGGATTCAGCATTTAATATTGTAAAGTTTATATCGCCTAATTCTGTTTTATTGTTTTTGCAATGTTATTTAATTTATGGTAATGCGTTTTAGGCTTTTTTGAAATTTCTTTTCAGGGATTTTGTTTTAATATTAGTAAAGTTTAAATTAAATATAATTTGAAACTTATTTTATGACTGGTAAAATTTATGTATCACATTTTGCAATTTTCAAAATTATTCTAATAGAAATCAGTATATTTACTAACAGAAATCAAAAATTAAAAAGACACTTGTTTTAAAATAATTTAAACGTAATGCAGAAAAAAATGGCGAAAATAATAAACCAAATATACATTTTTTTAACCAAGAAAAAAGAAGGAACTTCTCGTTTGATAAATTAAAAAATCAATTGTAGATGCTTAAAATTTATTTGAATATTCATATTTATGTCAATATAGACGTTTTCAGAAAACAATATTCATGTGTGGTATTGCACTCTGACATATTTACCTATGTTTTTTTTTCATGTTATTTTTTTTTTAATATTTTAAGATACATATCAATCAAATATCAGACAAAATAGGAACAACGACAAAATAAACATGAACTGGGAAACTATGTAGAAACCATATCAAAATCCAAATCCTGGCTGTAAAATTTTACAATTTATGTATATGCAAACGAAGGCAAGCAGGCATTAGAGAATGGTACATCAGTTGCAAAAAGCAGCATATTTACCACTTGCCTTGGGAAGCAAAACAAGAAATCAATCATCATACGAGCGGTGAGGCGCAGCGGTGCAACCGGCGTCAAATGGATCTTCAGAGCCACAACAATGCCAGTACTGGAACACTTTGCCGGAGTCGGGAGTGTCCATGGTACCACCAGTGTATACACTTTCAAACTTTCTCTTTGTTTCTCCTAGAATTTCAGAACAAATTATATATTATGAAACTGAGGATATAACTTGGTGAAAAGCATACGACTTGGATATGAAAGAGAGCAATTCTTAAGAAAACATAGTGAAAGAAAGGGTAGCTACTGTCAAACTGCATTTAGGTTTGTTAGAAATGAGAAGTGAACATGCTTAGCAGAATTGCCATTCTTAGCAGAAGATGCTTAGACAAGACGACAAGTTGGTAAAACATTCATAATGAGAAGGTTTGTGTGTGCAATGAAGATGATTGCATTTATAAGAGTTTGCTATTTAGTCTACTCTATCCATCAAGATCATTAACCTGAATTTCCTTGTTATTTATGCCATCTGCTTGGTGAGATTTTAGACTATAGCAATATTCTTAGAAAATAACGAGACAAAAGTATAATACATGCATTGTTCCATGCCATATCAATGAGAAGTGAACATACTTCTGGTTTAGGTTTGTGGCACGCTGCTAAACTCAGTCAAAACATTTGCACTTACCCTTCATCCAAATGTTTGCCTCAAGTTTTTTACCACAAGTTGCAAAATCCCTCCAGGTCATTGTATAATTAAGCCCTCCGAAAACTAGTAATAACAATAAAATCTAACATAAAAGCATGTGACCAACAACTTACGAGTGATAATAAACATTATGTAGAATGAACTATCTATACATTAGCAATCATGTAGGTGGTTGTAGCTATGTATGCTCTGCAGTGTCTGTAGGGATGGAAATGCACTCTTTAACAATTCAATCAACTAATATGTTTATTCCATAGTAGCTCAGTCGGGTAGGAGCAAAAAATGGAGAACAAAAACCAGGTCATATATGTTCCTCTCAAATCAAAGAGAGAAACAACCATTATATAAATCCATGACTCCTTGAACGGTTAAACCATCAACCAAAATGGCATATTTAACTTTGTTGTATTCTACACAATACCCATCTTCCTAGTAGCACTGTTTTTGTTGTCAATTAGATTGGCAAAGATAGTTTGTTCGAACATCCTTAATCTTCCAATCTAATCAGCATATCGGACAGTTTGTTTTAAAACATAAAGTTGTTCTTTTTTCTTCACAATGGAGCTCCCAAATCCGTCAAATCACAAGATTGAATCGAGTAAATTGAAACTGACGTAAATTTTCACCAACGCAAACAGGATTTGGTTTCGGCAAACAGAAATATTTCATCAGCAATGAAAACGAAGATTCACTCATGAATTCTCCCAAATTAATCTCGTGTAGCTAGCGGTCAACTCAACCCAATTAACAATTTTTCTCTGGCCAGATGGGAAAATAGAGTCGGAGGCGGAGACTTACCCCCGAAATGGGCGGTGTGGAAACGGCAGGCGGAGGGGTAGTTGAGAGCGGGATCGAACTGGCGTTTGCAGTTCTTACACGTCCGCAGTGCCGCCTTCCCGGCGGCAGCGCCGCCTTCGCCTCGCACGACGGAGTCGCATCGCCTGCGGGAAAGCGGCGAGGGCACAGTGCCCTTCGTTAAGGAGATAAAGCACCCCGGCCATCGCGTTCCAAGCGGGCAAGAAGAAGGTCGAGCGCGAGGGAGAGATAACGCGACGGCCGGCGATGCTGCCCCCTCCATTTCTCCTCTTCTCCCTCGACAAACGGATCAGAAATCGGTTACATCTGATGGGCCTT